>OX456523.1:188324340-188924340 GCA_949748255.1 Eustalomyia histrio
AGAATCAATATCTTGTTCTTCAGAAGATGATATGCTCGAACAAGTTATAAAAACGATTTTCTTAATCAAATTCTTCAAATGAGAGGGCCTTTTCAGCCTTGAAATTCATTTTGTCGCGACAAAGAACAAATTTAAAAGAAGAAAAATTAAAAAATATTATAATTAATTAAACGAAAATATCTGTTATCCATCTGAAGCCCGGAGGTTGAATTTTGACTCTTTGGACCATAGTACGTTCTTTCATTGCTGTCCAATTTAAACGGGTGCGGGCAAAGTTAAGCCGATTTTTTCTTATAAACCATTCAATAAGAAAGGAAAGTATGATTGTTTTTGTTTTATTATACATTTTTTTTGTTTAAAATGATAAAAAAAAGTCTTTTTCAAATATACTAATAAAATAACTGTATTGAAAACTTGTAGTATGAGGTACATAATTTTTTATACATTCTGTAATGTTTCAAAATGTGTTGCATAGTTGAAATTCGTTTATTATTTTAACGAAACGAATGTGACATTCTTTTATAAAACAAGCTGTTCAAGAAAACTTCAAAGTATCATTTTCTCTCGTTAGTATTTCTTATGATTACAATATAGAATAACCCGAGTAAACAAACATTATCTGGGGCAATATTTAATCACAGACAATTTGATATTCTTTAATATCTGCTGTACTATCTAGCTGATCTTATTTGATCCGAAAAAATGGCAGATCAAATTAGATCCAACAATATATTGGAGGATTTAGAAGTTTCTTAATTAATACGAATAAAGTAATATCAACATTTATCCGAAAAATTTCAGATCGAATTGTAATCTGTTACAACCCAACAATATATTATATGCGGAAACTAGTTTATTTAAAACGTATAAGGAAATTAAAAAAAAATTAAAGTAAAAAAATATATATAATACATCCCAGCAAAACCACACATTACCAAATAATGGGTAAAGTAATGTGTAGCCGATGGATTACTTTACACCTTACTTCACTGATGAATTTTACACGCGATGAGCCTCAAAGTAATGTAGAGTTGATAATGTAAGAGGTTACTGATATGGTTACGAGAATAAAAAAGTAATATGTCTAAAAATAGATTTTTAAAAAAGAGGAATTTTTATTAAAAAAAATTGTTACAAATATTTTAAACGTTATTAAAAATAATGTAGTCATGATGAGAATCGAACCAGGGAACTCTGGTTGCCAGCCAAGAACTTAAACCACTGAGCTATCGACGCACATAGTATTTGATTGCTTTAAACATAAATGAATTGTTGGGCTTCGTTTTTTCGTTAATGTTGTCAAAACAAACATACATTACCCTTTTGCTTACAAAAAAAAAAAACACAAAGTAAAGTATCCAGAAATAAATTTTCAAAAATATTTCAATTATTACTTTACATTTATAAATCATATATTACGTAATCAATAATGAGTAACTTATTACTTTGTGCTTGCAAAAAGATAACAAGCTATCATTACAAGGTAACGCATGAGAATATCACACCCATTACCAAAGTTTTGCTGGGACATAATGGCTGACTTGTGTACGCTACATTTTTCGTATAATTTTGTGAAATATAAAATACATTCGGGAATTTGAGAAAAATTTCTACAAATCATGGTTGAATCAATTAGACTAAGTTAGTGGTGTACTCATCTGATTTAATATAATTATATATACCAATATATAATTGAATATATGATAATATTTAATTATAAATAATTATATATAATCATATCTTATGAACTAAAAAAAAATCTAGATAAATAATTATAATATTGTACAATATTTAAAACAATAAAAAGTATATAAATTTTCACCACACTCATATATTCACAAAACTCATACATAATTATATGTACCTAGATTATTATAAACTAATTATATCTTATATTCTATCAAAAGATTGTAGGACTTGTTGTCCTAAAATGGGTACAAAATTTTAAAGTTTTGTAAAAACAATAAGAAAATAAAAATAAATTAAAAAAATAATTTAATCTCACTGGCTGGGATTCGAAACCATGGACATGGAACCACATATAATTATATCTAATTATATAAGACATATGTCATACCAGATATATATATTATATCAAAAATTCTCTAGGCATGGAACTATATATATGTGACTTGGAACTAAAAGGGCCAATGTCAAAATATTCATATTTGAGAAAATTGCAATTAAAGGTTTTTATAGATGAGTTCAAAGTGACATTGGCCAACATTTCATTTATGAAACTGTTCTGGGTTAAATTTGACATTCGCTGTTTTAGCAAAATAAAGTAAAAGAAAACAGCAAAATAATCACATTGGCCCTTTAAGTTCCAAGCCACAGATATTATATCGTAATATCTCAAATTTGTTAGCAAATATTGTATCACATATGTCATATATAAATAAAAACGGTCCCGTGTAAACCATATATAATTATATATAGTGTTATATATAATATAATATTATATAATATGATATATATATCATATCTTATCATTTAAATCATATCTAATTTTATAAAGATTAATATATAATTATATGTATTTATATATGACAATATATAAGGTATTTATATATTATAATATATTATAAGGTAACGCCAAATATGATATCTAAATTGTTTTTTACGCGGGAACCTCAGTTTGCATTTAAGAGCACACCTACATATGTTATTTGTACTTTCTTTTTTGTACAAGTAGAAAATAATGATTCTTTTTTAAAACCATTGAGGTCATTTTAAGTAGACTCTTAAAGGAAAAATAAACATTTTTATTATTTTCACATGTTTACTAACAACCATTCATTGACATGCTTTCCTTAAGTAAACAAAAATGTATATAAAATGTATATATTTATATTGGGGTGGAGTTAACACATAGATTTTTATTTTATTATACCCTCCACCATATATGGTGAGGGTATATATCAGTTTGTCATTCCGTTTGTAATATGTCGAAATATAGGTTTAAGACCCCATAAAGTATATATATTCGTGATCCTTATGCAATTTTAAGTCGATTTAGCGATGTCCGTCTGTCTGTCCGTCTGTCTGTCTGTCTGTCTGTCTGTTGAAATCACGATCACGACGCGAAGACGCAAGCGGGGATGCCTATTTTTACCTGGATTGTTGGACATCCTCCCGAGCAGTTTGGTATTTAAAATGAGCAAAATCGGTCAAGCGGTTCAAAAGTTATGAGTGAAAATGTGAAGGTACCTCTAAATTTTCCATACAAATTTGTACAATTTTTCTGTATCTATTTTTTTTTTCTGTTAAGTAAGTAAAAATGTTATTAAGTCTTCTTATTGTTCGATTACATTTATTATCTTACATACTATGAGAATAATAACATTCTTAGAGCTATATGTGTGTTACTGTAATAACTAAGTTAACTTAAAAATCAACTATGTTAAAGTCGCTAACAGAGCATACCTCTGTAAATAACATTGCTAAAACTAAATAACAAAAGTTCGTTACATAAATTGACAAAACATATTCATATTACAGTTCATGCAAAATTTAGTATATACGTATATCATCTTCATCCCCTTTGGTGGAGGGTATTCAAAGATTCGGCACAGCCGAATTTAGCCCTTTTTTACTTGTTTATATTAAATTCTGATTCGATTTTCTTAAAGTAAATTCCTTTTTTGTTGCTTTCTTATCTCCGATATCGGATGTTTAAAATTCAGATTTATTTATAATATAAGCAGTCTTAAAACTTAGTTTGGTCTCAAAATTTTTTTTACTTGATTATAACTAAACAAAATAATAATTTGTATGCCTACATATAAATTAATACGAAAACAGGAAATCTAATTAATTTTTTATTTCATTGAAATCACTTTTTTAGTAAAATTAGTTTGCCCATTATTTTTATTTATAAGGATAAAACATAAGAAAAGGCAAATTTTGACATCCTTGTAAATAGTACCTGTCAAATTTGAAACTTATCGGCATGATAATACTCAAACGCTCACGACATTTTTTATAGGCCTCTAAAAAAAATCTTCCAAATCGAAAGGTTTTTAGATATTCTTGTAGGTCTAAAAAAGTTTTCATATACACAGAAAATAGTATCACAAGTAGTAATTAAAAATATGCGTTAAAATTCAAATTCGATTTCTAACAATTTTTTGTAAATTGTTATTCTTTCATTGGCTTTTTAAAAAAATATTTTTTTTTTGTATTTACAAAAATATTCTATGAAATATGTTCAATATTACAAACAGAATTTTGTAATTTTTTTCTGTGTAGAAAAATGTTTTTTTAATCTAAAATTTGGGAAAACTAAAAAAAATTAAATTTTACTCACGCAAAATTCGTATCACTTGCTCATCTCTAGTTGCACTCACTGCATTCGGTTGACAACAAATTATTTTTTTAGCACGATGATGTTTTCTGCGTATATGTACAAAAATTTCCCTTCCATTTTAGGAATCCTCAAAAAATATTTACAAACGCTCCACCCTAACATATGTATATATGCCTTTATATTTTAAAAGATGTAACTTAAATACAAATTTTATATATTTTTCCATAGAGAAGAACTTTTAGACATTTTACAATGATCCTTAAGAGTCTTAAAAATGCAACAAATAACATATAGCCCAACAAACGAAACGAAAAACGTAATTTAACCAAAAATAAGTCAAAAATGACTTGTGTGTGACGGAAACTTTAATTATGGTTTCTTGCAGTCTTTACCTACGGCATTCAACACACTCGTGACATTTTTACTATTCGGCGAAACACCGAAGTTTTCGGCTGATCTAAACAAACAGAAACTTTAAAATTTTAAAATATTAATAGATGAAGTTTTTTAGAAAACATACCAAAGAATCATAAAATTTTATATAAAAATAAACCATTCATATAAAAGTCCACCTAAACGACGAACAATTACGATTATTAAAAAAGACCGGGCACGTATTGAATTAAATTCAATGGGCACTATTATATTTAAATTTGAACTCAAACTAACAACAATATCCGAAACATTTAAAACAGGATAGTTTCCTTGTAAGTTGCGAACAAGGAAAGTATCCCCGATTTCGATTTTTGGAGAATTTTTAATTATTTTCATAGGAACTATTCTCAAATTGGGTATTAAGTATCGGTTAATCGTTATTCGATTTATCGAAAAGTTTTGTCAAGTAATTGTTCAAACAATTTAAAATTTTCAAATTACGAACAATTCGAATAATTTTATATGATTAATCGATTAATCAAAATTGGTAAAAAATATACAAAAATTTTCCGAAAATGTGTGTTTTAAAATATTTAATCGGTTAATCGTTATTCGATTTATCGAACAATTTTGTCAAATAATTTAAAATTTTCAAATAACGAATAATTCGAATAATTTCGATTAATCAAAATTTGTAAAAAATATACAAAAATGTTCCGAAAATGTGTGTTTTAAAATATTTTGCATAGGGTTTTTCTTTAATGTTTTTTTTTGTTTGTTTACTTCAAAGTATTTTTTTCAAAATTTTTTTTAAATTTTTTAAACAACAAAATTTTCGTAAAAAATTTTTTTGGTTAGGGGCTAAATTTTTTTAAGGAGAAATATAACATTCGGTAACAAAAATCTAGTAGCCACACAAATTTTTATTACTTTTTAACAGGGTTAGCAGGCAATACCCCTTAAATACCATTGTCGATTCAATACCCTTTCAACTCATTATCGTTACCCCTAAAAACCGTTACCGAAATAACTGAAAAAATCTTTATCGTTAAAATACCGTTATCGCTAAAATACCGATACCGAAATAACTGAAAAAAATCGTTATCCCTAAAATACCGTTACCGAAATAACTGAAAAAATCCTTATCCTTAAAATACCGTTACCGAAATAATTGAAAAAAATCGTTATCCCTAAAATACCGTTAGCGAAATAACTGAAAAAATCGTTATCTCTAAAATAACGTTACTGAAATAATAGAAAATAACTTTACCCTTAAAATACTGATACATTTTTTTATTAAGTAATGTCTACACAAGTTATGTCTGCAATAAAATTTGCCATTATATATGAAAATTACACAAAAAACAACAACAACATTTTTTTCGTTGTTCTTTTGTGTGTATGTTTCGAATTTTATTTTTTATTATGGTATGAATATAATTATATGTTGTTTAATATATGTTCTAATATAAGAGATATTTTTTTATATGGTATAAAATGTAATTATATATGATGCAATATGTGCAAACAGATTTGAGATATTGTTATATATAGTTCCATATCTAGAGTATTTTTGATATGGTAAAAGATATAATTTCATATAATTATATGTGGTCCCATGTCAATGGTTTCGAATCCCAGCAAGGAAGATCAATTTTTTGTGCTTTTAGTTTGTTTTTATTTCCTTATTAATATTTTTTTTTACAAACCTTTCAAATTTAAATCATTTCGGGATAACAAGAACTAGAAATTTTTGATAGGATATAAGTAGTGAAAATTTATATATACATATATATATATATATATATATATATATATATATATATATATATATATATATATATATATATATATATATGCATTTCTCATACTTTGAAGACATCTGTATATACATCCAAAAAAGATATATATATATATATATATTCATTGTGCATACTTTGAAGACATCTGTATATACAGCCAAAAAAGTCCCCATAAAATGCGCTGTATCCAGTAAAATGTCTTCAGTGTAAACAGTAGAATAACGAAAAGTTTAAGGACAGTCCCCAAAGTAACAAAATGTCTTCATAGTAACTTGTGGAACGAAAAACCGTCCCCGCAACATGCATATATATATATATATATATATATATATATATATATTTATATATATATATATTTATTAATGCACAGCGCATGTTGCGGGGACGGGTTTTCGTTCCACAAGTTACTATGAAGACATTTTGTTACTGTGGGGACTGTCCTCAAATTTTTCATTATTCTAATGTTCACACTGACATTTGACTGGATACAGCGCATATTATAAGGACTTTTTTGCCTGTATATACAGATGTCTTCAAAGTATATGTGTGCACAGCACATGTTGCGGGGACGGGTTTTCGTTCCACAAGTTACTATGAAGACATTTTGTTACTTTGGGGACTGTCCTTAAACTTTTCGTTATTCTACTGTTTACACTGAAGACATTATATATATATATATATATATATATATATATTCATTTTGCATACTTTGAAGACATCTGTATATTCAGCCAAAAAAGTCCCTATAATATGCTCTGCATCCAGTAAAATATCTTCAGTGTAAACAGTAGAATACTGAAAAGTTTGTGGACAGTCCCCAAAGTAACAAAATGTCTTCATAGTAACTTGTGGAACGAAATCCCGTCCCGGCAAAGCGCATATATATATATATGCGCTTTGCACATATATATATATATATATATATATATGTATATATATATATATATATATATATGTATATATATATATATATTTATATATGTGCACAGCGCATGTTGCGGGGACGGGTTTTCGTTCCACAAGTTACTATGAAGACATTTTGGTACTTTGGGGACCGTCCTCAAACTTTAAATTATTCTACTGTTTACACTGAAGACATTTTACTATATACGGCGCATATTATAGGGACTTTGTTGGCTGTATATACAGATGTCTTCAAAGTATGCGAAATGAATATATATATATGCATTTCACATACTTTGAAGACATCTGTATATACAGCCAAAAAAGACCCCGTAATATGAGCTGTATCCAGTAAAATGTCTTCAGTGTAAACAGTAGAATAATGAAAAGTTTGTGGACAGTCCCCAAAGTAACAAAATGTCTTCATAGTAACTTGTGGAACGAAAACCCGTCCCCGCAACATGCGCTATGCTATATATATAATTAGTTTACCATGTCCCAGACCAAAACTCTAAGTTGTAACTATTATTATGAGTTATCCCATACTCCAGGTAACACATATTTCAAATTTCAGGTTTCTAGCTAAATCGGTGAGGGCAGCCCGTTAAGGGAGACTTTTCATCCGACCTAGGTGAATGTCTACACCGGAAGAGGAACATATGAACCAAATTTTAACTTCCCAGCTCTAGCGTTTTTGGCAGGAAGTCAAGGGTGAGAATTTTCCCTCTTCTGCCCCTCCCCTTTGGATTTTAACTTTATAGGTCCAACAGTTTGTGCAGGCTGTTAAAGCATATTTCAAATTTCCGGTTTCTAGCTAAAGGGTTTGGGCAGGCCGTGAAAGGGGAGTTTTTTCCCATTTTGCTCTTCCCCGAAGGAGTTTCCAAGAACCTCGTCTTAGCGAATGTAGGGAGTAGGGAGAACTTACATACAAAATGTCAGCGTCCCACCTTCTGCGGTTTGGCTCAACGTTGTTGAATGAAATAAAGAAATAAATATTTACATATTTACACAGTTACACATTTTCGCATTTGCACATTTGCCCATTTGCACATTTGTTCATTTGCAAATGTGCACACTTACACATTTGCATATTTACATAACCATCAAACTATCGATCCATCAAACCATCAATCTATCAAACAATCAATTTTTCACTTTTGCACATTTACAAATTTCCACATTTGCACATCTGCACATTAGCATAATTGCACATTTATATTGGATGAGGAATCTATTTATCAAATATTAACTTCGCAGCTCCATCGGTTTTGGCAGGCCGTCAAGGGGGAAAATTTTCCGCTTTTTTGTCCCTCCTCTTTGGATTTTCTAAAAGTCACGCCATAGCTGTTATCTACACTGGAAAAGGAACCTGCATACCAAATTTCAACTTTCTAGTTTCGGCATTTGAAAATACAAAAAATTATTAAAATACAAGACAATAACGAAATTAAATATAACAACTCCAATTTACAATTTCTAAAATATAATTGACTATTTCTGAAATACAATTGACTATTTCTGAAATACAATTGGAAAAGTGGTAGTTTTCGTGTATATTATACTGCTGGATCTAATCTAATACAATTCGATCTGACTTTTTCGGATAAATTTGGATATTACTTTATAAATATATTGTTGGGTCTAATTTAATCTGCCATTTTTCGGATCAATTAAGATCCATCTAAATCCTCAAATATATTTCTGGATCTAATTTGATCTGCCATTTTTCGGATCAAATAAGATATTAAGGAATATAAAATTGGAAATGATTAAATGTTGTGCCAGATTATTTTTTTTTTTACTCGGACCTACTTACTTTTTGCGAATTAATTTCAAACCATCTGTGGTTCATTATGTAAAAATGTTTGTGTTAGTTATAGATATTTCTGCAAGGGGCCGCTGTGAAGTAACAAGATTCAAAAATATATTCTCTGTACATACATACATCTATCTTCCAAAAGTCTGATCATAATGGGGTTAAATATATCGGTGTGCATTGAAACTAGCGTTATTACTGAAATTCCGATACCGCAAAATATCGTTACCGGAATAAATAAAATAGCGTTATCGCTAAAATACCGTTACCGAAATAATGAAAAATACTGTTATCGCTAAAATACCGATACCGAAATAACTAAAAAAATAATAACTGAAAAATCGTTACCCTTAAAATAACGTTACCGAAATGGTAGAAAATAGCGTTACCCTTACCGATAACCGCATTTGTTTCGGTTACCATCTATGCTTTTTAATGGTAGACGTAAATCGGGTTCCTGTCTCGATTTTTTTCAAACCACAAATCGGGGTTTGACTGAATGTTGGTCGTCATTTAATTTAAACGAGCAGGAGTTTCGGCTTTTTGGATTTTAACCGACTTTTCCCGAAGCTCTATTTAAACCTAAATATATTTCTTATATATCAAATGGGTGGCAGCTACCAGTTAATTTAAATTTCGTAAATTTTAGACATGTTCTCATAAAAACAAATCTACATTTTACAGCTCTTTTTTCACCCTCTGGACATGAGATTGGACTGCTAAAAAATACCTATTCATTTGTCTCCTCTATCACATATCTAGATTTCAGCCATATGGGTGGGTGAAACCATTGTTATCTTCCCTGTAAGTAAAGGTATAAATATACTATAGACTCATAAAAACAAGTTTGAAAAGTCAGGAAAATTTAGAAATATTCCTAATTTCAGCAAAATCGTGTTGGTGAAAACTAGCAAGCTGATTTTTATCAAAAAATAATAAATTCATCAAAAGTTGTGCTAACACTTAGTCGATTGTAAATAAATAATCCTTGCTGAAACCAATAAAATTATTGGCCAAATATTAGTAAACTGAAAAAACTCAAAAAATTTTTAGAAATATATTTTACTTAATTTATTTGCTTAAAATTTAGACCTAAACTTTGTTTTTTTTTTGTAATTCTGAAAATAATTTACAAAACTTTGTAAGATTTAAAAATATGAATAATTCGGCATTGTCGATATGATTTAACTGAAAATCTAAAAATATTTAAAAATTGTTATAAATAAAACAGATACCAAATTACTTACATGCTGAATATTTGTTTTATTTTCGCTAAATTACATAACTGATCACTATTTATTAAAATTTTCTTTATAAATTCACATTTAGACTTTATCTTTATTAAATTTAAATATTTTATTTTGTCTATAATTTATATCATAAACAACCACTTAATCAAATCGAAGTAAACACAATATTTTTTTTTCTATATTCACATTTACTGGATACACACATTTTTAGCGTCTTCCACGTTTTTTTTTTTGTCTGGACTAAATTTAGACAAGCTGCGTTACCTACCTTTTGTGTATTGTATGTGTTGATCAACACAATTTTTTTAGCAAAATAAAAAATAAGTAAAAATTAGTTCAGTTTGCTGAAAAAATATAATCTTAATAACTTGATATACAACCCCTTTTACTAATTTTGATACTAACTTGTTTTTTTTTTAGTGTACTACAAGTATAATGCAAATTGGTATTTGTATGTTTTTGATTTATTTTAATATTTAATAATAAAGGGTGGTTAAATTTTAAGTGCCGATGTTGATTTTGAATAAAACACAAATTATTTAGGAAATAATTGTAATTTCTTTTTTTTTATGATAACATGGTATGGTTCAATTATGTATGGAACAAAATATCGGCCAAATGGCCGCCGCGACCTCGGCGCCACATCTCCATCCGATGGTCCAAATTTTCGATGACACTGAGGCATAATTGAGGTTCTATGCCGTTAATGTCCCGAATTATCTCATCCTTAGCTCTTGAATTGTTGCTGGCTTATCGACGTACACCCTTTCTTTTAAATAACCCCAAAGAAAGAAGTCCAACGGTTTCAAATCAAATGATCTTGGTGGCCAATTGACATCGCCACTACGTGAGATAACACGGCCATTGAATTTGTCGCGCAAAAAAACCATTGTTTCGTTAGCTGTGTGGCAAGTGGCACCGTCCTGTTGTAGCATATAACGTGGAGAATCCATTGGGAAAATTGGCAGGTGTAGAGGGTGGTATCGCTAATGAGGGCACGCGTTATATCCGGCCTTATTGCTCGTCGTGGGGAAGGTTCGATATATATTAGCTGCCTCTTGCCAACAAGCCACACACTAAATTTAATTTATCGCGTGCAAGGGTTAAAAAGAAGGACAGATTGGGAAAATAGGACCTGATATCAAAAAGTTTACTAAAAGCTACTAAGTTGAGTTGAAACCAGATGGCATTGTTTCAACCCATTTTGCCCACCCAACCTTGATCACTAAACGAAAACCTGAAGATGAAATTTGAAAGTGATCCCACTTTTTGCCACAACGATCTACCAAAAGTTTAAATCAAAACAGTAAAAAATTTAAATTTACTCAAAAATCTTCATAATTCCGTTTTATTTTGAAAATTCAGCTTATAAAAGAAACAAATTTTGAATTTAAAATTAAAATCAACTTAAACCAAATTGAATTTAAAATTCTCATTTAAAAATATTATAATTTATAAAAATAACACATTTAATTTATAAATTATATTGGTTAAATCAAAAGAAAAACATTGCTTAAAAAAAAAAATATATAATTAATGATTTAAATCGCGAAACTAAAAGAAATTAAATATATAAAGTATAAAACTATTAAACTTAAAATGGAAAAAAACAATGAAATAAAAAGGGTCATATATATCGCGGGAGTGCTACATTGGTTAATTAGTATGCTTCTCTCTATATACATCGGTCATTGACCTTAGCAGAAATTATTGAAAATTTGTAATGACAAAATTCATTAACCCAACATAAAATTTTAATTTAAAAGAAATAGTAAAGTATTTAAAGTAAGATAATTTTTAAATTGTAATTAAAATCATAGTTAGTTACCGGAATTAACTTAAAATCACTAAAATTTAAATTTAATCTCGGTCACAAAAGGGTTAATGATCTTCGAATTAAATGAGATTGAGAAAAAAAAATTATATATAATACATGCAAATAAAAAAACTGAAAGAGAGGTGTAATAAGATAAATTCGAAATAAACTCACTTACATTAATAATTATGCTCCCACGCCGAAAGTACTTTCGATGAGTTTTGGAATCAGAGTAAGATATCGATCATTGTTGACGTATTTAAGAGATTTTTTTTTTCTCTTTAATCCAATTTTAGGTAAGAGTTTAAATTAGTTTCATACTTGCAAATTAACTACACTTTAAATATTTTTGCGTTATAATTAGTATTTAAAAAAAGTATTTTTATGTAATAAATATTTATTTGGATTTAATTATATTTGGTTTAATTATTTTTCATTGCATTTAGAAATTTTGTTTTAAATGAGTTAAATTTTATTAAATGAGATCTTACGGTTTTTTTATTGGCATTGCCATATTCAAATACTTTTATGTATGTAAAATATTACATTTGCTAATCCAAATGCATTGAAAAGTAATAAAACCAAACCAGCAAAAATTCCAAATCAAAAAAGAAACACTTTCCTACACTTTTTGTGAATTTAAGTTCAAAAAAAAAATAATTAAGGAATTTGTTTTAAGCCGAAAAACTAATTTTAACCACTAGCATGCACTTATTATTTATATTACGTAGCAAAATAAAAAAAATGGATTTTAAATTAGGATTAGTTAGAACAAATTTTAAATTTAAATAGAGTAATAATTTTAGTTTTTAGGAAATTATTTTAGTTTTAAAAAATTATTTTAGATAATCATTTTATGCCACTTTCAATAGTTTTTAATTTGGTTTTTTTTTTAAATGTTTTCGAATCAGAGTGTTTTAAATGTTCATTATTTTAGCAGTTTTGTCGATCTGTGTAAATTATTTTGTTCATGGCTTATGGTTTTTTGTTTATGATAAATTTTTTTTTTTTTTAATACTTTTTAGACACTTTCAAAAATCCAAAATTATTTATAAAATTTCCACAAATATAATTAAATAATATTTGGACTTTGAGGATTTTCTAATTTTTTTATAATTAATTTCACACATTCTTCCACAACGCCGAATTTACGGTAGCCAAACCGTCGCCGAATGAGTTAGAGATGAACTGATGTTAAGGAGCCGATCTTCAAATTCGCCAAATAGAGAAAACCAAAGGGTATTTTGTTGTTGTTTATTTAGAGCGCTACAAGTGCCAAATCTATGTAAATAATTTAATTTAATGAGATTTGCCTTTGTTCTTCTAATTGAAGAGAAATTATTTTTATATGAAAATAGGAAAAAAAATATTACCTATGATTAACAATTCCAATTGGAGTTTTATAGCCTCTAAAGATTATTTTTCCGAACAAAATCCTAAGTTAGTCTTTAGACAGAATGCTTCAATTATATTAATTTGGGGTGCAATTAACCAGATTTTGTCCTGGGAAACGCTTCAAAAAGCAAAAAAAATCTAAAAAGTGGTTGTTTGCATTTAACAAAACTACAAAAAAAAAAAATATGTTTTAAATTAAATAAAATAAAATTACTTACATTTTCAAATAAAAAAATAAAACTAATGTACAGCACTTTAACTTAATTTAAAACACTTTGGTGTTGAATTTTTTTTATAAATACACTTTCTTTTAATACTGACTACTGCTTTGATGACAGAAAAATGGCAGAGAAAATTTACTGGCTCTTAAAAGAAAGCTCGGTTTTTGGTGGATGATTGCGCGAATTTGATGTTCTAACGCTGTTTTTCCAATTAGTATGTATTCGTAAGAAGCAAGTACAAATAAAAGTGAATTAAAATGTATTCAGAATATACTTTGTTAGGTGTTAATAAAATTATTAAAAAAATATCATTTGCGAAAGAATAATAAATACAAAAAATAATGCTGAGGCAGAACCTTACAAACCCCCCGCCAAAATCAGACTTCGGGGTTTGAGGATTCAGAACACGAAGCTGATCCCAACTGCCGAAGCGGTTTTCATACCTATTCATTGGCGAATATCCTTCGCGTGATAATTACCCAACAAGTTTCCGCCTAAATCTTCAAGCACATAATAACTATTGCCTAGTTTTTTTCGCACACGGGCTTTTACAAAAGTTTTGCCAAGTTTGACATTATAGCCATGTTCGAAACTGCTCTGCTTCAAATTCCTCAGGAAAACTTCCTGACCTACATCATAGGTCACCTCTCTTAATCTTAGGTTGTAGGACCTTTCGTTTCTATCAAACTGCTTCTGCATCCTCTCTGCCGCTTTCTTTCCCACAATCTGCTGAGAATCTTCACGTTCAAAACGGACAGTCCGATCTTCTAACATTTCCAGTTGTCGCAAAAGTGGATATGTGGAACCATTTGTGATCATATGCTGGCCAAATGCGAGATAGTATGGGGATGTCCCGATAGCTGAATGAGTTGCAGATCGAAGGGCACAGCATATGTTGCTTAGCAACTCATCCCAATTCTTTTGATCTGGGCGAACATAGGATTTAATCGCCGATAAAACCGACCGGTTAACCCGCTCGGAGGCATTCGCCTGAGGGGAATATACAGCAGTATAAGTGTGGCCTACACCATATCGTTTTAGAAAATCGTTGAATTGGTTCGATTTAAATTGAGAACCATTGTCCGATACAATAGTCTCAGGGACACCGAAGCAATGAAATAATTCTTGCTCTAAATATTTTACAACTATATCTGAAGTGAACTTTTTTACAGGCTTAAGGAAAGGAAATTTCGAGTAGTGATCTAGTACAATAAATATACCTATGTGTCCCGACCTTGACCTTGGATATGGTCCTAAAAAGTCTATATAGAGCTTCTGGAAGAATCTTTGAGTCCCACTAGTTTTTCCCATCGGTGGCCGCAAAATATAATTCGGATGCTTTGACGCCTTACAAACTTCACATTTATTGACATAATCTTTGACATCTACCGCGAGATTTGGCCAGAAGTAGAATCTGCGAATTCTTTCTAAAGTTTTGTTGATACCCCCATGAGCGGACAAAGTATCGTCATGGGCTTTTCCTAACACCTCTGGAACCATATCTTTCGGTATCCACAATTTCCACGGTCATCTTGAAGTTTTTCCCCCGTCGCATGTTCGGTCCGTCTATAAAGGTAACCGTCAACTATCTTTAAATCAGTCATTTTCTCAATATTCTTTCCAATTTTACTAAGTAAGTCCTTGTAATCGGCCGAGTGAAAATGTGTGGATTCGAGATCCACGAAGACCCCACTATCATTATTTAAAACAGACAGACTTTCAACACCTATTTCGGACAGGTCCTCGGTATTGGCTCTAGAAAGTGTATCCGGAACTATGTTCTGAGTACCACGCCTATGCTGAATGCTGAATTTGAAACCCTGCAGTTTTAAAGCCCATCGAGCAAGCCGCGAACTGAGGTCCGTCTGGGACATGAGCCACTTTAGTGATGCATGATCGGTGATAACGGTGAACTCATGTCCCTCGACGTAAGCTCTGAATTTTTTTATACTAAGCAAGGCTGCTAAGCATTCTTGTTCGGTGACTGAGTAGTTACGTTGGGCTCGGTTGAGTTTCTTGGACATAAATGCCACAGGAATCTCTTCGCCCTCCGCATTTTTTTTGCACCAAAACGCTTCCTATGCCAGTCCTACTAGCATCACAATATATGTAAAAAGGTTGCGAAAAATCAGGGCTATGAAGGACTGGTGCAGTGCTCAAATGTGACTTTAAAACTTCAAAAGCTTTTTGGGCTTCATCGGTCCATTCAAATTTTTTCTTGCCTTTCAGCAAATCAGTTATAGGGGTGGTAATAGCAGCATAGTTTCGAATAAACTTTCTATACCAACCCGTCATTCCCAAAAATCTACGAACTTGTTTCACGGATCTCGGAAGTGGGAAATCTGTTATCGCAGATACCTTTTCAGGATCCGTTTGAATTACCCCGTTACCAATCAGGTGTCCTAGATATTTTACTTCAGGTACGCAGAAATGACTTTTCTCAACATTAATTGTCAACCCTGAGTCCTTTATTCTTTGAGCAACAATTCTTAAAACGTCAAGGTGCTTTTCAAAAGATTCCGAAATGATCAAAAGATCGTCAAGATAAACAAACACTTCCGTCCTGAGATCCGCCGGTATCACCTTGTCCATTAAACGGGACATGGTTTGAGGGGCGTTGCACAAACCAAATGGCATAACGTTATAGTGGTACAACGGTCTCCCAGGAACGGTAAATGCTGTTTTCTCCCTTGATCCTGCATCTAACGGAATCTGCCAAAAAGCATCCTTGAGGTCCAAGCTAGTTATAAATTCCGCTTTAGGGAGCCTGCTAAGAATTCCGTCAATTTGTGGAAGGGGATAGGCATCACCCAAAGTGACCGAATTCAATTTACGACTATCCAGACAAGGTCTGTTCTTTCCCGGCTTCCGATGCAAAACAACCGGCGAAGACCAAGCACTATTCGATTCTTCGATAACTCCCAAGGATAGCATCCTGTCAAGCTCCTCATAAATTAGTTTCTCGATAGCTGGCGAAACTGGATAATGCCTTTGCTTTGTGGGTTTTGCATCACCCGTATCGATCACGTGATTCATTACATTGGTCTTTCCTAGTCCTTTCTTAGCAAAAGATGGAAACAAATCTACGACCTGCTGCAACCTCTGTTTCTGGACCGGAGTCAGCGGAATCTGAGAAGCTAATTCACTAAGCGATGTATTAAGAGAACCACCAAAATGATTCAAGCCGGCAGCAAGAAGGTCGTGCAGTTTCCAAAAATCTATACCTAGAAAAATATTTCTTTCCAAGCTAGGGATAATAAAAATAGTAATGTTCCTTTCAACATCTTTAAAACCGATCGTAGTTTCAACAAAACCAACAACGCATTGATTCCGACCATCTGCCGTCTTAACCGTAGATCTCAACCTCCGATATGGTATGTTTGAAGCAAGAAAATTTTGAGCAGCTTCTGACCCAATGCAGCTGATTGAAGCCCCGGTATCCAATAAGCCTAAGACTTTTTCCCCAAAAAGAGTAACCTCAGCATATGGTCTTACATCACACGGAGTATCAAGAACAGAGTTAACGAACATTTTCTTAATTTTTTTTACTTTCTGCCAAAAACTACGCATGCGCAAAGATGAGCGAGAAGATTTAGGAATCTCGTTGAATATTCTTTCACGTGCTTGGTTATATTCTTTGAGTCTTATATGAAAGGGTTTAAAAATTCGAGGGGTATTTGAAAAATCGGGTGTTTTATTAGAAAAAATATTATTTAATGAGTTTGTTTTATTTTCAGTATACTTTAGAATTGAAATTATATTTCCGTTTCCGTGTGCTTGCATTTCATCGGTTTCTGTGCACTTTGTTGTGCACTGACCTTTAAGTTTTTTGACATACACGTTTTACAAGAAGGCTTGTACGTATCCGGTTTACCACAACCATAGCAAAACACGGTACGGTCTGCTAGACACTCCTGGTATCTGTGTCCAGGCTTCTGGCAATTCCAGCATATTAAATTTATTTCCAAAATTTCCTCAGTCTTACAATGAGGCAAATCAACATGATCATTTTCATCAAAATCATTTTCTATCTCCGAAATTCTCTTCTGAAGAGGTGGAGCTCTAGAAAAACCAATACCGTGTTTACGTCGGACATCTGCCATAAAAAACTCACGCCTACGACAAACGTCACGTAAATGTTGCACAGAATATATTTGCATATTAAGAATCTCGTGCTGTATTTCCGGTAAAAGATTTCTACGCAATATCTCTACTAAGGTATCATCCTGTACAGGCTCCTTAAGATGATCCGTCAACTCCACAATTGACTCATAAAAGACATCAAAAGGTTCATTCAATTTTTGTTTTCGGTCTCTGATCATCTCTCGATAATCCACATCCGATCTAGAGTCTCGATATTGTTGCCGTAGAGCAACACACATATCCTTCCAATTTATTGAAGGTACCGATTGGTGGTAACGCCAAAACCACTCACTGGCTTTATTTTCGAATAGAGAGCTGGCGTTTTTACATAAAAGTTCAAAGTTATTGTTCAAAGTTTGAACTGTTAAAGCTTCGATTCTATAAATAAATTTATCAACGGACAGACTGTTAGACCCTCCGGAGAATTTAACTTTCCAATTAGATATAATTTGTAAAACTTTATCTGGCCGAACGTTTAAATCAGACGAAGAAGACGAAGCAGAAGCGGACGTATGGTATCTCGCACCAGAGTTATTGTTTTCAGCTCGATTAAGAGAATTTGTATTCGAGGTATTTATAGACGGTATACCTAATAATTGACGAAACGCTTGCTCTTCAACATTCGGTAAAGTGTGCATTGACGGTGAAATAAGAGGAACTGATTGTGGCAAATGTGGAGGTGTCATGGTTGGTTGTATCGCAGGTGGTGCGGTAATATTCAGTCTAGACAAACTAGCTTCAATATTTGTTCGTATTAGACCTGAAATCTGATTACTTAAGTTAGCCAACAATTGAGTTTGTTGAGCAGAAACTATAGAAGTGATTAGCTCTGTTAAATTACCATTTGCATCCCTAGGTACTGCAGAATTTGTGTTATTCACATTTGTCGTATTTAAAGCTGAGCCACCAGGACTCCGATTAGCATCTGCTTTAGAATTAGAAGTAAATGATTGATTATGTGGATTTATTGACTGATTTGAATTTTGGGTCTTATCTGCAGAACGAGTCTGAAGTGTAGCTCCTTGACCAGGAGATCATTTACAATTCTGGTATTGCACAGCGGACAAAAAGGTCTAGTCTTAAGGCATTTAGAAAGACACGGTTTGTGAAATGTATGGTTACAACAAGTTGTAATTAAATGGGTCTTCGAGGAAATCGCCTCTCCACATACATTGCAACTTGGATGCTTGTCACCTTGGACAGCTGTACCAGCTGATGGATTATTATCACCACCAGGCATTTTAATTTTATTCTTACAGATTGAAAAGAATATAACCAAAATCAGGTATTTAAATTAAACGTTATAAAAGAAAACAGTGATAAAAGAAACAATTTATCAAAACCGAAAAAAAATAATCTATATTTTGATTTTTTTTTTTTTTGTGTAAAACAAATTCTAAAAAAAATCCAGAAATAAGTTTCAGACTTAAATCAATTTGAAAAATAAATTCGTTTATATTGTAACCGGAAATAAAAATTAAAATCCGTTAACGTTTTGTTTTGGTATATGTTAATAAACAATGTGAGAAAAAAAAATAAATGGTTATTACCAAAAATTTAAAATACACACTTACTGAGTATTCGTATTGAAGAAAAACTTTCTACATAAAAACAAAACGCCTTTTTTTTAAACATGAATAGCACTTGCTATAAACGGTCAGTATCAATATAATGATGAAGATGATATGTGTGATTTAATGGAAATATCTTAAAAAAAATTTATGAAATTATTTGATTTATTTCAGAATCGTTAAAACTCTTTTCTTTTTAAGAGAATGTAAAAACAATGCGAAAAAAATCAAAAGAAACTTGAAGAGGGGAAAAAAATTATTCTGTATGTCCAAACAGATTACTGTATATAGAATTAAATTGATTCACAATTAACAACAAAAACAATCGTAAAAAAAACATCAATCTTGACATCGGTTTTACAACAAGTATCCCTGGGATACAAAAGCTTGAAGATACAATTTAAAGCTTTTAGAATGCTTTTGATTTCATTTTTGAACGAGTAAAAGATTAAATGGAAAAAATAGCCTTGAAAAGATATTTATTTTTTAAAACTTTTAGAGGAAAAAAAAAATAAAATTCTTGAATAATAAACAAAAAAAAATATATATGCGAAAAATTTTTTTTCCCGAAAATATCTGTAATTAGTATTTAATACAAATATTATTCGCAGAAATAAAGAAATCAAAATTTAAAAAGCAGTAAGAAAAATAATTTTGAAAGGAAATTTAAACAAATATGAGATTGTTTCAAAGGTTATAAAAATTTGTTTGAACTAAATGATTTAAAATAAAAAAGATTAAGTTAATTAATATAAAACGTTTTGACGTTAAATAAACTAAAACTTTTGGATAATTTTTTCCAAAAACAGCATTAAAAGCAATTCAAATCGACTCGATCAACCCGAAATGAAAAGTCCCGATCGCAAAAACTGCTGAAACAAAAGTTTAAATATTAAATAAAAATATTAAAATAAAATGGCATGCAAAACAAACAATAAAAACTGTTCGTAAAAACAATTTGAATATATGATAAATACTTTTTAGAAAAAGATACGATACAATACTGTTTTGATTATATAAAGACTAATGGCTTTGAATCGTTGTGGTAAAAAAAAACTTTTAGCTAATAATTAAAAATATCAGAATAAGGGAAAAAGAGAGAGATAGAATAGAAGCTATTAAGAGGGATATATCCACAAACTACGAGGATATATAATTCCACTCAAAATATGAGGTATAAACTTTGTTAGGCCTTCTGCTACAGTGGTCAGACCTAGCTAAAAAATCCAGGAACTGCATTCCGACAAGTAACAAATAGGTTTCACAAAATTTACTTAATAGTAAAAGAGATGAATAACTAAAATAAAAGGTTGTGAATGAAGCGCGTTAATCAAAAACAAAATCCATAGAATTAAAGTTACTCAAATAAGAAAAAGAAATGTAGAAAGAAAAGGAAAAAGAAAGAAAACAAAATGAAAGTTAAGAAGTTTGGAGCCGAGCAAAAAAAAAATGTATATGCATAAAGCAAATAAGATGAAAATTAATACAAAAATGCTATTTTAACTGCTCGGGCCCCACGTTGGGCGCCAAAAATTTATAATGTAGCATATAACGTGGAGAATCCATTGGGAAAATTGGCAGGTGTAGAGGGAGGTATCGCTAATGAGGGCACGCGTTATATCCAGCCTTATTGCTCGTCGTGGGGAAGGTTCGATATATATTAGCTGCCTCTTGCCAACAAGCCACACACTAAATTTTAATTTATCGCGTGCAAGGGTTAAAAAGAAGGACAGATTGGGAAAATAGGACCTGATATCAAAAAGTTTACTAAAAGCTACTAAGTTGAGTTGAAACCAGATGGCATTGTTTCAACCCATTTTGCCCACCCAACCTTGATCACTAAACGAAAACCTGAAGATGAAATTTGAAAGTGATCCCACTTTTTGCCACAACGATCTACCAAAAGTTTAAATCAAAACAGTAAAAAATTTAAATTTACTCAAAAATCTTCATAATTCCGTTTTATTTTGAAAATTCAGCTTATAAAAGAAACAAATTTTGAATTTAAAATTAAAATCAACTTAAACCAAATTGAATTTAAAATTCTCATTTAAAAATATTATAATTTATAAAAATAACACATTTAATTTATAAATTATATTGGTTAAATCAAAAGAAAAACATTGCTTAAAAAAAAAAATATATAATTAATGATTTAAATCGCGAAACTAAAAGAAATTAAATATATAAAGTATAAAACTATTAAACTTAAAATGGAAAAAAACAATGAAATAAAAAGGGTCATATATATCGCGGGAGTGCTACATTGGTTAATTAGTATGCTTCTCTCTATATACATCGGTCATTGACCTTAGCAGAAATTATTGAAAATTTGTAATGACAAAATTCATTAACCCAACATAAAATTTTAATTTAAAAGAAATAGTAAATTATTTAAAGTAAGATAATTTTTAAATTGTAATTAAAATCATAGTTAGTTACCGGAATTAACTTAAAATCACTAAAATTTAAATTTAATCTCGGTCACAAAAGGGTTAATGATCTTCGAATTAAATAAGATTGAGAAAAAAAAATTATATATAATACATGCAAATAAAAAAACTGAAAGAGAGGTTTAATAAGATAAATTCGAAATAAACTCACTTACATTAATAATTATGCTCCCACGCCGAAAGTACTTTCGATGAGTTTTGGAACCAGAGTAAGATATCGATCATTGTTGACGTATTTAAGAGAATTTTTTTTTCTCTTTAATCCAATTTTAGGTAAGAGTTTAAATTAGTTTCATACTTGCAAATTAACTACACTTTAAATATTTTTGCGTTATAATTAGTATTTAAAAAAAGTATTTTTATGTAATAAATATTTATTTGGATTTAATTATATTTGGTTTAATTATTTTTCATTGCATTTAGAAATTTTGTTTTAAATGAGTTAAATTTTATTAAATGAGAGCTAACGGTTTTTTTATTGGCATTGCCATATTCAAATACTTTTATGTATGTAAAATATTACATTTGCTAATCCAAATGCATTGAAAAGTAATAAAACCAAACCAGCAAAAATTCCAAATCAAAAAAGAAACACTTTCCTACACTTTTTGTGAATTTAAGTTCAAAAAAAAATAATTAAGGAATTTGTTTTAAGCCGAAAAACTAATTTTAACCACTAGCATGCACTTATTATTTATATTACGTAGCAAAATAAAAAAAATGGATTTTAAATTAGGATTAGTTAGAACAAATTTTAAATTTAAATAGAGTAATAATTTTAGTTTTTAGGAAATTATTTTAGTTTTAGAAAATTATTTTAGATAATCATTTTATGCCACTTTCAATAGTTTTTAATTTGGTTTTTTTTTTAAATGTTTTCGAATCAGAGTGTTTTAAATGTTCATTATTTTAGCAGTTTTGTCGATCTGTGTAAATTATTTTGTTCATGGCTTATGGTTTTTTCTTTATGATAAATTTTTTTTTTTTTAATACTTTTTAGACACTTTCAAAAATCCAAAATTATTTATAAAATTTCCACAAATATACTTAAATAATATTTGGACTTTGAGGATTTTCTAATTTTTTTATAATTAATTTCACACATTCTTCCACAACGCCGAATTTACGGTAGCCAAACCGTCGCCGAATGAGTTAGAGATGAACTGATGTTAAGGAGCCGATCTTCAAATTCGCCAAATAGAGAAAACCAAAGGGTATTTTGTTGTTCTTTATTTAGAGCGCTACAAGTGCCAAATCTATGTAAATAATTTAATTTAATGAGATTTGCCTTTGTTCTTCTAATTGAAGAGAAATTATTTTTATATGAAAATAGGAAAAAAAATATTACCTATGATTAACAATTCCAATTGGAGTTTTATAGCCTCTAAAGATTATTTTTCCGAACAAAATCCTAAGTTAGTCTTTAGACAGAATGCTTCAATTATATTAATTTGGGGTGCAATTAACCAGATTTTGTCCTGGGAAACGCTTCAAAAAGCAAAAAAAATCTAAAAAGTGGTTGTTTGCATTTAACAAAACTACAAAAAAAAAATATGTTTTAAATTAAATAAAATAAAATTACTTACATTTTCAAATAAAAAAATAAAACTAATGTACAGCACTTTAACTTAATTTAAAACACTTTGGTGTTGAATTTTTTTTATAAATACACTTTCTTTTAATACTGACTACTGCTTTGATGACAGAAAAATGGCAGAGAAAATTTACTGGCTCTTAAAAGAAAGCTCGGTTTTTGGTGGATGATTGCGCGAATTTGATGTTCTAACGCTGTTATTCCAATTAGTATGTATTCGTAAGAAGCAAGTACAAATAAAAGTGAATTAAAATGTATTCAGAATATACTTTGTTAGGTGAAAGTGGTGGCTTAGTTTGACTACTAGATGGCGTTGTATGTGCGTGTAAACCAAGGGTAAAAAAATTAAAAAAAAATTAAATGTAGAAACGATAATAAAATTATTAAAAAAAGATCATTTGCGAAAGAATAATAAATACAAAAAATAATGCTGAGGCAGAACCTTACACTGATGAAACCACATATCGTGCACATCCATATCCTCAATTTCTGGCTTCAAGAATTCCGTTATGATCTCGCGATAGCGAACACCGACGGCGAATCGAGGTTGACGGCTATTCTGCCACACTATCGCGAACAACAGCAATGTTTTCCGCAGAATGAGCTTGGCGAGCATGCACAGGTGTTTTCTCTCTCCCGATTTGAAGAAATATGTGCACAGTTATCCCGATTGTGGACACATTTGGTCGATTATGCTGACCAAAAACATCACAAAGTGCATTTTGATTTGAACGCCCATTTTCATAATAAGCCTGAATAACTTTAACGCGTTGCTTAATTGTGTATCTTTCCATGGTTCAAATTGAGTTAGTCTGAAATTGAGAAATTTCAAATGAAATGCAGAAAAAAACTTGACGTTTAGGTGTGGTTCATATCCAACATCGGCCCTTAAAATTTAACCACTCTTTATAAATAATAATATAAATTAATATTTTTTGATAGTTTTCCTTAACACAGGTCGATGTAGTAGTTACACACTTGTACTAGGATTAATACATAAATTTAAACGAATAAGACGAGAATTTAAAAGTAGAATTATTTAATTTCTTTACAAATATTAGCAGTTTCAAGGGTTAATGTGGAAATTTTCAAATCATAAACTTCTTTAAAACATTATGAAGTTTAAATTTTACGAGTTTCGTAGGATTTTGCGTCCTTCTTTAAGCAATACATTCAATAATTTATTTAATTGGGACACCGAATTATTATTTTATTTCTTGCGTTAACTAACAAACTTTTCATTCAAATAACAAAAACTGATTTACTACTTATGCAACAAAATAAAAAAATACATTTATGCAATTATTTCAGTTTTATGAAAGTTTTTGTTGTAAACGAGTTTTCCCCAAAGCATTAATTCTTTTAAAATAACCTATTTTATTTTCTGAAAAAAATATGACTTGTGAAATTGTTACTTTGCTATCGCTTTTTAAAAATGCTGAATTTTTTGCGGCCAGAAAAAAAATCCCCTCCGTTTTTAAGAGCTGTTTATTGTTTGAGTACCCAATACTACTCAATTCTTTTCAACTGAGTACTCGATAAAATCAATACTTTTAAAGGTTTTTTGAATTCAATACACATGCGTTTTATTTTAATTTAATTGTTATTTTTAGTATTTTTTATTTTTTAGTATTAAGTACTTAAAAAAATAGATGGTATCGAGTACTCAGTACGGGAATACTCATACGTCTACAACTCTAATAAACAAACAAATTGGCAAAATTAATAAAATTAATAAAATTTGAAGAAATAAATTAAATTGTAGTGTTTTCCATTTTTTTAATAATAGACGCGCAAAATGTGTGCTATTTTAACAAAAGAGGCGTTAAAAAATACACACGGCTATTTTAAAATTTAAGTGCACAAAAGGTAACATTTTAGCATTCTATTAGGAAAATTTTCTTAGGACAAAAGTGCAGTTTTTGGGTAAAGGCAGATAAAATGTTACGCTTTTTTCAGGAAAGAAAACGCCACTATTTTAAATTTTCCTATTTAAGATCACAGGAAAAAAAGTGGCAGTGATATTTTGGTTAACACTTCTTTCATTGTTTCCTAAGTTTCACTTAGGCCGAGTTTTTGGGATGTAAGTTAAACATGGCTTAGTTAAACCGAAAACGAATTTTGTCTGCCATTTCCATGTTTATTAACATCAATTTGTCGGAACAACTTTTCGTTACATAAAATTTTAGTCTTCATTGAATTCAAATAAATTAAAAGAAATTTCATAATCAGTATTCAAGTAACGAACTGCGATGAAGTGAATTTAAAAATAATCTACATCCTGAAAACTCAGCCTTAGTGTTTTTTACTACTTTTTGAAAGTTATTTAAGGAAAGTAGTGATTTAGATATTAACCCTATGCTTATCTTAAAAATCACTCCTTTCCTAACTTCTAAAGCATAAATTATTATCTATTATTTTTTTGGGGTTACACAATTTTAACCCGATAAATTTATGGGTGGACCGAAAATAAAAATATCTGTACGTTTATTTTGTCTGCTTTATTACATAACATAACTTTCCAGTAAAAATATTGCTACCATAAAAGCAACAAAAACATTACTACTGTGGCAAAGCCATCTTCTTCTTTTTTGATGGTTTTGATCGATGAATTGGTGACTACCACTACTACGTTTACTGTACTCTAAGGAAGCAATGCAAATGCAATGTTAAGTTATGCTTTTGAATGAGTTAAAAATACTCACGTTTTGATAAGTTACTTTATCTGAATGCATTAATATGAGTTTTAAAGTATTTTAATAAGACAAATTTATAGCATATAAAATAAACCAACGGATAGTTTTATATTGCCACATAAATTATTTGGGAAGTTTCTCAGAATAACTTTTTAAAAGCTATAAAAAAACACTATAGTGTATACACAGAAAAAAGTATCACAAAATTTTAAGTAATTAAAAATATTTGTTAAAATTTAAACTCAATTTCAAAAAATTTTTTGTTTGAATTGTTTGTAAATTGTTATTTTTCATATAATAATTCTTTGAAAATAAAAATTTGAGTTACAAAAAAATATCAAAAAGTTTTTTGTATTTACAAATTCCATTGTTGGTGCCTTTTTTAAAAAATATTTTTTTGTATTAACAAAAATGTTCTACGGAAGATGTTCAATATTACAAACAGAATTTTGTAATTTTATTCTGTGTAGAAACTTAGGAAATGGCTAAAGAAAAGATAGCCATAGAATAAGATCCAATTTTATTTTGTGCTAGACAGTAGTGATGTTTTTATGGCTTCTATGGAATCACTATTTTTGCTGGGATACAAATTCGACTGCTTAGGGAAAACATACTTAATTTTTAAATAAACCACATATCAACCGACAACCCAACACCTGTGTATTAGTTTAGTAATATGAACATGTCTAAACATGCTTGTTATTTTTTATATTTTTGGTCAGAATTTTTTACATTTTTTATTTGTATATATGGTGCAATCGTTACCCTCAATTTGTTTTGTGTGATTTCGTTTAAAATATAACCCTTACGAAAAGCAAACACAAGAAAAAAGTACATACATATATGTATGTAAACAAACAAGCAAACACATCTTTGCATGTACACGTCAAGAGTGTGAAATGCAACAGTTTGAGATCTATGTGGTCTTTTTATAGCCAAGTTTAGCAAACCATGTACTACATTATCAGCACTGTTTTTAGTTTCGAATCCACATAGAAAAATACTAAAGTGAAATTGCTGTTTTGTGATCTGCAAAAAAATTTTAATATTCCGTGTTGAAAAAGCTTGGTGAAAGTAAAACGAATTCACTTTCCCGAAGAAAAAATATTTATTAAACTATAAAAAAACACATTTATGAATCAAAAAATTTAAATGTTTTCTTTTAATTTTTACTTAAATGTTGAAATTTGTAAAACAATTATTTATATTAAAAAATTTCTATAATTTATAACATTTTATTTTGGAACCTTAAAGACAAACAAAAATTCCTTAAAGAATTAACACAATGACGAAAAATTTAACTTACGCAGATTCGTTCATTGTCATAGGTTCTGATGCCTCCCTCAGACATCGTTTCCGAATATTTTCTTGATGAAGTTTTCGATGCCGAATTTCAAGGTAACTCAAAACGAATGCTATAGGCATTTTTAATTATAATATTTTTCAAACTTTATTATGTTTACCACCCAGCAAAACTTTCGTAATGGGTGCGATATTCTCATGCGTTACCTTGTAATGATAGCTCGTTACCTTTTTCATTATTTGCAAGCATAAAGTAATAAGTTAATGATTATTGATTACGTAATATATGATTTATAAATGTAAAGTAATAATTGAAATATTTTTGAAAATCTATTTTAAGATACATTACATTGTGTTTTTTTGTAAGCAAAAGGGTAATGTATGTTCGTTTTGACAACACTAGCGAAAAAACGAAGCGCAACAATTCATTTAAGTTTAAAGCAATCAAATACTATATGCGTCGATAACTCAGTGGGTAGAGTTCTTGGCTAGCAACCAGATTTCCCTGGTTCGATTCCCATTATTTTTAATTACAAATATTTTAAATAAAATATTTGTAATAATTTTTTTTTTTAAAATTCCTCTTGTTTAAAAATATATATTTAGACACATTACTTTTTCCATTCTCGTAACCGTATAAATAACCCTTTACATTATCACCTCACATTACTTTGAGGCTCATCGCCTGTAAAATTCATCAATGAAGTAAGGTGTAAAGTAATCCATCGGCCCCTATGGCTATTCATTACTTTACCCATTATTTGGTAATGTATGGTTTTGCTGGGCAACTTAAAGAAAAATCTAAATGATATTTTTGTGTATTTGACATTTCATATGACATTCTAAAAAAATTTCAAATACAACTTCAAATACAAAAAAAAAAAATACCTGAATCACAAAACAGCAAATTTCCGAATATTTTAATTCCATGTGCTTTTACAAATCCGTTCTAAATTAAAAGTCTCTAAACTTAGAACAGCGCTGTATATTTATGTTTGTTTCTATGCATGTACAAATGCCTCTACAAAAAGATTAATTTTGCAATAGACATGAATAATAGAAACTTATCCAAGCAACACATTGCCTAATAATATGTAAAGTAATGTGTAGCTATAGGGCCTATGGATTACTTTATACCTTACTTCACTGATGAATTTTACAGGCGATGAGCCTTAAGATAATGTATGGACCCATTACTTTTGAGTTGTTAAAGCAATAGATTTTCATAAAAAATAAATTTTTATTAAAAAAAATATTACAAATATTTTAAAGGTTTTTAATAATATAATGTGGTCATGATAGGAATTGAACCTGAGAACTCTTGTTGCCAGCCAAGAAATCTACCCACTAAGCTATCGACATATATAATTTTTGATTAATTTAAACCTATATGAATTGTTGCGCTTCGTTTTTTCGTTAGTGTTGTCAAAACATACATTACACTTTTGCTTTCAAAAAAGCACAAAATAATGTATATGAAAATAGATTTTAGAAAATATTTCAATTATAACTATACATTTATCAACCATGTAATACGTAATCAATAATCGGATATATATTACTATATGCTTGCAAATAATGAAAAAGGTAACGAGATATCATTATTAGGTAACGCATGATTATGTCGCACCTATTACCATAGTTTTGCTGGGATGCTATAATAAGGAATTTTCAATGAAAATTGAAAAGAAAATCATGATTTTGAAAGCTTTATTACGGTAGTTCTTGTTAAAAATAAAATGATAAATAAAAATATAAAGCATAAACATATTCAAAAGAGAATCGATTTTTTCAAGTTATTATAAATAAAAAACTGTACAAGGAATTTTTTGTATATTATTTTTTTTAATGATGAAAATTAATTAAAATATATCGTATATGCTCAAAATAACACGTCTGCAATTTGACAGAAATCACTTATAAAACTGCACACAGAAAAAAACCATTGTAAAATTAATTATAACAGGATTAATTTAACAGGTTTTAATAATGATTTTGCTTCATTAGCGTTTCCTGTTAATTTAACATGATTTTACAATAAAACATTTTTTTAATTAAAAACAACTGGAAATCATGTAAAATTTACATTTTTATTCCATTAAAATTTAAGGAATTATCATGTAAAAATTATGTTTAAGTCCTCAAGTCAACAGTATATAATGTAAAAATAACATACATTTCATGTTGACAATTTATATTTTTTTAAATAAAGTGTAACATAAATTTATTATACATAAGTATAACATAAATTTAATAAAGTTTACAAAAATTCTTTTTCTAAATATACCGTCGAGACCGCCGGTCTGGCAAGGCTGTCAGATGTTAAATATATGTGATCTGAAATGTCATTTATTTAGTGAAAGGTTTGCCATTTACGAATATGGATTGTTATATAACCGAAGAATGCGTAAATATAGTTAAAACTTACTACAAAAGGGGGGGGGGGGGGTTCAAACGTCGCCACTTTTGGAGCATTACGGGGTAATTATAGTCATTGTAAGCGACCTACTGTGCAAGGAATTTGCAAGATTATACAAAAATTTGAAGAGACTGAAAGCGTTACAAATGTAATCAGGCCTGTGCATCATCGCAATGTGTGCACTGCCGAAAATATCGCTTCTATTGTGTGGTGGCTAATCCAAATTGGTCGATTCCATGGCGTTCCCAGCAATTGGGCCTATCTTACGGCTCAGTTTTGACTGGACGATATGTGGTTTCAACAAGACGGTGCCACGAGCTAGACAACACGACCGATTTTGGCTCTATTGCATGGGATGTTTCCAGAATGCTAATTTTACGATTTGGCGACGTTAATTGGCCTCCAACATCATGCGATTTGACGTCGCTAGACTTTTTTTGTGGGTCTACGTCAAAAATCGTGTCTACGAGGAAAACCCTTAACGCTGAAGCATTTGTTTAAAAACCAACATTCGTCAAGTTATCGCCGAGATACAACCTGAAATGTGCCAAAAAGTGGTCAAAACTAGCTCAAACGGATTGACTGCTGTAAGCAATCTAGAGGCAGTCATTTAAATTTGTGGGTCTACGTCAAAAACCGTGTCTACGAGGAAAACCCTTAACGCTGAAGCATTTGTTTAAAAACCAACATTCGTCAAGTTATCGCCGAGATACAACCTGAAATGTGCCAAAAAGTGGTCAAAACTAGCTCAAACGGATTGACTGCTGTAAGCAATCTAGAGGCAGTCATTTAAATGCCGTACGTAATAAAAATTGCATCAACATAACAGTTTTATGCACTCAAAAAAAAAAGACATGTACTAAAAATTAATCCAAAATTTCCTTTGAAGTAGTTTAAAAATTTTCCTCAATTTAAGTAAAATTTTATTAAAAAAAAATATTTTTTAAAAAGGCACCAACAATGGAATTTGTAAACGTTTTCTTATTTATTTGTAACTTCAATTTTTATTTTCAAAGAATTTTTAAAAAAATTGTTAGAAATCGAATTTAATTTTAACAAATATTTTTAATTACTAAAATTTGTTTTCCATTATTTATTTATTGAATCTTCACCTTATTTTGTGAACTAACAATAAGTATGCAAATCTTAAAACTAAATCTTAATATTAAGTCCAGCCAGTGCCAGACGAATTTTCATTTGTTCATAAATTTATATTCATAGATATGTATGGCATCTGAAAATTTTTCCTTCATATGTTTGATAGGTCTGCAGTGTCCCTTCATCGTAGTCGCCTATGCCCATCATTATTCAAAGGATTCCGTGCTAGAACATTGGGATGAGTTTCCAGTTTCTTCAAGAAGTTGTTGCTAAATCTAGTGATTTCGTTACTAACTAGGGGTACATTGAGATCTTTATGAATGTTGTCATTCCTAACATACCAGGGGGCGTTTGTAATAATTCTCAAGAGCTTGTTTTGCCTTATCTGAATTTTTATAATATTAGATGGTGAGGCAGTACCCCAGAGCTGAATTCCATAGCACCATATGGGTTTTATAATTAAGTAGTATAGTAATAGTTTACAATCCAAGGCAAGTTTAGAGTTTCTACCGATTAATCAAGAGAGTTGAATAGTCTTTAACTTTATTTGGGTAAGTTTTGCTTCTATATGACTTTTCCATGTGAGACGACGGTCAATATGGATACCAAGATACTTTACACATGTATCTTGGGGTATGTTCCGACCATTAATCCGGATCGGCTGGCAAGTTTCTCTTCACAAAGTAAAAGTCATATGAATACATTTCTGCTCGTTTACCTTAATTCTCCATCTATCTGGCCAGTCCTCCAAAACTGTTATGTGGTATTGAAGCAATCTAGACGCTATCAGCGAATCATTATGAACACTAAGTATTGCTGTATCATCAGCGAATGTTGATGTGTGAGTGTTTTCATTTAGTGGCAAGTCCACCAAGGTGTATAAAATATACAACAGTGGACCCAATATACTACCTATGTGTAATTGGGGGTAATATAAGTTTAATCTTATATATTAGCCCTTCCTGGCAGACTTTATCAAATGCTTGAGATACGTAAATAAAAAGAGCATAGCAGTATTTTTTATCCTCGAAGGCTTTTCTAATAACGGTTACTAATGTATGAACTTGCTTAATGGTACTGTGTTTCCGCCTGAAACCAAATTGGTGTGCTGGGATTAAGTTGCCTTGATCATCAGTACTATCAGCTTTTCAAATAGTAACTTTTCAAACAACTTAGACATATTTGACAAAAGTCAGATTGGTCTATACGATTCAACCCTTGTGTGATCTTCACCTGGCTTGGGTATCATTTTCACGAGTGAAACTTTCCATTCTGGGGGATAATATTCTAGGCGCATTATTCTTAATGCTACACTGGGTAGCTCTATAAGCATCGTGTTACTGATGTCAATAACAGGGGCTTTTTTGGAGTTCAATTCAACGATTTCCTTTTTGACCTCCCGAATCTCGATAATGGGGTGTAATCTGCTATGTGCTGGGGTACAAATAGTGGCAACTCTTTTAAAGAATGTGGTATATTTGGCGTGAATTATTTTTTCAAATGTTCTACAAACAGATCTCCTTTCTCGGTATCATTTTCAGTAGCAAGTTTAGCAGCAAGTTTGAGATTTGATTCGAAATTCCTTATCGAGAGGTCAATATCGTCTGGTGTTCTTAGCGTTATGTTCTCCGAGCAATGAGTACTAAGAAAGTTTTTATATTTTAGCCAATTTGTTCTTCTGCCTGTGGGCGTTACAATTTCTTGGGGGTTTAAAATAGTAAGAATAGTGGGTGTGTGATCCGAGGAGAGGTCTAACGAGGATTCCACCCTTATCAAGTCACTGGGGATACCCTTTGTTACTCCAAAATCAATAAAATCTGGCATTTTCTGCCGATCCGATGGCCAATAAGTAGGTTCTCCACTCGAAATCACATCTAAACCCATTTTAGAAATTGCATCAAGCAAAACACGGCCCTTCGGGGTAATCAGCCCTAACGCCCAGAATGTATGCTTGGAATTGTAGTCGCCAGCTGCCAAAAAACATGATCCCAATGATTTATAGAAATAGTGTCTCCGTAATGGAAAATTTGGGGGGGAAATAAACTGACGAGATCACTATGTTATTATGAAATTCCTCAAAGCATAAAGTATTTGCTTAAATATAGTTCTCACAAAGGTCACTCATGAGAAAATGTTTTAGTCGAGATTTAATAAGAATGGCTGAGCCTCCACATGCCCTATCTCTAGGGTCTTTCGTGTTATAAACAGTGTAACCGCGGATTAAAAATAAACTTCTCGAGGCCGAATGAGTTTCCGATACAAGCATTACATCAATATCCTTGCTTTTGAGAAAGTATTCCAATTCTTCTTTATGTTGGCGGATGCTGTTTGCGTTCCAGAAACATAATTTCAAACTGTTCATGGTTTATTTAGAATAGCCTGCAGTAACATAGACTGCATCCTCATCATCTCTTGCATCATGAACTGGTAAAATTGTTAATAGTCTGCACTAGAGTATCGAGCGTTTTCTCTAATTTGCCAAAATTGTTATTAGGAGGAGGTGGCTGGAACTGAGAAGATACTACATCAGCATACGATCTACCGTTGAGATTATGCTGAGTATTTAAAGGAAATTTTTTATTGGGGGTTGTTGTTGAAATTCCGAAGCTTTTTGGCTATAATGGCTTCGGACTGGGGCAGATCTTCCCTTGTCAACAAGCATTTGCTTCTCTGAAGAATAAACTACGCAACCTCAGTAGTTAGCCGTATGATTTCCACCACAGTTGCTACACTTTTTGGCACATTCTTCGGATCTAGGCTGACTACAGTTGCTAAAGCAGTGTAGTTCATCAGAAACTACGCAAACGGTGGGGAGCTTGCAATATGCCTTTGTATTAATATCATCATGCTCAAGCTCTACCCGAAAGTGATTTGCCCCTATTTCTAATATTAACTATCGACTTTATTTTAAAACTGTATTTTTTCAGAGCCTCCTTCACTTCACTGGGATTGACGCTTTTCGATTGGTATGTGTAATAATTCCGGCTCTATTTATCAAAGTCGGAAACCAATTTGAGGAAAGAGTTTTCACTCTAAGTTTTGTTTCAAAAAGCTTACGTTGTTTAAGGGGGACAACATGAAAGGAATTCTCGCCAATAGAAGTAATAATATTCTCAATAACTTCATTTGAGTTCTGATCTCTTAAATAAATAGGGGGAGGTTTATACGCCTTACCTGGTGGTTCCGGTTCATTGCTTTCAATATCCAGGATAGCAAATCGATTACCTGTTGAAACGTCCGACTGCTCTTTCAATTGCTTCGAAGTACAGTAAAATATCGATCTATACCTATTTGTACCGTAGGGTTAGATGCGATACCGTCAACTGGTGTTATGACCGAATTTGTTTGCAAAGGAGTTTGAGGTGTATACTGCAATGAAGATTATTTTGGCTCAGCTACTTTTGAACAAACCAGATTAGAACCGGGGGTTTCAATAGTGTTAATTTGTTTTTCCATTGCTGCTGACAAAGTGTTTGCAGTCAAAGCAGGCAGAGAATACGCATATGGTTGTTGGTATTGGTTTGTACAATCAAATCTCTTTTCTAAACCAACAATTTTGGTATTATTTGGCGCTTTTTCGCGATCACTATTTAAACACGATGGTGAAAGAGAGCTAGCTCTGACTGGCTTCGCGGTTAAATAATTGCTGTTGCAATTGTTATTGTTTACCTTATTATCTTTTACTTTCACTGTAATGTATGCATTTAGGCTGAGACGTCTCTCATTTAACGCAGTATTGAGATCACTCATAAAAACATTGTTGTTAATAACAAAAAGAGGAAAAAGGGAAAAAAACAAAAAACAACGAAGTGTTTTGTTTATTATTAATTTTTTTTATTGTTTTGTGTTTACAATAAAGAAGAAGTAACACGGGGTTTTAGATTTAAATTTTTTTTATAACATATCATGTATGATTTTTAGCGTCCAGGCGCTTATATTGTTTTTATTATTTTAACACTTTTATGCCGAGTTTTTATAAAAAAAATCACTGATCAACTTTCTATTGGTTTACAGCGGCTCTCTTAAGAAACTATTTTTTTTTTATTTATGTATTCTAGTTGCTTATTTATTTTGCAGTTAATTTTTAACTTTTGTTTTTAGATGTTTATTTATGTTTATAAATACTTATAAAATGCTTTAAATTATCAGCTGGGGTTATAATAACAATAAGATTTTAGGATGTTATTTTTTGTGTTGTATATTGTAATTAGATTAAAAAAAATCTGTGGAGCTTAGAAAAAACACGTCCGTCTCTATTGAAATATCAATAAATTTTTTGATACTTTTTTCTGTATAGCAAAAAGCTTGTTAAAAGCATTGTCCTCACAAAGCGGAGGTCCTCCGAAAGTGGGAAAAAACTTGTGGTTAAATACATAACTTTTATTATAGAAACAGTTTCATAGTTATTAGAAAATTTTTATCAAATTTAGGGATAGTTTTTACTTAAAAGTGCTATTTAACTTAATGTTAGAAAATATTTTCTTATTTTTACGGAGTTAAGTCCTAGTTCTTAGTAAAACAAAAATTATCTTATGAACTTAAAAAAAATTAAATTTTTCTTGAAACCAAGGAAATATTTCCTGACTAGCAGTAAAATTAAAATGATATATGAACTAATTGGGAGGAAATTTTACTGTTTTCTAATAAAAATTTAGTTCTCAATAGTAAAATTCTTCCATAATTTCGAAATTTTTACCAAATTTTAAGAAAAATTTGTTTCTTAATTTCAAGGAAAATTTTATTAAAATATTTTTCCTCCAAATAAGTTAATTTTTCAAAATTATAGTTCATTTTGTTTGGGTATAATAAAAACAAAATTTAAGAAGCGAGAATTATAGAGAATTTAGAATAGAGACTTGAATCAATTGCAAAATTGATTTATTATGGCCTTGTTACTCAAAAAAAATTAATTGGAGTAACTAGAAAGATTTTTTTACGTTTATGCCATAAAAAAACAGGAATATATTTTGTCAAATTAGCAAATTTCTGTTGAGCCGACAAACATATCATTTTGAAGTGTATAAGTCAAAATTAGGGTAGAGGGTAGTTTTAATAAATTTTGTAAAAACAATAACCAATAGTACATTTAGACTAAGCAAAAACTACATTGTTTTTGTACAAAACTTGTTTTTGCTTGTTTTTTTATACGCGAATAAATATTTACAGCCATATGCATAGACATTTTGTTGATTTTTCTAACACTCTTATATATCAAATTAACATGTAAAACAACAACAATTTTTCTTTATAAAACTGTTATAAGAATCAACAAAATATCTATGCATATAGTCAGCTGTTATACTTCAATAAAATTCTAAGGATACCTTTCTAAAAACTCTGTTTAAATCTAACAATAATATTGCATTGAAAATCAGATAAATATTTAAATTCTTGATATAAATTTATACAAAATAACTACAATATACAACAGCCAACAAATATTTGTTAATTATTTAGATTCAAATATATTTCTTTAGCATTATAATAAAAAGCACAACAGCACCCAAATTTATACAAATATTATAGTAACAGCATCATGTAGTTGTATCTTTTAGTAAAATAATCCAAAAATATAAAATAATGGAAGTTCGCTTATACACTAAGAAGCATAAGTGAATCACAAACCAACAACTATCACTTAAACAACCTATAATTTCTATAAATTTTATTTAAATGCAATCAAATTTTTTATATTATGTTTGTACAAGTGTCTTCTCTCTTTCAAACAAATTTTATTAAGATCTGATCACAACAATAAATACACGAAGGCATAATGCAAAATAAATCAAAATTATACAGTTTTTCACTCACTACTCAATTGTTTTAATTACCTTTTTTTTTTTTTGTTATTGAACATAGTGCAATTCTAATATTTAATTATTAAGATAATTTAAATTATAATAAAGTGGTTCAGTAGTCATGAACAACCAAAAAACAGAGGAAATTTTAAATTCTTTGCGGAATGGCGGAAACATTCCATTTGGACACAAATTTTTTTCAAAGACAAAAAAAAAGTGGTGTAAGTGTTCCCACAAACAAAGGCGGTCGTCTGAAAAAAATTAGCAATCGAGATGCACGCGATCTAGCAAATTTGATTACCAGCAGTGATACTGTTACTCCTGCTGCAGCTTAAAATATTACACAAATTTACGATAGTAAGTAGTCAGCTCGTCGAGCTTTGAAAAAAATAGCTATTAAGGCAGCAGAAAAGAAAAAGGAACCTACAGGTTGATGGAAAAGTTCCTGCGCTTACCAAGAGATGGCACTGCTAGCTCCAAACTTTTTTTTTCTCAAGTTGGTATAACTGTCCTGAGAACACATGCAAAATTGCAAGTCATTCTGTCAATTCTTTCTTTGTTTACAACCATTTGAAGTTGATGTGTCATTAATTTTTTTTAATATGGAAAAAATTGAATATCGTGCAGTCATTAGATTCTTTGTTTTGAAGGGTTTAAAAGCAAAGGAAATTTATAAACAATTGTTAGAAGTGTATAAGGAGTCCTCACCTTCAAAACGCACCGTTGAATTTTGGTACCAGCCTTAAAGACGATACACGCGAAGGACGACCAAAAGATCCAAGTTTGATTAAGCGTGAAATTGCTAATGCCATAGGCATCTCAGACGAACGAGTACTCCATATTTTACATGAAGAATTACGCATGAAAAAATTGTTTGGAAAGTTAGTGCCGCACACATTAACAATTCAACAAAAACTGGATCGAAAACAAATTTCTCAGCGTAATTTGGAGCGTTTTAAGCCGAATAAAACCGACTTCTTGCGTCGTTTTATAACTATTACTGAGACTTGTATCTACCACCATGATCCTAAATTGAAACAAGAACGTTTACAGTGGACTGAAGCTGGTTGTTCAGCTCCAAAGCAGGTGAAGTCACAACGATCGGCAAAGAAGGTTTTGGCATCAGTTTTTTTGGGATGCAAAAGGAATTTTGTTGATTGATTATCTTCAGAAAGGTAAAACAATCAACTCTGAATATTATTGCAGCCTTTTGGATCAGCTGGATGAAAAAAATTATTTTTCATCAAGACAATGCACCTGCTCACAAAAGTGTTTTGACGATGGCTAAATTCAAAGAATTAAAGTACGAATTGCTTGAACATCCACCGTATTCACCAGACTACTATCTCTTCAGAAATTTCAAACGATTCCTTCGTGGAAATCATTTTTCGTCGAATGAAGAGGCCATAGCAGCCGTAGACGGTTATTTTGAAGAGCTTCCGGAAAACCATTATAAGGATGGGATAAAATTATTGGAAGATCATTGGAACAAGTGTATTAAGCTTCTAGGAGATTATATTGAATAAAAATATATATTTCATAACAAAACCAGTATTCTTTCATTTCAAGCGCAGGAACTTTTCAACCAACCTGTATGCTAACCAAACGACATGTGCGCTTTTGTTGCTGTTGTCGCTGATTGGGATACGGTATGTTATTAAACATATGTATGTGTGTATTACTATTTATACTAACAAATATTAAATAGTTTAAAGGTTATTTGGTCTGATGGGACTAAAATTAATCGTTTTCAATCCGATGGGCGTGCATGGTATTGGACTAGGTCTCAGATAGAATCCTACCAAACCAGGTACGCCAAACCGTCAAACACAGTGGTGGCTCTATCATGGTTTGGGGATGTATATCCAAAGATGGAGTGGGACCCTTGGTGCGCATCGATGTAATTATACGCAAGGAACAATATTTGTCCAACCTGCAACAAAATCTTCCTTGCTGTTGAAAAAGTTATTTTTCGGCAAGACAATGACCCCAAACACACCGCATATGTAGTGGCCTCTAAAATCTCCGGATATGAATCCGATCGAGAATTTGTGGTGTCACGTCACATCGCAGCTTGCTAAATATGTCATTCCTCCAAAAGGCGTGAACGAGTTGTGGGAGCGGACGAAGCAAGTGTAGGAGGCCATTCCTCCAGAATTTGTGCAGAGGTACACACAAAGTCTGCCTAATCGTATCTAGGATCTTCATATATTTTTTGTTGTGATCAGATCTTAATAAAGCCTGTTTGAAAGAGAGGAAACACTTGTACAAACATAATATAAAAAATTTGATTGCATATGAGTAAAAATTATAGAAATTATAGGTTGTTAAAGTGATAGTTGTTGGTTTGTGATACACTTATGCTCCTCAGTGTACATAGTTTTTGTACGTGCAAACAAAATTTTATACAGGGTATTCATAGTTAAATTTTCTAAATGTTATAACCTAAAATAAAAGTAGCAAAAATACGAAAATTCAGACGAAATTTCTGTCAGTTCTTTTCAGCACAGTGTTGTAATTTAGATTTAATACTTCATTTCAAAAAAGGGCTCTAGCAATAGAGTGGCAGTGACTTGTTTTCCATTTAACGTGCCACAGTTTATGATTTTAGTCACAGTTTTTGATTAACAAAAAATTCATGTATTTCTTGTATAAAGGCCAAAAGAATTTGTAGGTGCGCTTTAAATATGATAAAAAAAATGTTTATCGACTATACACAGAAAAAAGTATCATAAAATTTTAAGTAATTAAAAATATTTGTTAAAATTCAAATTAGATTTCTAACAATTTTTTGTTTGAAATATTTGTAAATTGTTATTTTTCATACAAAAATTCTTTGAAAATAAAAATTAAAGTAACAAAAAAATAACAAAAAGTTTTTTGTATTTACAAATTCCATTGTTGGTGTCTTTTTAAAAAATATTTTTTTTTGTGTTTACAAAAGTCTTCTATGGACGACTTTACTTAATTACTTAAGTACAAAGTTTATCATCCCTGTCCTCCGCAGTGTTTTTGTTACAAATAATGTAAAAAAATAAAAGTGCAGTTATGGGGGTGAAACAAATTGTTTGAAAAGAATCATTGTGAATGTGAAAAGAATCATTGTGGTGAAAAAATTTTTGTGATGAACAAATTTTAGTGGTGAAAAAATTTTTGGGCTAAAATGTACATAATTGGGCTATAAAATATTATTCACTTCTAAGCGACTATTGAAAAAATATGAGAAAATATTTTATTTACGAGTGTAAAAAAGATTAGATCCGAACAGATCTTATGGTACCAGACCTAGTTACATCTAAAAATTGGGGGCGAATTTGAGATCTAAATAGATCTGACCAAAAGTTTCATATCTGGCTTACCGTTTAGATTTGGCACTATATCTGATCAGGTCTGTCCATAAATGTATCATATCTGATCAGATATAATATATTTTACACGGGAAACAAATTTATATGTAAATTTTAGAGGTACCTTCACATTTTCACACTCAACTGTGGGGAATTTATAAAGAATTGTTGACCAAAACGTCAATTTTTTTATGTGTTTTAAAATAGTTTTCTGTGATCCCAGGTGAAAATATTAATATATAGGTTGATATTTCATTCCATATATGCTCGGATCCGTAATTTGAGGGTATATGGCCGAATATGCTCATATATGGACATATATGAATGTTCATATATGATCACATAAGAGTAGTTTTTAGTGTATCAAATTTTTTTTTTTATTTTTCAAAAAAAATATTGTTTTTTTTTTATTAAAACTTAATATAAAGATTATTCTTCTGTTTACATTTTGCTGTTAAATTCATATATTGTATTTCGAAGAAATTTAGGAATTTTTAACGAACATTTAACGAACAAGTTTTGAATATTCAAAGAATATCATATTTTTAAAAATAATGAAAATAAAAACAAGATAACACATATATCACGTCAATTCATTTATTTTAAAACTATTTTAAAGTAAAATAAATGTACTGTTCAAAAACTTAATTCATCAAGAAAACTTATAAAAAGTATTAAAAATTAAATATCAATTAACAAAAAAAAACAGTTTTATTTAGCGATCGTGACGTTTTTGGAGCCGATTAAGCTCACCAATTTTTTAGCTTTATATTGAAGGTACTCTGGCGCTCTTGATAAAGACTGACCTGTCTTGCCAAAATGGCTTCTTTTTTGAAAATTTATATTTCTTCAATACCAAATGGTTTGAAATCTAGTCAAAATTAGGTAACAAAAAGAATAAAAATTACTAAAAGTCTTATGTTCACACCAATATTTGCTGCAGAGTTCGAACTGGATCTTGATTTGGCAGAACAAGAATTTACATTAAACCTTGACCATATCTGTTAAAAAAGAAAACATATTACCCATATATGGAATAATATATGCATTCATATATGAACATATATGGCATATACGTAGCAATATATGCAATATATTATCATATATGCTTACATATATGAAATATATGCTCATACATGCTCATACATGACATCATATATGACGATATACGAGGGCGGATCAATAAGTCCGTGACTTTTCGAACTTCCCTTGTAGTTATATGAAATGCAACACTGCTCCCATCAAGTACCACCTGTTTATAGACTACTGTAAAATTTTGAGCAAGTTCCGTCGTTTACTTTGCCTTTAACAGATGTTCAAAACATACAACCTCGTGGATTTTTTAAAAATGGAAAAAAATAAATTTCGAGTGCTCATTAAACATTGTTTTTTGTCAATCAAACCAAGGAAAAGCTTGATAAATACTATTTTAATGGTAAAAAAGTGGTTTACTGACTTTCGTTGTCGTCGCACAAGTACAAATGACGCTGAACGTTCTAGACGGCCAATTGAGGTCAATACACCCGAAAATGTCGAAAAAAATCACGATATGGCATTTCATATGGCAGAGTGGAAAGCTGTCTGCAAGATGGGTGCCGCGTTTGCTCTCAATTGAACATAAACGTAATCGTGTGACAACTTCAAAGGATTGTTTGAAGTTGTTTAACCGCAATTCGAATGAGTTTTTGCGGCGTTTTGTAACTGTGGATGAAACATGAATCCATTACAACACTCCGGGGACCAAGCAGCAGTCTAAACAATGGGGTTTTCCGGGTGAACCGGCTCCGAAGAAGTCCAAGGTAAATTTGTAGGCCAATAAGGTGATGACAACAGTTTTTTTGGATGCACGCGGGATAATCCACATCGATTGCCTTCAAAAGGGAAAACAATAAGCGGCGAATATTATGCCTACTTATTAGACCGATTTAACGAGGATTTAAAAAAACGACCCCATATAGCCAAGAAAAAAGTTCTTTTTCATCAAGATAATGCACGGGTGCACACGTGTGTAGTCTCAATGGCAAAATTCCATGAATTGGGCTACGAATCCGCCATATTCTCCGGATTTAGCCCCCGGTGACTATTTCCTATTTCCAAACCTAAATAAATGGCTTGGTGAAATCAAATCAAAATGCCTATTTTATGGACTTCGAAAAATCCTATTTTTTGGAAGGGATACAAAAATTGGAGAAACGTTGGTCTAAGTATTGAGCTAAAAGGAGATTATGTTGAAAAATAATTTTGTTTTTGCAATAAAAAACTGTGTTTCATTCAAAAAGTCACGGACTTGTTGATCCGCCCTCGTAGAATATAAATTAGATCAATATGTCTACAAGTGTAAAATTAAGATTCTTTATAAAAAATCCATAATTTTTAGGTAATCTTTTTTTTTTTTTTTGTTTAACATATAAGGTGTGTTCGACGTACGTTACCGCGGGTGCCCGCGGGAACCCAATCTTACCAGAAAGCGTTTCTTGTAACAAAAATTGGATAAATGAGAGCGTTCATAAGAGAGTAATTGTGATTCTCTTTTTACCAGAACTTATGCGTACTTTTTGTTTGGGTATAATGGTGAAATTGTCAAATTGTCAAATCATCAGCTGTTGCTAATAAATAAGCTGTTTTGCATTTTTGAAAAAAAAATTAAAGTTAAATAAAATTTATTATAAAAAAACTTTTCCTTCTTAATAATGAAAAATACATTTGAAAATGTAAATAGATATTTGCAATTTCAAATATATTTATTATTTAAACTGTTTTTAATATGAATAAATTTGACGTTTATTTTTGTGTATGAAATATGGTTTTGTGCGTTCACAGTATTTTGGGCACTTTTATGGTTTTGTAAGAGAATTTTTGGCTTACTCTCATTTAACCATACTTTATCCAAAATTACCTCGTACAGACCTATTGTGAAAGTATTCAGAGAAACTAAAATTGAATAGTAAAACTACTATGTACACAATTTTAATGAAACTATCTGTACTCATTACCAATTGCTGTTGTATGTCTAGTATCTAGTTTTGCAACTATCATTTTAACACAAAATATGGCTATCATCATCATCACCATCATAAAACAACATAATGATGTTGAATATCAAAAAATGAACTCACAGTTATAATAACACAACAACTACAACAATGAGGGGGAAATCAAAATCATTTTGAAAAATTAAAGTTAAACTATTGATAAAACCAATGTCTATTTTATGGACCCCGAAAAATCCTATTTTTTGGAACGGATACAAAAATTGGAGAAACGTTGGGCTAAGTTTATTGAGCTAAAAGAAGATTATGTTGAAATATATTTTGTTTTTTGCAAAAAAATATCTGTTTCATTTAAAAAGTCACGGACTTATTTATCCGTCCTCGTATGATCATTTTCACCTGGGATGCCAAAATAAAGTAAGCTATTTAAATGTAGGCTGGCACATATTTTTTCTCCAAACCATTTTATCGCTAGTACACAGAAAAAAGTATCACAAAATTTTAAGTAACTAAAAATTTTTGTTAAAATTCAAATTCGATTTTAAAAAAATTTTTGTTTGAAATGTTTGTAAATTGTTATTTTTCATATAAAAATTTTTTAAAAATAAAAATTGACGTTACAAAAAAATAACAACAAATAGTTTTTTGTATTTACAAATTCCATTGTTGGTGCCTTTTTAAAATAAATTTGAAATAAATAAATTTATTTGTGAGTGCCCCGGTAGGCTAGTTGGTATCGTGCTAGCTTATCAGTGCGGGGGTCGTGGGTCCGATTCCCACCAGAGGCTCTGGTCTGTTTTCGCTACAACGAGCTGAAGGCCTTCGTTGCTAGTGCTCGGTTAGGGTATTAAAATATAATTTGTAATTATATGTTTAATAAAATAAATAAATAAAAAATTATTTGTATTTACAAAAATGTTTTATGGACGATGTTCAATATTACAAACAGAATTTTGTAATTTTTTTGTGTGTACGTAAGCGTCCAAAACAAATTTTTTTTGTTTTAATTTTTGAGGACAAAACTTAAATTCAATATTAAATTACTTAGAATGCCATTGTAAAATCTTTTAAAATTTATATTAATTAGCAATAGAGTAAATAAAAATATAATGTTAAAATGGAGATTTACATATTTTTCAATTATTTAATTGATATTTTTAATTTAAACAATTTTGGATATATTTTCCATGCGACTCCATAGGGAAATGATATTTAAAGTACCCAGCAAAACTTTGGTAATGGGTGCAATATTTCCATGTGTTACCTTGTAATAAAAGCTCGTTACCTTTTTCATTATTTGCAAGCATTAATTAATAAGTTACTGATTATTGATTGCGTAAGCTTGAATATTTTATTACTTTAAGACTTCATAACATATTGTTACAGAAATTCCATTTACTCGTAGAAACACAAATCCCCATATGTTAGCCCTGAAATGTAAAACAATTAATGGCTTTAAGCTGAAAGTCCATACCACGCATGCTGCGCTTCTTTGCGTCACACGCGGTTGTCAAAAAAGTAGAATCAGTGTAATTGTATGCTGCAAGTTACATAGTACCAACGCGTAGGATGCCTTGACGCGTATGACGCGTAAAGTAGGTCTACTTTCTACTTTTGTAAGCGTCATAAGCAGCGTATGAATTTGATCAGCTGATTTTGTTAGGTTATTTTTATTTTAAAAAATACACAATGGAGGAAAAACTAATTGAAGCTGTAAAAAACACGAAGTACTTAACATAAAAACCACGACAGTAAGATATTTTTGTGTGAATAAATTCATTAAATTTATACATTTTCTATTCTATTCCATTACAGGACGGTAACAAGCTTGACTTCAGTGACACCGTTTAGTACAAACCAACCAAATACCGGCGTTAGAACTTCAAGTACTGAAACCAACTCCACATCCGAAGTTCCAAGGAGTAGCCGAAAGAGGTCAAGACAGGATAGTGATAGTGAAGCTTTCAGCGAATTTTTGAATAAAATGACAAAAACGGCAGAGACTCGATTTGCCGTTCCATCCTCAAAAAAAGAAACCGATGCACATGAAGGTTTTTTTCTATGGTACGCGAAATTTTCGAGGATTTACCGAATGATGCAGTTAAAAATGCGAATTTTTTTTTCATTAATTATTTGCGTGAGCAAGTGAAAAAAATAAAATTTTTTCTTTTTTTTTCAATATGTTAAAAAACAATACTTTTATTTTGTGAATTTTTTTATGTATTCAATTTTTTATGAATTCAATTTTTTGTTATGAACTTATTTTGTTTTTGTTATGAATTTAATTTGTATTTATCATTTTTTCTATAAATGAAATTTAATATGTAATATAATATAAACATATAAAAATAACAACTTTTTGACAGAGAGGCTCAAAAATGTACGTGGCATTTTAAAAGTTGACGAGTTAGTTGTTGGTATACGGAATTGTTCATGGTCGTGGTCTTTTATTTTTCGGAAAGTGGCGGCAAAAAACCCACTAACTTCTCTTTCCAAGAACAAGGGACGTACCGTACCGTCTATTCCTATTGAGCTTTTTGTACACACTTGTAGCACAAAATATAATATTAACAAACTCAATAAGTTCTATAAATTCTTTAAAAATTTCAATTTCACTTTCCATTTTGCAAAAATTGTTTTTATTTTTTTATTTTAAATTTATTTTATTCAACAAATTTACAATACAGCTGATCAAAAGAAAAGCGTAAAAAGCGTCGTGTGTAACTTGAATTTCAGCAAAGCGTTGACGCGAAAACGCGTGGTATGGACTTTCAGCTTAATGTTTCTTATGTCAAACTGTAAAAGAACATTCTCAAAGTTGCCAGTATACAGCTTCCAGACGGAGTGCCATATTCTAGTTATTTTAACCCGCATATATAAAAACGCCAGCAAGGTGGCAAAGTAGTTCAGTTCATAAGTAAAACGCAGAGTGTGAAGAACTAAAGTGTGGCTTACGTTTAGTCTATCTACATTTTGTTAATAAAGTGTGCTATTAAATTATTTTTCTGTAATTTTTAGTGACTGTTATAAATAAATAGAGCTATAAATAATTTCAAACAGTTTTTATTATTTGCAATATAGAAAGAACTCGATTTATTTAAAAGGTAAATAAATCAAGGATTTTATAAAGGGTAAAATCGTAACAATACTTTTAATGTATAGGGATCTGAAAAATCACTTCAATTTCAAGTGTGGAGTAAACATTTGGAATTATTATTTTCAAATGAGGCAAAAAAGTCAACTTAGAATCGATTACAATTCCGAAATCCTCAACTTCATCAGCATTATTGACTAACTCAAGGCCAATTCTGTATATGACATATGAAAACACTTATTCATATTAAAATTCAATTGATTATTTGCATAACATATATTAAGATTATTAAGATCACTTTGTAAATTGTAGTATATTTCCAACGATCAATAAAAATACCTTCCATTAGGGATTTATTAAAAATAACACTGTGCTACGAAAAAAATTGCAAGAACTTGTGAAATGACCGGTTTTATAAGTTGCAATATACCCTCAAAATTTCGAGATATGGGGAAAAGAGTATTTTTTTTTGACTGGCGCACTTATACTATTAATATAAAAGTTTTTAACTTTTTAATTTTCTACGAATCTTCTTCTTTTAAAACAACAATAATCTCAAAGTCAGTGTCCTTCTGAGTAAAACAAGCTTTTATTCGTGTAAATCGCTTAAAAAATGACGAAGTTATAGTACTTTTTCTAAACAACGAAACACCGATTTCGATTATACGATTTAACAAAAAGGAATAATTTAAAGTACTATTTTCTTTTAATTACGTTTACGTTTTTTTTTATTACGTTTATACCTTTGTAAGACAAATCATCAGTTTCACGTTTAGCGACCAGCAGTAATTCGCTAGCATTCTGATCTGACTTTTTCCTTCGAACCGTTTTTCTATTGTTGATAGTTCTTGGTGGAAGCATTCGCCTTGCTCGTCACTAAATTGACCCAAATGTTCTGGGAAGAATTCCAAGTGAGAATGCAAAAAATGTATTTTGATTGACATTCTGCATAGCATTTCTCCATACGCCTCTAGACATCAGTGTAGTCAGCACTTCTTTTGTTACCCAAAAAATGTTTAGATAAAGATATAAAACTCATCCATTTTTATTAACACTTAGCTTATAACACAATTAAATATTTTAGTTAGCTTTTTTTAAGAAAAATATGTTGTTATTTGAAGCTGCACTACTAATACTAACTAGTAAACAACTTTTTTGCAAGTATCAAAAATAAGTAACGGTATTTTTGCAAAAATAATTTAAATAATGCCTTATTTACAATGGTAGAGTACTAAACTATACAGAATGGATTTTCTTTATTTCTCCTTCGCACTTATGTCTTGTTTGTATCATACTAGCTCTTTTTTAGTACACTCGTATAATAAGTCCTAAAGCTAGAGCTGTAATTGACCTAAGTTCCTTAAGTTGGCTTTGGCATACGCCGAACTTGTGTAACAATCTTAAGTAAAAAACAAAACAATTTTAATTTCTTTGTTAATTGAAAAGTACATAATAAAACAAAAGCCAATTTTAATTGTGTTTTAACGGCGATTCGGTAACAAATTAAAAAAAAAATTGTTTAAGGAATTCTAATATCTCTTGATTAGAAAAAGTATTATAACTTTGTCAATTTTTAACCGATTAACACGAATAAGAGCTTGTTTTACTCAGGCTTTATGTTATTCAAAAAAAACCCTCGTAGGAAATGAAAAAGTTTAAAAAAAATGAAAAATTTTTATTTTATTGAAAAAATCTCTACATATTTATATTAATAGTATACGGGAAGTATATATGTCTAATTAATGTCGTTGACCATTTCGAAATCGGTTAAAAAATGACTGAGATAGAAAAGTTTAAGTGCGCCAGTCCAAAAAATACTCTTTTCCCCATATCTCGAAAATTTTAGTGTATATTGCAACTTATAAAACCGGTTATATAATACACTCATCTAGACCTATAACCTACACATTTTCCAAGTTCTTGCAATTTTTTTACTATAACTTTGTCAATTTTTAACCGATTTACACGGTTTACTCAGAAGGACACTGAATTTAAGATTATTGTTGTTTTAAAAGAAGATTCGAAAAACTCTCGTAAAAAATGAAAAAATTAAAAAAAAACTGAAAAATTTTTATATTTTTGAAAAAATCTCTACACATTTATATAAATAGTATACGGGAAGTATGTATATTTTGAAAGAGCGCGTTCATTTCTAATTAATGCCGTTGACCGTTTCGAAATCGGTTAAAAAATTACTGAGTTAGAAAATTTTAATTGCGCTAGTCCAAAAAAGATACTATTTTCCCCTATATCTCGAAATTTTGAGGGTATATTGCAACTTATAAAACCGGTTATATAATACACTCAGCTAGACCTACAACCTACACAAGTTCTTTTTCAGTGTAGCACCGCAGAGGTATCTTGTATCAAATTATTACTCTTATTAGCAAAATTTGACTTAAAGTAATTTGCAAAAAAGTTTACAATACCATCAGGTTTATCAGATTTTATAAATATGATATAAGAGATTTTATAATATTTGCCATCAAATCTGAGATACAGTTATGGTTGATTTCATACCATGATAATTTTTAATGATATATAATATATAATTATATATTATTATATGTGGTTCCATATGAATAGTATATAATCGCATCTAGAGAGACAATTTTTTGTGTTCTTTTTTTATTTATAAATAATTAAATTAAAATAATTTATTAATTATAAGAAAACAATTTCCCCTGGAGAAGTCACCCAATGTGGTGACGAAATATTGAGATAAATAAATATTTATAATTAATTTTTTATAAATAAAAGATCTTTAGCTCGATGAGGAATATTACATATATATATTATATTTTTATATTTATCATTCATTATATGTAGCATTTTTCCCATGTTTTTTCTAAAAATATATGCTGGAACTAATTTGATCTGCAATTTTTTAGGATTAAATTAGATCTTATATTTCTGGATATTGATCTGCCATTCTTCGGATCAATTAAGATCTTACTAAATCCCCAAATATATTTTGTTGAATCTAATTTGATCTGCCGTTTTTCGGATCAAACACGATCAGTAAAATTTTACAGCAGATATTAAAGAATATCAAATTGATTATAACTCGGGTTTGAGATTACCCGAGTAATAATTAAAACCCTCACTAAAAATAATTGTTAATGTATATTTATGGCATTAACGTTAAACAGAACAATAAACTTAAAAATAAATTCATCCGTCACCAGAAAACGCGACCAAAATAAGGGCGTACGCCGCGACTGCACAAACTGTCATATTTATTTTAGTGTAAAGAGTACCGTAGAGATTCTTTACTCTCCAGTGTCACATTTTCTTATTAGCGAACCAATTTTTTTTTTTCAGTTTATACATTTTAAATTTATAAATATTTTAATAAAAATTTAGTAGAAAACATACTAAGATAGTTTATAGTGCGTTGATCATTTTTCAGTATACAAAGAGAACATATATATATATATATATATATATATATATATGTGCACAGCGCATGTTGCGGGGACGGGTTTTCGTTCCACAAGTTACTATGAAGACATTTTGGTACTTTGGGGACCGTCCTCAAACTTTTAATTATTCTACTGTTTACACTGAAGACATTTTACTAGATACGGCGCATATTATAGGGACTTTTTTGGCTGTATATACAGATGTCTTCAAAGAATGCGAAATGAATATATATATATATATATATATATATATATATATAATATATATATATATATATATATATATACCCAATAAAAATAAATGAAAATGATTATTAAGGAATTAATTTTTCATTGACTCCAAAGCATCGTTTAGTTCTGTTAATCCTCTTCTAAGGCAGTTCTTTTTCACAATTTCCAAAAATGTGATTTTTAATGAAATTTAACTTTTTCAAATCTATGACAGGTAACTTCTTTTAAAAACAACCAAAGTTAAACATATTGTTACAAGAAATTTCTATCACTAGAAATTTCTTTACACAAATTTTGACAGCTGGAAGATTCTAGTGTCGTAATAAACTGGAAAGGAATACCTGACTACTCATATAAATACTGGTACTCAGTGACGCAGTAGTTCAGTTCATAAGTAAAACGTAAAGTGTGAAGAACTAAAGTGTGGCTAACGTTTAGTGTATATACATCGTGTAAATAAATTGTGCTCTTAAAGTGTTTTTCTGTAATTTTTAGTGACTGTTGTAAATAAATAGAGCTTTAAATAATTTCAAACAGTGTTTATTATTTGCAATATTGAAAGAACTCAATTTATTTAAAAGGTAAATAAATCAACGATTTTATAAAGGGTAAAATTGTAACAATTGGTGTCAGAAGTGGAATTGCAAAATAATAAGCAGTCATGAAATTGGAGGAGCTTAAGGTGGAATAGCTCAAGAAGGAATTGAGCAAATTGGCGCTACCGACAGCAGGAAATAAAGTCGAATTGCAGAAGAGGCTCATAAAGGAATTTGAGCGGCGTAACATTGACATTGCTACTTACGAATTTGACGAAAAAGAAGAAATGGAGGTTAGTACCCGTAAAACAGAAGGTACCATGGAGTTAAGCACAATGTTGGCTGCTATGATGCAAAAGATAGAAGACAACAAAAAACTGCTAGAAACTTCAAGAACAGACAACATGAAAATGTTAGAAGCTTTGAGAGCAGACAACGAGAAACTGTTAGCTAAGATGGAAACGAAACTGCTAGAAACATCGAGAGCAGACAACGAGAAGTTGTTAGCTAAGGTGGAAGAAAAGCTTCAAGAATCTTCTAGAGCCACTAATGAAAAAATGGATAGATTTGACAAGAAGTTGTCCGACTTAGAGAACGGTGTGGAAGTACAAGGCAAAGATGTTAAGAGAAAACTACAAGATCTAGAAAATAAAGTAAATAATCTCCAATGTCAAGAGGGTCCAGTACGAATTCTTCAGGAAACTTCTGGTAGAGCAAAGGCCCCTACTTTTGACGGCAGCGTACCGTTTAATGTTTTTAAGTTCCAGTTCGAGACAGTTGCCGCCAGAAATATGTGGAACAATGAAGAAAACGCTATAGAGTTGATTATGGCCTTAAAAGGAAACGCTGCAGAAATTCTAGAAAGTGTGCCAATCACCTGCAGAAATAATTATGACGACATAATGGTGGCACTGCAGCGAAAGCATGGTGGTGAACACAAAAAAGAAATATACAGAATGGAACTAAGAGGTAGACTGCAGAAAGCAAATGAGTCATTGCAAGATTTTGCGACAGAGCGGTTGGTGCAGCTGACTTATCCAGGTGAAAATCATCTATTCTTAGATCAGTTCAAAATTGAAGCATTTGTGAATGGAAATCGGGATTCTAATGTGAGACATGCGGTGTGTGCTACGCAGAAGTCGACTTTTGCTGAAACTGTCTCATTCGCGCTGGCCCAAGAGACTGCGAAGTTGATTTCCAAGCCACAAATATTTAAGGTCCGTAACCTCGAAGTAACTGCTGAAAAAGATATAAGCACCAAGTTAACAGAGTTAACAGAGGCAGTTATGAAGGCATTAGGTGAAAAGCGTAGCAAACCAAAGGACAAATATAAGGCCCGATATAATTAGAAAGCCAGTTGAACCATTGCACGGGGTAAGTTTGCAAACAGCTACTGGAGAGCAGGCTTCTGTCTATGGTAAGGTTAATGGGAAACTAACAATTGCCAACATAAGCGTCAGTCACGTATTTATTTTTGCCTATATTGTGGACGAAGTAATTATTGGTGCAGATTTTATGATTTGTCACGGCATTAACCTGCATATGGGGCAAAAAGTTATGATTTGGCAGAATGTTGAAATACCCCTTTGTGTTGGATATGAACGCGAGGATCAGGTAAGAAAGCTAGTTACCATCAGCGACCAAAAACTACCAGCACGGGCAGAAACTTTAGTATGGTTGCGTATGGAGCGAGATTGTGAGGACAGCAGCTTGTGGGTGGTAGAACCATCAGAAATAAAAAGTGACCTTATAACAGCGAAAGCCTTCGTAAAAACCAGCAAAGACAAAAGAGTTGCTGTAAGAATACTGAACCTATCAAATTCTGAAAAAGTTGTCCGAGCGAACTCTAAAATAGCCAAATGTACTGCGCCAGAAGCAATAACACTAGGTCACAAATAACAAACTTTTGTCTGTTATTTGTTTCTAGCATACTTTTTCTCATGGATTTGGACCTACTGAACACGAAAATGAATTTTAAAAATTTTTCTGTCGATTGGTTTGCGAGATACAAATTTTTTAATTTTTTTTTTTTAATTTTTGGAGGTACACTTACTATTTTGAGCATATCTTTAGTCTTCTTTGACCTATTTTATCCTACTACTACTCAAATTAAAGACAATTGAGCCGTCTACAACTTATTCTCAGAAAATTTTCAAATCGGGTTAGTAGTTTTGATGTTGGCGGCTTAAAAAGGTTAAAAAACTGCGTTTTTTTAGTAAAAATGTGGCTGAAAAATTCATATAAAAATTCATATAAAATGTAAAACGCGATGTTAACAGCGATTTTAATTTTTTTACGTATAGCTGACACTTTTCCAAAGAAAATAAGCCCTTACTTAACAAAATCTGATGACAAATGGCCGACTTATTATTTTTTTGGTAAACGACCGAAATTCCGCTATTTCACGATTTTTTGATTTTCATTATTTGCACAGCTTACCTACCCAACGCAAACGAATAAATACATTTGAACTTAATTTAAAATAAACAAAGTAGTCTTCGTATATTTTTTTTTAATTTATTTACAGCACTACATGCTCATACATATTTAAACATAAGGAGACACGGTTATCAATTGCATTTCAAAACTGTCTGTGAAAGTGTAAAGAAGTTAATATTTAGAAAACGCAAGGAAGACAATGAGTAAAAGACTACGTGTGTTCGAGTGTTTGAACGATCCAGACAATTTCTGCAATGTTTGTGGCCAGTTTATAAAAAAAAATCACGCACACAAGTTTACTCCAGCAGTACAATTGCACTATTTGAATTATTTTGGTATTTCACCAAATATCACAGAACCATGGACACCTAAGTCGCTGTGTGATCTTTGCTATATAATCTTAACCAACTGGGCAGCTGGCGGAAGGTAAGAATTTTTATTTAAACACATTATACATAGCGAATATAGTAATTTATTTTAATTTTAGCCGCCATATGAAATTCGATACACCAATGATGTGGAAAAAGCCGCTATGCCATTCCACAGACTGTTATTTTTGCCTCACCACAAACAGTGGGGTAGGAAGATTTTTTAAATGGAACTACGCTCAAGTGGGATCGTTTGCGCTTCCAGTACCACATTCGCATGATGTGCCATATCCAGTGTGCCCTGGTGCATCTCTTCAAAAAGCAGAATCGTCAGAAGAAGAGTCTGAGTCAAATGCAAGCGAATTTGAGCCGGGTGCAAAGCGAAAATTACTGTCACAGGCCGAACTAAACGATTGGGTGCGCGATTTTGGTCTCACTAAGGAGAAATCCGAACTTTTTGCGTCTCGGATGATACAGTGTGGATTTGCGGCTTCAGAAGTGAAAGTATCAGCGTACAGAAACCGTCACAAGGAGTATGCAAAATTTTATACAAAGAAAGACCAAATATGTTTTTGCAGCGACATTTCAGGCTTGTTCCAAGAGCTTCACCAAATTCACAACCCCAACGAATGGAGGTTGTTTATTGACAGCAACAAAGAGAGCTTGAAGGCAGTTCTCTTACATAATGGGAATGAAAAGCCATCTGTTCCTATTGCTCATGCGGTTCATTCAAAGGAGAACTATGAAACTATGGACATTTTGCTGAAATGCATAGAGTATAGGAAATACAATTGGAAAATATGCGCCGACCTTAAAGTTGTGGCCATTCTGTGTGGACTCCAAGGAGGCTATACGCGACATTGCTGTTTTCTGTGCCTTTGGAATAGCCGCGCTGATGATCAGCATTATATAAAAAAAAAATGGCCGGTACGAACGAAACCTGTAGTTGGAGAAGCGAATGTTCAGCGCAAACCACTAATAGAGAACCGTGAAAATATAATACTTCCGCCGCTGCACATAAAATTGGGTTTGATTAAAAATTTTGCCAAAAAATTAGACAAAGAAGGTGAAGCTTTTGCCTATTTACGGTCAATTTTCCCTTACCTTTCGCTGGCAAAAATTAAAGAAGGAGTCTTCGCAGGACCCGAGATAAAAAAAATGTTGAAAGATGAAAAATTCCCAAAGCTGTTATCACCCATCGAAGCCGCAGCATGGAATTCCTTCAGGCTTGTTGTGGAAAACTTTTTAGGAAACAACAAAAGCCCGAATTATAAGGACATAGTTGAGGATCTGGTAAAGAACTATGAAGCCATGGGAGTGCACATGTCACTTAAAATACACTTTCTGGATTCTCATTTGGATTTTTTCCCTGAGAATTTAGGAGACGTGAGCGACGAACACGGCGAGCGCTTTCATCAGGAATTGAAGGCTATGGAACGACGCTATCAGGGCAACTATGACACGGCTATGATGAATACAAAAAACAAAGAAGAAGTCAGCAGTTTTTCCACATGGCATAAAATGTACACTTATATCTTTGTTTTTACTCATTTTTTTGTGCGTTGATTTGCTTAATTTAATTAGTTAGTTTAATTTCGTTAGTTTAGCTAATTGTGCGATACATTGAGCATGTAGTGCTGTAAATAAATTAAAAAATAATATACGAAGACTAATTTGTTTATTTTAAATTAAGTTCAAATGTATTTATTCGTTTGCGTTGGGTAGGTAAGCTGTGCAAATAATGAAAATCAAAAAATCGTGAAATAGCGGAATTTCGGTCGTTTACCAAAAAAATAATAAGTCGGCCATTTGTCATCAGATTTTGTTAAGTAAGGGCTTATTTTCTTTGGAAAAGTGTCAGCTATACGTAAAAAAATTAAAATCGCTGTTAACATCGCGTTTTACATTTTATATGAATTTTTCAGCCACATTTTTACTAAAAAAACGCAGTTTTTTAACCTTTTTAAGCCGCCAACATCAAAACTACTAACCCGATTTGAAAATTTTCTGAGAATAAGTTGTAGACGGCTCAATTGTCTTTAATTTGAGTAGTAGTAGGATAAAATAGGTCAAAGAAGACTAAAGATATGCTCAAAATAGTAAGTGTACCTCCAAAAATTAAAAAAAAAAAATTAAAAAATTTGTATCTCGCAAACCAATCGACAGAAAAATTTTTAAAATTCATTTTCGTGTTCAGTAGGTCCAAATCCATGAGAAAAAGTATGCTAGAACCAAATAACAAAATGGCTGTTGCCTAGTGTAATCAGTTGCGAAAAGAACTTGGAACCTTCCAGTGCGTCCGTTGAAGACCGAGAGATGCTGGCAGAATATGTGGAAAAATGGGTGAAAGAACTGGCGCCGCCTGATAGAAATAAAGGCAAACAGCTAATCAGGAAATACAGCTCTGTCTTCGCCATGAAAACCCAAAGTCAAGGAAGAACGGCGATTGTGAAACACCGAATAAATACTGGTGAAGCGAGGCCAATAAAGCAGGCGCCCAGAAGTATTCCTCTAGCAAAACGAAATTTAGTAAAGGAGTTAGTCAACGAAATGAAGCGTAGTGGAGTAATCGAACCATCTTCTAGCCCATGGAGCTCGCCTATAGTTTTAGTTAAGAAAAAAGATGGCAGCACCCGATTCTGTTTTGATTATTGAAAACTAAGCGATATCACGAAGAAGGACTTGCAAAGTGGTTATTGGCAAGTAGAAATTTGTGACCAAGACAAGGAGAAAACTGCCTTTTAGCACAGGTGACGGATTATGGCAGTTTAATGTGATGCCTTTGGACTCTGCAATGCTCCAGCAACATTCGAGCGGTTAATGGAAAATGTGCTGAAAGGACTCCACTGGAAAACTTGCTTAGTGTACCTTGATGACATAATTGTCATGGAAAAAACTTTCGATGAACACCTGAAGAACTTAGCAGAAGTCTTAAGGCGAATATCTGCGGCTGGACTCAAGCTTAGCGCAAAGAAATGTACACTGTTTCAGAGGGAAGTCAAGTATTTAGGGCACTGCGTAACTGCAGAGGGTATATCAACCGATGAAGATAAGATTCGGGCTGTAAAAGATTGACCTCGCCCGAAAAATCTGCACGAGTTGCGCAGCTTTCTAGGTCTCTGTACATACTACCGACGATTTGTACCAAATTTTGCCAGTGTGGCTGCGAGTCTACATGAGCTGACTTAGAAGGCGCTACCATTTCATTGGGGTGAAGCCCAAGAACAAGCATTCCTAAGGCTCAAGGAGTTATTATGCACGGCACCGCTTCTTGGATATCCTGTGGCCGGGTAAAAATTTGTGCTGGATAGCGATGCAAGCGGACACGGAATAGGAGGTGTGCTTTCGCAGATGATAAATGGCACCGAAAAAGTCATATGCTATTACAGTCGAGTACTTTCGAAGCCTGAAAGAAACTACTGCGTAACGCGACGGGAACTCTTGGCGGCGGTAGAATGTGTAAAGCACTACCACAAGTATCTGTATGGTCAGCACTTTCAACTAAGAACCGACCACTCTGAACTCAGGTGGCTGCTGCAATTTAAACAACCAGAAGGGCAGCTAGCTCGTTGGATTGAACGACTTCAAAGCTATGATTTCAGCATCGAGCACAGGAAAGGCATAAAGCCCCTGCAATTTAGAGTGCAAACATTGTTCGAGGGCTGAAGAAAAAGAGTGCATCGTTGATATAAGACTAACACATATTGAGTCAAGTGAAGGCTGGTCAGCGGCGCAACAAAATGACCCCATACTGTCAAAAATTATGTCAGCCAAAGCAGACGACAGGAGGCCCACCCGTGAACAAATATCAGCTGAAAGTATGAAGGCGTAGGACCAGTAACAATACAACTCGGGTGCCCCATTTGAGAGGATAGCCATGGATGTGGCAGGCCCTTTTCCTGTCAGTGATTCCGGAAACCGTTACGTTCTTGTGGTGATCGACTATTGCAGTAAATCGCCTGAGGTATACGCTATACCGAACCAGGAAGCCAGAACGGTAATAAGCGCATTTGTGAACAACTGGGTGTGCCGCTGCGGTGTTCCATTAGAATTACACTCTGACCAGGGAAGGAATTTTGAATCTGCTATCTTCAAGGAAATCTGTGAGTTGTATGGAATAAGAAAGACAAGAACTACCCCGCTGCATCCACAATCTGATGGTAAAGGAATACTTAAGAAAAGTGGTCAGTACTCATCAGAAGGACTGGGACGAACACATCCCCAAATTTTTGCTGGCATATAGATCGGCTGTTCACGATTCCACCTCCCGGACACCTGCAAAAATTATTTTCGGGACGGAACTTAAATTGCCTGGCGATTTGGAATATGGTGTTAAGCCCGCCGCTATGGATAAAGACAACGACAACGCTTCCCGGGAACAAGAAGACCTTAACGAGCTTCAAGAGTTTGTGCGCAATCTAATTAAAATAGTCAGCGATAAGATGAAGGCGAGGTACGATCGAGCAGCGAATTATGAAGGATTTAATGAGGGCGAGTTGGTTCTGCTGTTTAACCCGCAACGAAAGAAAGGATTATCTCCCAAACTACAAACGCATTGGGACGGACCCTATAGAGTAATTAAAAGATTGAATGATGTGGTATACAGAATACAGAAAGATCAGAGCCCAAGATCCAAAATGAAGGTTGTTCATCTAGAACGACTAGCCAACTATGGAAAAGGAATATCTATGTCTGTTCGGGACGAACAGGCTTAAGTAGGCGGCAGTGTTACAAGAAATTTCTATCACTAGAAATTTCTTTACACAAATTTTGACAGCTGGAAGATTCTAGTGTCGTAATAAACTGGACATAACTAGAATACCTGACTACTCATATAAATACTGGTACTCAGTGACGCAGTAGCTCAGTTCATAAGTAAAACGTAAAGTGTGAAGAACTAAAGTGTGGCTAACGTTAAGTGTATATACATCGTGTAAATAAATTGTGCTATTAAAGTGTTTTTCTGTAATTTTTAGTAACTGTTGTAAATAAATAGAGCTATAAAAAAATTCAAGCAGTGTTTATTTTTTGCAATATTGAAAGAACTCGATTTATTTAAAAGGTAAATAAATCAACGATTTTATAAAGGGTAAAACAATACAATATATATATATACTTTTTTTTCGTAAAGATCAAACCAATAATAAGCTGACGAAATGTTAACATATTATTTCTGTAAAATTAAGTTATTTTAACTGTATATAAATTTCAAATTTTAAGTACTACTTACTATCTTTGGAAAATTATTGTAAACTGCTCGAATTTGTAAATCACTGTTCTAGAGTAACAGAAGATTTTAATCTATCTGTTTACGTCGTCTCTTATTTGGATTTACTTTATTTTTTAGTAAAAAACTTGCAAACATTTTTGTCCATTTGTTTAACTGTTGGTTATTAAATGTCATGTTTTTCGTTGTGCATTTGCTGTATTTATTTTGTGACATGTTGTTACTTTGGCGTCAGAGTTAAAAATGCAATTAGCGTTGCCATGAAAACTGCTAACAATTTGTTAGCAAGTTTAAGATATAAGCACAACTGCGGTAAAGTGGGACACTTTCAGCGAAACTGCAAAGCACCAAGAAAAAGCCTCCGGGTCGATCAGCAATCACCTCAAGAGTCACCGTTAAACTAAAAAGAGCTACCACTACGGGGCATGAGCTAGCTCCCACAAGCGATGGCCCCACAGCAGGGGAAAAGCAATCTTACTGCTTATGGGTACATCAACGGACAAAAGCACATTTTAACCATAGATACCGGAGCATCACAGTCCATCATCAGGCCCGATATAATTAGAAAGCCATCTGAACCATTGCACGGGGTAAGTTTGCGAACATCTACTGGAGAGCAGGCTTCTGTCTGCAGATTTCATGATTAGTCACGCCATTAATCTGCATATGGGGCAAAAGTTATGATATGGCGCAATGTTGAAATACCCCTTGATGTTGGATATGAGCAAGCGGATCGAGTAAGAAAGCTAGTAACCATCAGTCAACAGAAGATACCGGCACGGTCAGAAACTAAGTATGGGTGCGCATGGAGGGAGATTTTGAGGACAACAGCTTGTGGGTGATAGAACCAACAGAAATAAAAAGTAACCTGGTAACAGCGAAAGCCCTCGTGAAAACCAGCAAAGACAAAAGAGTTCCTGTAAGAGTACTGAACCTATCAAATTGTGAAAAAGTTGTCCGAGCAAACTCTGAAATAGCCAAATGTACTGCGCCAGAAGCAATAATCAGTTGCGAAAAGAACTTGAAACCTTCCAACGCGTCCGTTGAAGATCGAAAGATGCTGCCAGAATATGTGGAAAAATGGGTAAAAGAACTGGCCCCGCCTGATAGAAATAAAGCCAAACAATTAATCAGGAAATATGGCTCTGTCTTCGCCATGAGAAACCTAAGTCAAGGAAGAACGGCAATTGTAAAACACCAAATAAATACTGGTGAAGCGAGGCCAATAAAGCAGGCGCCCAGAAGTATTCCTCTAGCAAAACGAATTGAAGTAAAGGAGTTAGTCAACGAAATGGAGCGTAGTGGAGTAATCGAACCATCTTCTAGCCCATGGAGCTCGCCTATAGTTTTAGTTTAGATGGCAGCACCCGATTCTGTGTTGATTACAGGAAACTAAACGATATCAGCCAAAGAAGAAAATAGAAGGCTTATCCGCGAGTAGATATCAGCTGAAAGTCCGCTAATGAAGGCATATTGGGCCCAGTGGAATAGCCTACAGTTGTTAAATAGTTGCTTATACTGTACATGGGAAAGTGCCGACGGCAAAAATGTGACCCACTTAATTGTGGTGCCGGCATCTAGAATAAACGAGGTATTGAGGCAGTTCCATGACGGTCCCAGTGGTAGTCATCTTGGTGTCACAAAAACTATAGAGAAGTTAAAACAACGGTTTTACTGGGTCGGCTATCAACAAGTTGTAGGCGATTGCGATTGCAAATTGTGCGCAATGCATCGCAGCTAAAGGATCAGTAAGAAGAAGTCGTGGGCAACTTCAGGAATGCAAATCGATCGCTCACGACTCCACCACCCGAACACTTGAAAGAACAATCTTTGGAACGGAACTCAAATTTCCTGGCGATTTGGAACTTGGTGTTAAGCCCGCCGCAACAGACAGAGAAAACGACAACTCTTCCCGGGAACAAGAACCCCTCAACAAACGTCAGGAGTTCGTCCGCAATCGAATTAAAATGGTCAGCGATAAGATAAAGGCGAGGTACGATCTAGCATCTAATTCTGAAGGATTTAATGAGGGCCAGCTGGTTCTGCTGTTTAACCCGCAACGAAAGAAAGGACTATCTCCCAAACTACAAACACATTGGGAAGGACCCTACAGGGTGATTACAAGGTTAAATGATGTGGTCTATAGAATACAGAAATACAAAGTCTAAGATGAAGGTTGTGCATCTGGAACGACTAGCTGATTATGGGAAGGGGAAAACTATGTCTGTTCGGGACGAACAGACTTATGTGGGCGGCAGAGTTACAGAAATTCTATTTACTCGTAGAAACACAAATCCCCATATGTAAGCCCTGAAATGTAAAACAATTAAATGGCAATCCTTCACCATAACTAATGTTTCTTATGTTAAACTGTAAAAGAACATTCTCAAAGTTGCCAGTATGCAACTTCCAGACGGTGCTGCCATATTCAAGTTATTTTAACCCGCATATATAGAAATACCAGCAAGGTCACAAAGCAGTTCAGTTCATAAGTAAAACTCAAAGTATGAAGAACTAAAGTGTGGCCAACGTTTAGTCTATCTACATCGTTTAAATAAAGTGTGCTATTAAAGTGTTTTTCTGTAATTTTTAGTGTCTGTCATAAATAAATAAATCTATAAATAATTTCAAACAGTGTTTATTATTTGCAATATAGAAAGACCTCGATTTATTTAAAAGGTAAATAAATCAACGATTTTATAAAGGGTAAAATCGTAACAATATCTCAGAATAACCAACGTTTAATGACTAACCATAGCTATGAATGTCAAATTTATATGGAAATATCTCTGGTTAACCTTTTTACTGTAGTTATTTAGAGAATTTTTCAAAGGTCGAAAAATTAGAACGCAAAATTCATTCTTATTATACCCTCCACCATACATGGTGAGGGTATATATCAGTTTGTCATTTCGTTTGTAACATCTCGAAATATAGGTTAAAGACCCCATAAAGTATATATATTCGGGATCCTTATGCAATTTTAAGTCGATTTAGCCATGTCCGTCTGTCTGTCTGTTGAAATGGGGATCACGACGCGAAGACGCAAGCGGGAGTGCCTATTTTTACCTGGATTGTTGGACATCCTCCCGAGCAGTTTGGTATTGAAAATGAGCCAAATCGGTCAAGCGGTTAAAAAGTTGTGAGTGAAAATGTGAAGATACCTCTAAATTTTCCATACAAATTGGTGTATTTTAGCACAATTTCATAGAAGCGACAGGTACAAAATATATTTTCTCATATTTTTTCATCAGTCGCTTAGAACTTAATAATATTTTGTATTCGCCTCAAATATTTAATCAGCACTAAAATTTTTTTTCACCCCAAAAAATTTTTTCACCCCCGTAATTTTACTTCAAAAGTTTATTACATTATTTGTATCAAAAACAGTAGAGAATTTTTTTTTAGGATATTGGTGGAGGGTATTAAAAGATTCGGCACAGCCGTATTTAAGCCTTTTTTACTTGTTTTTTTATAAATTACTAAAATTAACTAAACGACTTTTATATTGTTTTTGTTTTCTAGATGCACACAAATCTCTTGATTTTAATTTGGCGTCGTAAAGTATCGCTTCTATTACTCGTTTCCTCCTTAATTCTCTTTGGTCTATGGACTTGGGCCTATTTGGATACAAAACATAAATTCACACAAAATTATATAGTAAGTCATTTTATAATTTAACATCTGGAAATGATATTTTACCAAATTTTTATAAATCCTTTTATAAGAAACTTCACAACTCTGAGGACGACACAATACCCAGAGATTCATACAAACATATTTATGTCTTACAAAAACTAATTTCTCAGGCAAATCGCATATTAAAATTTCAACAAAATCAAGATTCTAGTAGTAAAAAAGAATCCAACTATCAACATCATCCAAATAGTTTAGCCAATTCGGGTTTAGCACGTTTCGTCAAGCCTACAAAAAATCCTCCATCGGTGGTAATTGAAGAAGCATCTGCTCAAACATTGTCCTTAGTGGCAAGACGCAAAAAACTACCCATAGTTGGTGAAAGTTATCTCTTCGAAGAGGAACGTTTGAAAATATTAGAAAATCAACAAAAAACTCGCAATTCCATTATGGATGATGTACAAAATCAAATGGAAAATGATGCACAAATGTTATCGTCAGCTGAAAAGCAAACACAATATGAACATGAACTACAGCGCATGGGTGTACCAATGGTAGCGGGTATTGGACCGGAAGGTGCTAGAGCTCCAAATGAACGTTTAGTACATTTAGATTTAAAAGGAGCACCGCCAAAGGTAATAATCTAAGTTTGTAAAGGAGGTATTTAAATTTAATGAGCATAATTTTTTTAGATTTCTTTTTTAAAAACTTTATTGCCGGTTATCAAAACGTTAGGAGCCACTGGCTTGTTAATCGAATATGAAGATATGTTTCCTTTTGAACGAAATATTTCAGCATTATCGGCTAGAAATGCTTATAATCGTGATGAATTGAAGGTAAGTACATTTGGAAGAGTAGTTAAAACATAAGGAAAGTGCTTAGAATTCCGTAGCAAAAATAAGTCAGACTTAATCGAAGTCCTAAGTCAGACTTAATCGAACCTATTAAATAAGCCTTAAATCAGTTTCAGTATGAATTAATCGGGATTATGTTAAAGTACACTCAGAAAAAAAAATACTAGAAAAATTTGTATACGGTTTTCAATCCGTTTCAATTATTTTTGTACATTTTACATATTACTGAGTTTTTAAAGAATATTTACAGATATTTGTTGCTAATTTCAGAAATCATTTTACAAATTTTTGAAAACCGATTTGATAAAATTAGCAAAAAAATTACTAATTTTAAAAATGTGGATATTGAAGGAAATGTTATTTCTAATTAAAACTTACACCTACAAACTTAAATTGCCGTAAAATGTTACATAGGTTAAAAAGGGATCGGAAATGAATATACCGACACTTAAAATATCATTAAAAAGTTTTTTTAGTTCTAAAAATCAGCCCTAAAAGCAATTAAAATTTGAGTCTGAGTTAATCCTTATTATTTTAGCTATCTTAAGTTAGGCTTAATTGAAAACCTTTTAGGAATTTTATGACAGGCTTATCAAAAGGTCTTTTAGCAGTCTTTACTTTACGATTGAGTTTGAGTTAAGTCTTAAATGAGTCGTGAGTCCTTTTCGGTCTTAAGTCACCATTAATAAGTAATCAGTGTAACTCTATTAAACGCCTTTAAAAAGCCTTAAGTCGGACTTAAAAGTTAATCTTTATGTTGTTGAAAGTTAAATTGAATTACAATTCTTTGAAGCTAGATTCACAACCACGGAGTATCTACTCTGCAGAATTAGGTATACTAAAATAGAGTGAAAAGGAGAAGGAAACAAAAGCCACATTGTACAGTGGAGAAGTCCATAATTGTTAATGGGCCATAAATATTTAAAATACCCTAAAAGACCATAACAATTTTATAATTTTTTTTTACTTCTTTTCTCTACAGGACTTTTTGGAAACATGTGGCAATCATGGCTTGAATATAATACCGTTAGTACAAACTTTTGGTCACATGGAATATGCTCTGAAACTACAAGAATTCGCCCATATGCGAGAACTGCCGGATAGTCCACAATCTATATGTCCCAGTCAGAAACAATCAATGAATTTTATAGAAGCAATGCTTACCCAAGTTATCGATTTTCATTTGCAGCTGCAACAATCCAATTTGGAGAAAATACCATTGAAAATGTCTCACATTCATATTGGTTGTGATGAAGTCTATCGTATGGGAGAATGTCTTCAGTGCAGGCAAAAAACTAAAGGTGAATTGTTTTTGAATCATGTCACTACCATTGCCCACTATGTGCGTATGAAATGGCCTCAATTGAAGGTAATCATCTGGGATGATATGTTACGAGGCATGACATTAAGTGAAATGCAACATTCACAAATTGGCAACTATGTTGAACCCATGATATGGGTATATATTAATGACATATATCGTTTTATACCACCCATGTTATGGGAAAGATATACACGAGTATTTCCAACAGCCTGGGCTGCCTCGGCATTTAAAGGAGCATTTGGTGAAAATTTAATGATACCCCCTATACAAAGGCATTTGGAAAACAACATACGTTGGTTGGCTGTTATAGCTAAGGAGGGAGCTAGATTTTCGAAAGGATTTCAAGGTTTAGCTTTAACTGGTTGGCAACGTTATGATCATTTCGCCAATTTATGTGAACTGCTGCCTACCGGCATTCCCAGTCTAATAGTTTCCCTATCGACTGCATCAAAGGGATATTTTAATACCAATCCCAAGGAGAATGATTTGCTAAAAGTTTTACAGTGTCAATATCAATTGGATAAACGACGTTCTGGTCATCCTTGGTTGGAGTTACAACCAAACTCGCATCATAATCAATTATTTGCAACGTGTATATATTTGGGTCATCAATTTTATAAATTCTCATTGAGATTATTTGACATGTTAAATGAAATAGAAATGTATTTGCAACAGGTACAAGATAAAAGTGCTTGGATGTCAGATTATAATGTCAGACACAATTTTACATCAACCATAAGAGTTCACGAACTAACACATAAGACACCCATTTACATAAGTGAACTACAAGGCATGTCGAGACAAGCAAATGAATTATTATATGAAATTTATGATGAGGTAAGTGAGAAGAAAACAAACACAAAACAAGTTATATTTAGCTGTGACAAATCTTTAAATACTTTTCACCATTATTATTCTTTGTTAAATATGGTACTGGAAGTCAGTATATGTAATAGCAAAGGGAACCACTTTTCGGAAAGTTATCTTCTATTCTAAAAAAACACTGCTAAATATTTCGAGAACATTCGAAAGTTTTTAAAATTTAACTACAAAATCCAATAGTACTGAAAGGTGTTATAAAAGTATTTTTTTATAAAAAAATATTTTGAAGAAGATTTTCGTTTACACTTAACCAAAAACAAGTAGTTTTTTTAAACCATTTGTGTTAACTTGTCAAATTCTATACAAATTTTGAATTTTGTTAGTTAATAAGAGATATTTACAATTAGCACTTTCAAGGGCTCGAAGAATGTTGATGAAGGTCGCAGCTGAAAATGTTAAATACATTTCATACATATAAATTTTAAAGATTGATTATAAAAAAAGACAGTAACTTAAAAAATTATAAAAGTTATTGTTCCAAAGTTGCCATATAAAGTTTTTAAAAAATAAAGTTTTGAAATTTTTTTGAATTTTTTTTGAAGAAGAGAGGTATTATAAGAGTGGTATGCTGATTTAATAAAGAACATCTTGGAAATTATTTTCGGTGAGAAAAATTTGTTGTGCAATAAAATTAACAGATTGGATCAAGCAATTTTCGAATTTGTAACAATTTTAATAAGCCTAAAATTACTCCATTTTCTTCTTGAATATAAATAATGAGCTATTTTCTCTCTACAAGCGAAAAGTTTTTAAAATTTGAATAGCCAGAGTTGCCATATTAAAATTATATATTGTCTTAAAATAGCAGAATTTTTAAAAAATTCTTAAAAATCATGAGAAGCAGACATTTGTATATATAAAAAATTGTTGCAAGTGTGTTGTGACTTTCTAACTCACGAACGGTCAAACGGCATTCGATTAAATTTTTAGGGTTTGTTCGTGTAGTCCTGTAGATGGTTTATCTAACGCTTGCACGAAATCGATCGACGCGTTCGTGAGTTATGACTTTTCATGTCAACATGTGATTTTGTCCATATATAAAAACAGCAAATACGTAGGCGCCCATGAGCGTGTGCGGTATGTATACTGTGTGCTGACTTCATACACACGGCAAATACACGTTATAGCGCATACACGCGTTGACAGCTGTCAATGAGTGATCATTTTAGGGTTCTTTATATACTATTGTATTGAATTGATTTACTTTTTTTTCATTATTTCCAAATAAAAAAAACAATGAATTTGATTCAATGTTAATATTCATGCGTAGCGAAGCACGCCGGGATCCGCTAGTAACATATAAAATTGTATACATTAGTTTGATAGTATTTTGTATAAGTAATAAACATAAATTTTGATAAAAATCTTAACCCGCGAGTGGTCAAGAAACATCAAAATTTGAACTATAATTGTGTATACCAACACAAAGTACAAAAGCAACAAAAAATTCTTATATGAGAAACCAAAATATCTTTTTACCAAATTTTGTCAAAAAAATTTCACGGGATAAATGAGTAGTATAAAATGTGTTAAGTAAACTAAAAGTTTTCTTTAGAAATCCGAATCCTCTTTTTCAATCTACCCTATTACTTGCTGTTGATTCTCAACAAAGACATTTAAAAAAAAAACGTAAAATTGATCCTAGGAGGTATTCCTCTTAGCCTGACTGCGAACACCTACAAATATTATTGATTACACAAGTTTAGAAACTCCAGTCAACTTTTGAATCAGAGCCGTTGAGAAAAAATCTTAACGTATTTGAGACGCTGAATTCGAATCCGGGTTTCGTTTTTCAAGATTGAATCTAGTTTTCTAGTTCTCGCATGTTGGCAGCACTGCACTGTAATAACGACAATCAGCTGATGGCATCGCTAGAAAAATTATCTCATGTTCATTCTTTTTTTGCTAAAAAAAAACACACCATGACGATGCCGCTCACGTAATAAAAAGCGTTCTCTTGGTTTTATATGGGCCTATTACAAAGGTTCGGCATCTTTCTAATTGTTTTTTTGCAATTTCTTTGCGATTTCAATTGATTTTCTTTGCAAATCCAATTGGTTTTTAGCAGATTTCCCAATTGGATTTGAAAAATGGTTTAAAAAAATAGGGAAATTTGCTCAGAATTTTGCAAAAATCATGAAAATTTGCTCAATTTTTCCCTGTTTTCTCTCAGCTTCAGAATTATATTCTATTATATTCTTACTCTATGAAAAAACCTATGAAAATCCTATGAAATTGTTATATTTGCGGATGTTATATGATAAGAAAAAGTGAAAAAAATATTACAAATGTGATGAGAGATGCATATTATCATTATTTTGGTTTTTCTGTAGCAAGCACAATTTGTGGCGATTTAAAGGCTTGAAATTCTAATTAAATTCTAAAGAATAAATTATTTACATACAATTCCAACAGGTCATTGGCCTGTGGGATACTCGTGCAATTGAGCAAAATTATAAAAAAATTGGCAAAGTCGAACTACACCTTTCCCAATTGTATTTCAGAAATTGTCAACTGTATTTCAGAATAGGCAATTGTATATCAGAAATAGTCAATTGAATTTCAGAATAGTCAATTTTATTTCAGAAATAGTCAATTGTATTTCAGTTAGACTGCTCTTCATTTCTATATTTTCACTTTTTATTGAATAAAATGGACATTAATTGTGAAAAATTATAAAAAATTTTAATTATTTTTTTTTATTTATATTAATCATATAATTATAAATTATTCACGGTTAGGGTGCACTCGCAACAAAGGCCATCGGCTCGTTGTAGCCCCCGCACTGATAAGTTACCACGCTGCCAACTAGCCTACCGGGGCGCTCAAGCAAAAAAATATTTTATTCAATATTTTGAAAACTTGAACCAATCTTAAAAAACGGACTGAACACCAAGCTAGAAATCACGACTGAGTCCGAATTTAGGCACGAAACATATAAATCTTACGCTTGGCTTAGAACGATAAAATGACAGGATTTTACAAAGATTGAGGATTCAAACTTATTAGAAAAAAACAAATAATTTATTATTTTCATTACTTCTTCATCTTCTTTTTTCAGTTTACCATTGCCGAGTTCATTGAACAATCAATATATCCAGTAATTGGCTCTTTGCAACGACATTTAGCCAATGCTCAGTTATTATTACAACCCAACAGTTGGCCACAACGTCCTTTGCCTATAGCACAAGCATTGCATGATTTAAATTTAATACCGGATCGTCAACAGCAACACCATCAACAACAATATGAACAGCAGCCGTTGCAACAACATCACCATCAACAATATCAGCATTAAGCCCAAAATTGAAGTACATATTTCTTCATATATAATATGTCTTCCTTATCATAACACAACACTACCCAGAAAACAAATATAATCCCTTCTTATAGAACCTGTGTTAACATTGTGTTGTCAAAGTAGGAATACGATGTAACGCATAAAAATATGTATTTTATGGTGTGTTTTTGAAGGGCTTGGTGCAATAACATGATAAGCCCCATGATTTAAAAAACTTATTTTATGTGTTCATCCCTGAAAAGATTTTTGCTATTTCCCAGTTAATTTCTGATCTAGAGCAAAAGCTACTTTTTACAATTCTGCATTTTTGTAAAATTTTTTAAGAAAAAACTCGATAAGACTCAGCAAAAGGTTTCACCTCTGAACAAAATGATGAATTCTGACAAAAATAAAAGCGAAAGGAAAGATTTTTTGGAAGATAATGACATTTCGGTGGACAAAGACTTTTTGCCATATGTTGACGAAGTAATTTGAGAAAGCAGCGATGCGTGATTTATTTTAAGTATTGGGGTTTACCAACTTATTGCAGAAGTTTATTACAGATTCCTTTACTTTGAAAAAAGATTTTTAAGTACTTATTATTTTTTTATTTATTTTATTTATAATCATATAATTTCAAATTATATGTTAATACCTTAACCGAGCACTAGCAACAAAGGCCTTCGGCTCGTTGTAGCGAAAACAGACCAGAGCCTCTGGTGGGAATTGAACCCGCGATCCCCGCACTGATAAGCTATCACGCTACCAACTAGCCTACCGGGGCGCTCTTTTTAAGTATTATCTTGTTTCTTTTAAATTTAAAAATCACAAATAGATTGTATCGTTATAAGATCACATACTGTAATTAAAAGATTGAGTTCTTGTTGTATTGATATCCACTATAATAATATCATACTTAACATATGTTAGGTGTAGAATAGTTTTAAGTAAAAATACTATCATCATAGATCTTTCGCTGGACCACTTAATGCCACCAAAAATAATTATTTAAAAAAATGTATCTTTAGATCACCACTTATTTCTGCTAGTATCCAGAGTACGAAGGACCTGAAAAACATCTATAATTTTCTTCAAAATAAAATATCTTTAATAAAATGTCTGCAAAAACTTAATAAGCCACATTTTGTTTTAAAAAATGGCTTTCACGATAGTAGACATATTTAAACACCAATTGCGACTATCAAGAGTCTAATTTAGTTAAAATGCTTAGTTTACATATTTTTTAACTTTAAAGGCAATTATTTCAATATATTTATTTTGTGGCTTATCATGTTATTGCATCAAGCCCTTCATTTCAAAGAGAGGTTCTTTAAGAAGGGATTCCATTTTTATTGGCAGGGTATACATTAAACTACAGTTACAACAATTAGTCGCGAATGTTAACATTTTGTGAATGAAGAATAATCATAACTATCATAAAAGCGATTTTTTTCTCCTAAATTAAATATGAAAAAAGCTTTAAGCTTATTTTTTTTTAAACAACTAAAATTAATATCTATACATATAATGTTATCAAAAGAAAATAAAATATTAAAAATAAATAAGATAAAACATTCAAAATGTTGCATATTAGTAGAGTCACATAATTAACATACTGTGTATTTTTTGCATAAAAAAGTTAATAATATAATCACATATTTTTATTGTATTTTATTTTTCTTTGAAAATTGTAAGAATTTAATAAAAACGGTATCAGACGTACTAAATATGTTTAAAAAATTAATTCAATACAAATAATTAACATTATAAGGGTTAAACTAGAATAAGTTATACTTAACGTAACGTGCCGGATCAGCTGATTCAATCTAAATGAATGAGTTAAAAAGAGACAATCATATGGAGATACATCACGTTACTTAAGTCTAAATGAGCCTTAAGTATTAAACGTGGTTGACAAGCGAAACAATACGGTGATAGATTATTTCAGTAATGGTATTTTTTTCATGGGTACGACATTTTATTTATTTATATCGATAAATTTCATAGTTAAAACTCTTTGAATACTTAACAAAAAGTCCGTTAAAAAATTTAAATTTCAATGAAATTTGGACACAGGCGCTGATCCAGGGTGGGGGGAAGGATGAGGGTGGTATATCCCCCCCGCCCCAAATCAATATAAAGAAAAAATAGATAATATTACACAACAGACTTTGAAACGATTAATGTTATTAAAATAATTTGGTTATTTACAATTTTAAGTACCATCTTAATAATAATAGAAAAAACTCTTAATAAGACTACGATTTGGTTTGAGAATGCATTAATCTCCTACCATCATGTAGTAGTGAAATTCTAAAGCAGCAAAGATAATAAACATGTCAAAGCTTTTGGTTTGAGAACTTACTATTCCGATGATATTTTGGATATTCTGTAAAATACAAATCGTAGGTGTTCAAACCGAAACACCTATGTGTTTTTAAGACTAGTGCTCGGAGTGCAAAAAAACTGTTTTATTTTGACAATTCACATTTTTTTTAAAGATTTTTATATTTTTCCTTGGTATTTTTTATTAATATTCCGCCTTGAAAAAAATCCAAAATCTTTGGCGTTTGGGATACAAGAATTTGACAAAAAAACTGCACAGGTTATTTTGTTTCGGATTTTTTTTAAATAAATAAATTTTAAGCAATAGATACCAACCAGTGCTTAGGTACCTATCGTGTAGGCGAACCGGTTGGTATCTATTGCTTGAAACTACGGGCATAAAACAAATATAATACACATAGGTAATACTGTTCCTGAAATAATTTCTAAGTATTTATGTGCTGTTCAAAAGTGACAATTTGCAAATAATATATATCAATTTCGAGCTATCTTTAAGACCTATACCCCATTCATACTGAGCCCTAAAAAACGTACTTTCGTCGTTTTCAAGTTTTCGATTTTAAATTTGTATGGAATTTGAAAGTTGAAAACTTAAAAAAACGAAAATACGTACACTCACCAAAAAAAGTCTGTAATGGCAACTGAAAATATTGCTGTAATTACGGGAAATTCTGCTAATTTGAGCCCAGCGGTATTTTTTGCTAATCTTAGCAACACATGTCTGCTGACGTGTAGTACAATGAAATTAGTAGAAAAATTAGTAGCCGCTACTAAATTTTAGTAGACTTTTTGTAAAGTGGAATTTAAAATCTGTTTGCTAAAATCAGCAAAAAAAATTACTAAATATTATTAATATTAGTAAAAAGCTTTGAATTTATTTTTCTTATCGAGCATCAAAAATTTTGATTATATTTTTTAAAAAACGAATTAATCATTTTGTTTTAATTTGGTAATTTCTGTTTAAGGTTAAATTTGAATTGTTTTTATGGCGGATTTTTAGAGTCGGTATCTTCACTTCCGATCCCTTTTTTAATATATGTAACATTTTAAGGAAATTTAAGTTTGTAGGTGTAAGTTTTAATTAGAAATAACATTTCCTTCAATATCCACTTTTTTAAAATTAGTTATATTTTTTGCTAATTTTAACAAATCGGTTTTCAAAAATTTGTAAAATGATTTCTGAAATTAGCAACAATAATTTGTAAATATTCTGTAAAAATTCTGTAATTTGTAAAATGTAAATAGCAAAAAGATTTGCTAAATAATAGTTTTTTACTAAAAATCAGTACAAAAATAGTAGAGTGCGATTGAAAACCGTTTATGTATGGGGTTCTAACTGATATTTATAATACTTGCCCTAAAATGCTTGAACATGGAGTGTACAGAAACCAAATGTAATTATAAATATATCTAACACAAAATGAAGAAGCTTTATTAATATGATAATTATAAAACATGTGTTTCAGTGAATACTGCTCCATTTCCATTTAAATTTCAGAAAATACCAGTTGTAATTAAGAATTCCTAATTGAAATTCAAAAAATTCATAATGAAATTTTGAAAAGCTCAAGTGAAAATCAAAATTCCTAATAATAATTTTGAAAAGCTACACTAAAATTCAGAATTAAGACTACATAAAGTATTTTTGCAATACAATTTCGAAAAAAAATTTTTGCCGAACATATTTGTCACCTTTTAAAGTTTATCGTTATATCTTCAGCCTTTATAGTCGGATCTTTTAAAATATGATATATCAATGTTTTTGTCACGAAGAGACCAATATTTTGCTCTAAAGACCGAAGATATGAAAAAACATTTAAAAATAAAAACAAAAAATTAAATGTGCTGCTGAAATTATGAAATACTTTCTTAGCAAAAGTTTAATAATTTTTTGCGAACTTTACTTTCTGATATTAGGGTTGTAGGAACTGAGATCTGGTGGGTAAATAGTAGAACGGGATACTTGAGGTCAATTGCCCTTAGAGAAAAATATTGGTCCCCTCGAGATAAAAATATCGATACAACACACTTTAAGATCCGTCAGTAAAAAATTTTTTCGAAACATTCTTTCAAAAATAATATAGATTCGAAGATGTAGGGAGAAATTTTTTCTGGTACAGTCTAGTGTGCAGTGTGATGTAGAGAGTAGGGTGTTGTATACAAATTTATCAATATATTTTAATTAATAAAAAGAAATATCGGAAGTTTCATTTAAAAACAGAATTCAAATCTCCAAAAAAATTTTTTTGCACACGCAGTCAAAATTACATATATTTTCTTTCGGTTTATCAAAGTTGTCCTTATCCTAATTGGATTTTTACTCGGATGTACCAAAATAAGATTTTTTGGCCTCCCATGAAGGCAAATTCCAAAAATATATAATGCAATGAGATGGGGACTTAATTTGAGTTTTACTTTCCTGGCTCTTTTTCGTCCATATTTTTTCCCATCATCCGTAATTATTTGTTTCTCTCCGTCTTTAAAAATACTTCCAAATTTTGTTCTGCTTCTCGTCTTTAACAAATGCCTCAAAAACTCCCGTTTTCTCATTAAAAAAATTTTTCACACGGCTAGTACACGTGTCTATGACAAAAACTATCCAAAAAGAATAGGAATTTACGTCTGTGATCTAATTCGTATACTTATTTTGCAATTGAGTATCGAAATATTACTAAAAACTGTTAAGAAAACTCGAACAATTTTATTTTGATATAAAATCATAGGAAAATGTATAGTTTTTAAATTTAAATTAAAAAAAGTTATGTGTAATAAGTAGTAGGAGATTGGGGACTCAACTTGATTTAATGGCTTTTTCTATGGGGACTCATATTGATTTAATGGCTTTTTCTATGGGGACTCATATTGATTTAATGGCTTTTTCTATGGGGACTCATATTGATTTTATTGCCTTCATTTTTGATGTTGACACAAAATGCTTTAATTGCCTTCATTTTTGATGTTGACTCATATTGATTTAATTGCCTTCTAGTGTGGCCGTCGGTTGTATGCTTATAATATATAAGGGTTGTAATACAAAATTTTTATGATCAAGTGAAAGTCATTGATCTACATATTTGTTTTTGGTCTTTTTGAAATTATGTGGTTAGTGTGGCCGTCGGTTAATTCTTTTTATCTCTTGTTATACCCTCCACCATATATGGTGAGGGTATATATCAGTTTGTCATTCCGTTTGTAACATGTCGAAAAATAGGTTTAAGACCCCATAAAGTATATATATTCGTGAACCTTATGCAATTTTAAGTCGATTTAGCGATGTCCGTCTGTCTGTCTGTCCGTCTGCCAATTTTTACCCAGATTATTGAACATCCTCCCGAGCAGTTTGGTATTTAAATTACATAAATTGACAAAACATATTCATATTACACTTCATGCAAAATTAAGTATATACGTATATCATCTTCAGCCCCTATGGTGGAGGGTATTCAAAGATTCGGCACAGCCGAATTTAGCCCTTTTTTACTTGTGTGTTTTTTTTTCTATTCTTTGGTGGCATATACATTCTACTGTCGGTTCTTTGCTTATAATGTAAAAGTGGTGGTTATACAAAAATTGTCATGCGCGTGATTGGCTAGGTGTTAAGTAATGAGGGTCTTTGTTGTTAGTGTTGCCGTCGGTTAATTCTTTTTATCTCTTATGTGTTTTTTTTCTATTCTTTGGTGGCATATACATTCTACTGTCGGTTCTTTGCTTGTAATGTAAAAGTGGTGGTTATACAAAATTTTTCTTGTTCGTGATTGGCTAGGTGTTAAGTGACAAGGATCTTTTTTGAAATTATGAGTGTTGCCGTCGGTTAATTCTTTTTATCTCTTGTGTGTTTTTTTTTTCTATTCTTTGGTGGTCATTGATCTACATATTTGTTTTTGTATTAAGAGGAAATTTGCATTAAGTGAAAGTCATTGATCTACATATTTGTTTTTTGTATTAATAGGAAATTTCCATTTTTTCTTTCTTGTGTTTATGTTCTATTTTTGTTTTTATTTTTATTTTTTTGTGTGTTTGCTATATACATTCTACATATAAATGTACAAGTAGGCCATAAATTAATTATTTATTAATTTTTATTTATTAATTATTTATTAATCTACAAATTTTTGTGTTTTAATGAAATTCGAATCTGTTTGTTTGTTTTGTTCGGTTTTGTTTCTTGTAATAAAGCGGTAATTGGAATCTGTTAGTGTTTTGTTTGCTTGTTTGTTTAGTTGAGTATAATAAAAAACAATACTAAAAATTAGTTTTACATGTATTTGGTTTTATTTTACTTTCTTTTTAAATAATTCTTAAATTAAAATCTCATTAAATATTTCTTATAAATTTAAATACGTATAATATAATAATTTCGGTTATTTTTTTTTATTTAATTAAAAATTTAGATGTTTATGATAGAGATTTATAAGATCGTTGACTGAATTTTCTCTAAATTTATAGATGATGCAACTACATGTATCAGGTCCTTCAGTACATCTGTCGTCAGACCATATGCAATCCTCAAAATGCTCTCCATGCACTGAATTAAGAATTCTTTTATTCTCATATAATTCGAAATAATGAGCGTTCTTTAAAAAGAAGTGTAAATCTTCTAGACATATAAACTCCATATATTCATTAAGGAATTCTACAATTTGTTCCCGCATTGACATCTTAATCGTCTGAGTCGTTCTTTCTGTCTGAATCCAGAAATTATTATTATTTATTGTACCCTCCGCATTTATAATGTGAATATTTAAACTATTTGACAATACAATACTATGAAAATAAAGTGAGCAATTTATTGTAATATCTTTAGGATACATTTCACAATATTTTGAAATAAAGAGTGAAGAATTAATCCGTCTTTGAAAAACAAAAAAAAGAGAAAACAAATTTATTCCTCTTTTCATATTAGTCCATGCAATTTATTGTAGTAAAGTTAATTTAAAATTTAATTCATGTGAAAGTTTTATTCTTAACAAAGTCTTCAAAGAAACAACAACCATGAGCGCTGTATCAAAATCATTAATAAACAAATTTGAAGAACTCAACAACAAACCAATTCTCCATATTAAAGATATGGAGGATCTTAAATTATACAAAATATTGAAAGCAATTAAAATGCGAAAGAAATATGGGGAAAGTATCCAGATTGAGGGAGAAAATTGTGTCATCTTTCTTCCAAAAAGATTTAATGCTATAACTGATGATGAGATAAAGGAGTTATCATCTGGCAATTACTTCATCAAAAAATTACCTACAGTAGACGATAAACACTTGCGATTAGAGTTGGAGTTATTTGATATAAATGAATATATTGTTCCTGAAAGTGGCAAATATCCCCTTTGGAGATGAAATTGTAAATTTGTATTAAACAACGAGAAATAAAAATATTAAAATACATTGAAAACAAAAAGAAAAAAAAATGCGTTTTTATTTATTAATAATTTCATACAAAAATTTCAGGCATAAGTGACCACAATTAAATGAATTATATTTTTGATGTCTTCTATAATTGTACACTATATTTGAGCCCAAATATGCTACAAATTCCAGTGGTGGCTGCAAATTTCCAAAACTATCAAAGTACTCCTTATGATCTTTATTTTTGTAGTATGCTACCCAATGAGTGCCTGCTCCAATTGAGCAATCCAGATTAACAATGCCACATTCTATTCGTCGAGGATGTTTGGGGAGTGAATCTCTCATAAAAATACATCTAAAGTGTGGAAATTTTGTGGTAAACTTAATCAAATCGATATCAGTAAGTGGTCTTTTGGGGAGCATCTTAAATAGTTTTTTGACATTTTATCGAATACAAGACATACCCCTTCTTATATGGTTTAATATAAAGACCCTTTCCCATTGCTATAGCCTCCATTTTCTTATTATGTCTAGTAGCCTCTTCGAGTTGTTTCTTAGCATCTTTTGCAGCATTAATAGCTTTAACAATAGCTGCTCCACCAGATGACAGACCACCTAAGGTCCCTAAAGCAGTTAGTATTGGCACTAATGGTAAGAACCCTCCAACTTTTGGTACATTGATAATGCGAGGTATAACAACTTTTGATTTTTTTCCTTTCAGCGATTTATTTAAAACTTTACGAGCAATTTTAATTGCGTCGTTTATATCTTTAGGTTTTTCTTTCTTTAAAGTTGCCGTAGCCATTCGTATTGCTGTGCCAAAAATTTTCTTTCCAAATTTATTTTTTGACTTTAGACCCATGCCGAGTTTGACTTTAGCCTTCATGGCGTTAGTTATAAAATATGAGTTTGTTTTTTCTCCAATACTGCTGTCTTTCGATAAAACTCGTTCCCAGGCTCGATTTTCAAGTATTTTATCTGCTTGATGTCGCTTACTGATTTCCTTATTTTGAGAGTAAGCAATATCGTGCTCTCTGCAAGCAGCATCCAACGGATTTATCCCCTTATCACCCCTCTTTAAACGTTTTTCTAGCTTAGTACCTGGTCCACAAAATTCATAACCCGGTAAATGAAGTTCAAAAGGTAGAGAATTTATTACTCTATCTACTAATCCACTCCCAGTGACAGAATGCATATGATTGATAATTCTATGATATTGTTAGACCTATTTATATAATCTGGAAACTAATTAAAAGGGAAATTTAAAACTTTGGTTTTAGTTGTTAAAATGCGGTTGACCAAACAACATAAAAATATAGTTGTTAGGAATGTTGATTCCTCAACAAGTACAGATATGAGAAGAAAACACAGTTCTCTATTGCCAAATTCTATAAGAGCACTTATAGTGGGACCTTCGAACTGTGGAAAGACTAATGTAATGATTAGTTTGATTGAAAGTCCTAATGGATTAAAATTCGAAAACATCTATTTATATTCGAAATCATTATTTCAACCTAAATATGAGTACTTAAATAAACCCGTATCAACGATTAAAGGAATGGGTTATTTTACATTTTCTAACAATGAAAGTGTTATTCCACCAGATGAAGCTAAAAATAACTCAATAATTATATTTGATGACGTTGCATGTGAAAATCAAAATAATATACGTGCATACTTTTGTATGGGTCGTCACAAAAATGTGGATTCATTTTACTTGTGTCAAACTTATACCCGAATACCTAAACATTTGATACGAGATAATGCCAATATGATTATAATGTTTAAGCAGGATGAAATGAATATGAAACACGTCTATAGTGATCATGTTGGAACGGATATGTCCTTTGAACAATTTCGTAAAATATGTCAAGAATGTTGGAGAGAAAACTATGGATTTTTAACAATATGTAAAGATGATAACTTAAATGCTGGTCGATATAGAAAGACATTTAATGTTTTCATTGAAATATAAGGATGTTGGAATAAAATGATGATATTAGTAAAGTTTGACCTCTTGAATCGATAGGATTAACAAATTAAAAACATTTAAATAATTACATCCTTTTATGAATTCAGCTGATTCCAAATAAGCTTGCTACATTTTATGGTCTATTCCTGATCTGTTTCTGATCTATTCCTGGTCTGTTTCTGATCTATTCCTGGTCTGTTTCTGATCTATTCCTGATCTGTTCCTGATCTGTTTCTGATCTGTTCCTGATCTGTTTCTGATCTATTCCTGATCTGTTGCTGATCTGTTCCTGGTCTGTTTCTGATCTATTCCTGGTCTGTTTCTGATCTGTTGCTGATCTGTTCCTGGTCTGTTTCTGATCTATTCCTGGTCTGTTTCTGATCTGTTTCTGATCTGTTCCTGATCTGTTTCTGATCTATTCCTGATCTGTTCCTGGTCTGTTCCTGGTCTGTTGCTGGTATGTTGCTGATCTGTTCCTGGTCTGTTGCTGATCTGTTCCTGGTCTGTTTCTGATCTATTCCTGGTCTGTTTCTGATCTGTTTCTGATCTGTTCCTGATCTGTTTCTGATCTATTCCTGATCTGTTCCTGATCTGTTCCTGGTCTGTTCCTGGTCTGTTTCTGATCTGTTCCTGGTCTGTTTCTGATCTATTCCTGGTCTGATATGACTGAAGTGTTGGAGGAACTGGTCAAGGTAAGAAATGCTTTAAAGAATAAATTTCGAAGCATAAAAATGGGTGAAGCTAATACTCATGAAAGACTACAAAAAACATTTAAGCCCATAACTAAGCCGCTGAAGGAATTTATAAATAATTCTTCTATAGAAAAGAGAATTTCTAAAGATGAAAAAGAAGAAATTAAAAATGAAATAAAAAATGAAATAGAAAATGAGACGAGTTTATCGTTTAGAAAATTACCAATGAAACTGGGGACAAGTACCCCAAAGAAAGATTTTACGAGTGATGAATACAAAACAATTGATGAAAATGATGATGATTATATTTACTACCAAACTGAATCCCCCGCTGATGTTACAAACGATACAATAATAAACTCACTCGATTTATCGCATTTAGCTCGAAAAAATGAACTGGAAACGCTTTATGGTCCTCACAAAGATTCGAATGGTGAGTGGAAATTTGGGAATAGCTACATTAAGTTGAGTGATGATAAAATTATGCTAGGAAATCAAAATTGGTTGCTAACACCAGGTTTGGTTCGGTTAATGTTTTATAAAACTCCAAAAAATTATGATAAAACAGAATTGGAGATTTACAAAAAGATTTTAATGGAGACAAATGCTCACAAAAGAGACTATAAATCAAACGGACAAATTAAAGGGACAAGGGCCTACAAATATGTAAACATTATCAGCAAATTATTTAAAAATGACAAAACAGGAAGTGGTCTAATGAAATTAAATTCTAATAAACCTAATTATGTATATTGGAATGATCCGAATGAATTAGTTGACCGCCTCAGATTATTAATCGCCTCTCAAGCTGCTGGTCATAACAATCATAACAATGAAATTGTTTCTATTATCGAAGAACTGCAGGAAGCTGATATGATATTATAATATATATAAAGTTTTGTGAGTTAAGGATATATATTGAAAATGTCGACAAGTTCGGACACTATTACAATTCTAAGCTGAACTATAATAATATAATAAGAAAGAATGATTCGAAAATATTTGGCCCCATTTTGGATAGCGATAAGAACTTTAAAATCCAAAACAAAAGAATTAAAAATGTTGCGAGCCCTGTGGAAGAAAACGACGCCGTCACAAAAGACTTTCTACTCTTACAAGTCAACAAAATGCAGACAGACATACTTTTGAATATAGATAAAAATAATGATGTAGTATATAAGAAAATTTCTGATATAAATCATAATCAAAAATCGTACTTTGAGAGAGAACTTGAGTTGTTGCGTCAACGAATTAAACTTTTGCAGAGTTTACTACTAAAATTGATGCCGAGGGAAGATGTGTTACATATGATGTCTAACACTGATAACATAATAAACTAATATATGTTGTCGATAATGAATACAAAGAGAATTCTGGTAAAAGAGTTGCATAAACAGGCTCGAAAAAATTTTAAGCGTCGAAGAGTTATAATGAAAGGTATTGATGATTTATGGCAAGCAGATCTAGTTGAAATGGGTAATTATTCATCGGATAACAAGGACTATCGTTATCTGCTAACGGTCATTGATACGTTTTCAAAATATGCTTGGGCAGCACCTCTCAAATCTAAAAGTTCATCGGATGTTTGCAAAGCAATGGAAAATATATTGAATTTGGGTCGTGTGCCAAAAAATTTACATACTGATGATGGCAAGGAATTCTTTAATAAAAACTTTAGTAAATTGATGAAAAAGCATAATATTAATCACTACTCAACGTATAGTGCAATGAAAGCGTCTATTCTTGAACGATTCAATAGAACTCTTAAAGGTATGATGTGGAAGGAATTTAGCTACAACGGATCATATCATTGGATTGATTTATATAAAGATTTAATTGATGAGTACAATCACAAGATTCATCGTACCATAAAAATGGCACCCATTAATGTTAATTCTACGAATGAGAAAATGTTACTAGACACAGTGTATAATCACTTGAAAATGTACAAAATCTCAAAATTTCATGTTGGAGATTCGGTACGCATCAGCAAATATAAGCATATTTTTGAAAAGGGATACACACCTAACTGGACAACAGAAATTTTTAAAATCAAATCTATAAACAACACTTATCCAGCAACAAATATTTTGGTGGATTACGAGGGAAATAGAATTAAAGGTGCCTTCTATGATGAAGAACTCTCAAAAACTCGACTGCCTAATACATATCTTGTTGAAAAAGTTATTAAAACTAAAGATAATAAAGTATTCGTGAAACGGTTGGGTTTTTCAAATCAGCATAATTCTTGGATAAATAAAAATGATATTTTGTAATGTGTGTGTGTGTGATTACTTTTACAAAAATAAAATTAAGTATAAAAGGATTAAATGTTTTCTCCACTATTTTAGTTGAATAAAAACTTTAGCTTGATAATACATTATATTTATATATTAGCAGGAGGAGAATGGATAAGATTTTTAAGAGCTCTGAGATTAAATATGAAAAACTAAAGTATTGTAATTATTGTGGTAGTAATGATCACAATGAAAATAAATGTAATCAGAAGAAAGATGATAATAAAGTTAATAAATGAGAATCTTCTGGAAAGAATGTTAAAATTGATATATATATATATATATATATATATATATATATAGGTATATTATATATGTACTTTAAGTATTGATATAAAATTATCTAAAATAAATAAAGAAAAAAGCAACCCTTTAAAAAAACAATATTTTGTTTTATTTCCTACATTAGCCATTTGATAAGCAAAATGTCAATTACACTAACATTGAGCGGAAACTCCTCAAATTTATCAGCAAATTACTTTCCTCCAATAAATTTAAACGGCGATTACGAGTGTGCTCTCGTAGATTTTCACACATACAACAGCATACCAAATGTGGACAAATACAATAATTTGTTTCACATTGGTAGTAAAATTATTACAATACCTATTGGATCCTATGAGCTGAATGATATTGTTGATTTCATAAAGGGGGAATATGAGAAAGATGGGTTGGGCAAGAAGAAAATTATTATAGAAGCTAATAACAATACAATGCAAGTCAAATTGTATAGTTCCGAAGATTCGATATACTTTAACAAGAAGAATTCGATAGGAAAATTGTTTGGTTTCAATAAGAATGTCCTCTCTCCTAATGTCCCCCATATCTCAGATCTACCAGTAAATATTTTTAAGGTAAATCTCTTGCGGATAGAATGTAATATTGTGGTAAACACATATATAAACAATTCTCATGCATACATTACACGAATTTGCAATAAATGTTCCACCTGGCTATAAAATGGATGAGATACCTACAAATCTCATCTATTTGCCCGTGAATTCCAAAGAAGTAAGTTCACTAACACTACGGATAGTTGATCAAGACGGTGATTTAATTAATTTTCGAGGAGAAGAAATTACTATTCGATTACATTTAAGGCCAAGAAAATAATGATAATTTACAACAAAGAAATTGTCTCAAATAGCATTCCTTATACCACATTGTTATCCCCAAAATCCATGTTATTGCCATCAGTCAAACCAAAATTAGCGTCCACGCTGTTCTCATCTTCACATTCAGCCAACAATTTAACAGAATCAAATAGAAATTTTCTCAAATCATTGAATTTCCAATTGAAGAAGCAACACCAAAGAGAATGAGATCAATAATTAATGTTTTGGATAAACCCTTATCGGATGAAAGCATTATAAAAAAAGATTATCACACTTATACTCCATACTTGCAATCATTTAAAAATAACGATGAAATAAGAATATCAATACAAAATCAGGATTTGTATGTTTTGCCGAGTGAAAGTTTTATTTACATTGAAGGTTTAGTAGAAGAAGAAAGCGGCGATAGTAAAAAAGTGGTAGCATCTTCTGCTTTCAGATTGAAAAATAATTTTGTTGCTCATCTATTTGATGAAATTCGTTATGAGCTAAATGGCATTGAAATTGATCGCACAAGACACCTAGGAGTTTCAACTAATATTAAAAATTATGTTTCTTTGATGGCAATGGACGGTGCTCTCATGGAAAATGCTGCTTGGAGTAAAGTAGATGACCTAAATGTAATAAATGGACACTTTAACTTTTATGTACCATTAAAAATATTATTGGGATTTGCTGAAGACTTTAATAAAATTATTTTAAATTCCAAACATGAATTGATATTACTTCGTAGCAAAAGTGATGATGATATCGTATATTCAACAGCATCTGTTCAAAAACCAAAAATTACTATTAAGAATATTTCATGGAGGATACCACATGTACAGCTTTCTGACTTGAGTAAAATAAATATGATAAAAATTTACCAATAGCATTCCGCAGTTGGGACTGTCCTTTTAATCCTTAATTACCAAGCGGAACTAATCACATTTGGAATGTTAAATTATCTGCAAATAGGGAACGACCTCGCTTCGTTTTGATAGCATTCCTGCGTGAGAATAAATTTATTAATTGTGATTTAACCAACATCAAAGTTCACTTAAACTCAGAGTCATATCCTTATGATGATCTAAACATTAAATTTGGGGAAGAACGCTTTGCCATCCTCTATGATATGTATGTCAGATTTCAACAAAACTACTATATGAGAGAACCTCAACCTCTACTCACTTGTCAAGAATTCAAAAATAAAGCTCCTATTACAGTTATTGATGTAAGCCATCAAAATGAAACGGTTGCAAGGGGTCCGATTGATATAAAAATTATGTTTGAGACTGGCATCAATATACCACCAAACTCATCAGCTTACTGCATTCTTATTCATGATCGTTTAATTGAATATACGCCTTTGACAGGACAGGTTCATAAAATTGTTTAAGCAATGGAAATGCCAAAAATAGTTTTTATTGATCCCCAAGGCTTTAGAGCAGATTCTAATAATTTTATTGCCAAAGAAATTGCATTGGTTTTTAACGCTAAGGAGTATATAAATTTCATCATAAAACCCCCCTTCGATTATAGTTATTTATCACCAAAGAATCAAACACAAGTCAATTGGTTAACAAAAAATCATCATCATCTGCAATGGGAAGATGGATCCGTATCATTCAAGTCTGTGTGCGAATTTCTCAAATCAAACACAGAGGGTTTTTTAATTTTTGTCAAGGGTTTGGAAAAGAAAAAGTGGTTGGAGAATATGCTGCGGAAAAACGTTTTCAATATAGAAAATATCAACTGCTGTAATTTAAGAGAGCTCGATGAAAAATATCCCGATTGCATCCGTTGTAGTTCTCACAAACATGGAACATGTGCACTGAAAAATGCTCTTTTACTACAAAAATTTTTAAACTTTAAAATAAATGAAGGCAATTTTCCATTTTTATTATCTTTATTAAATATTTAGAAAATACAGACTTAAAAACAATGTCTTAAAATTATAAATAAAAATATGTATTCTTAAAATAGAAAACTAAAATACCAGTGTTTTATTTTGCTTAATAATCAAAAAATTTTAAGAGAAAAATACAAAATATTTATTTTTTTTTTTCAATAATCTCTTTTAATCTTAAACTTATTAAATTATATTACAAAATATACATCAAATTTAATTTAAAGCTATTAAAATACAATGTTTTATTCCCTAATAATTGATGCTATTAAATATTTCATCCTCAGAATCATTCTGGAATTGTACTAAGTCCATATTTACTCCCATAATAGTATTATCTCCATCTTCATCAAAAATATAATTCCTATTGCTACATTTTAGACATTCATTGTCAGGGGTTTTATTATACTGATCATATTCACAATGCCCCCTAGCGACTGTTTGAACCTGATTGTTCATAATTACTCGTTTTTCATCCTTATAACTTAAAACGATTTTATATATATTTATTGTAAAAACATTATGCAATCTAGATGCAAATAAACACATATTATCGCTTACGATTTTACGATTAAATAAGGCAGTTTTATAATCAAACATACAATATTTATTTAAAGCAGACTTCTTAACCCCCTTTGCTTTGTTAATTTCCTTGTTGTCAATAGTTTTAATGGAATACATTTTCGATCTAAGACCAACAAATTCAGTCATAATAGTACCATTATTCTCATCTTTCATTTTACCCAAAACTTTTTTATTCACTAACTGTATGTCGTAAGGATTATTAACGGGGTAATCTGAGGTATCAAATTCAGACAACAAATCATTAAGTATATCTTTGTAAAAATCGTCAGTTTTTCTTGAATATATAAATGAATCGGTGTCCATATAATTGAGAATTATATTTTGACCATATTTTGACTTCATTATCCTATAATGAAAATCATACATTTTCCATTTAGATAATTCAAGTACGGCAAAACCTATGTATATGGGCTTATCGTATAATATATCAACTTTACCCATCTGAACTGCAAATAAGTCTTCAGAAAACTTTGAAATGCTTTTAAAATTGGGGCGAGAAACAAAATATCTTGCACCTCTACGATTTCTATTTTCACTCTAACAGTTTCTTGTGATTTTGACATCCACCCTTTTCTCAATATTTTCCATGGTCTTCCCATAAACAGCGTTATTTAAAAGTTTGAAAAAGTCTTTTTCAAATGTATTTTGAGCCTCTGCTCTATGTTGTGTATTTAAGTTTATATATTTCTGAAGCCATGGTGATTGATTGAATTTTATTCCCCTATGATATTTTGTACAAATTAAACCATTTGCAAGGCATTGTTTAAGGTTTCGATAATGAATCAGATATTTTGTTTTATTAGTCAAATCTGCAATAAGTTTTTTGCATTTTGAGTTTCCAACTACTTTATTTTCAGGAGCAAAAGGAAGATCATTATGCAGTTTATGAAGAGAGTGTGGATATTTTAAATCAACTTCTAAAATGTAACCGACAGGAGAAGTATCAGATATTTTATTTAAATTAAATTTCTTTAAATCGTCCTCGCCAAGCCACTCAAATCCCCCAGCTGGAAGATACTGTGACATTGCCAATCCATATAAATTATTTGCATCTAAGTAAGCTAAATATTCAGATGGTTTACTACTATCATAATCATCTAAATATATATTATTGGCTTTGGCATGTCTCTGTGAACATTGTACGAGACCACCCCTTATTCCCTTTTGTATAAACAGATGCATATCTTTATCTGTGAATAATTCTAATTCCTTCTTTGTCGTTTTAAGCATTGCATCCCATGAAAGACCTGGGGCGGTATAATAATGATTTGGATCTAACTTATATATGGATTTGCAAATTTGTCTAAAGTTTTGAAATATATCTGCCAATAAAAGCACATCCGTTTTTAAATACAATTTTGTATAATCTAACATATTTTTACATCTAAAAGTATTCCAAACATTTTTTGCGTGTTCATAATCTTCTTCAGAACATTCTGCGTCAATTAAAACATTAAAAAACTTATCTCGACTGGGGAGCTCAGTTTCATTGAATCTTTCCACAGAATCCATATAAGAGTATGGAAAAACTGAAGGGCAATTAAATCAATATGAGTCCCCATACAAAAGCCATTAAATCAATATGAGTCCCCATACAAAAGCCATTAAATCAATATGAGTCCCCATAGAAAAGCCATTAAATCAAGTTGAGTCCCCATAGAAAAGCCATTAAATCAAGTTAAGTCCCCATAGAAAAGCCATTACATCAAGTTGAGTCCCCATAGAAAAAGCCATTAAATCAAGTTGAGTCCCCATAGAAAAAGCCATTAAATCAAGTTGAGTCCCCATAGAAAAAGCCATTAAATCAAGTTGAGTCCCCATACAAAAAGCCATTAAATCAAGTTGAGTCCCCATAGAAAAAGCCATTAAATCAAGTTGAGTCCCCATAGAAAAAGCCATTAAATCAAGTTGAGTCCCCATAGAAAAAGCCATTAAATCAAGTTGAGTCCCCATAGAAAAAGCCATTAAATCAAGTTGAGTCCCCAATCTCCTACTACTGTAATAAAACACATATGTAGGTGTCGGAAAATTTCTACTATAGGTTTCACATAGGAGTTTTTGCTATCTTTGAAACCAGTAGATATAACGCGAAACGCTTTGGTGGATAAATGTATGACCAAGTAGGGTGGGTGCGAACCGGCTAAATAAAATCTAAAGTCAGGTTTATAAATTTCTTTGAAATTTAAAAATATTTTTGAAAATAATTTTTAACCCTTTTGTATTTAGTTCAGAATTTATTAGCACAGTGTCGTCAGGGCGGCCAAAAATAAAAAAGTCAACTATCGAGCTTAAAAAAAATGTTAATACGGTTTTATTAAGTACATTCCAATTAAAACAAATCTGAAAGAATTTAAAAAAAAAGTTAATTTTTAAGGAAGTTCTGAGCATTCAAAGTTGAAAGTTATAAGTAAATACACAATTATTGAAAAATATCTGAAAAAATGCTATAAGTTATACAGGTTAATTTGTAATCAAAATGTCGATAAAGCAGAATATTTTAACTAAAATTTAATTACAGTGATGTTAAAATATGGCAACACTGTTTTTTACTACAATGTCAATGTCACATGCGATGCACTGTTATTCTCAATATAATCAAAGAGAAATACATAAGTGATAATATTAGAAATTCAGTGGACAATAAACAAAAAAGATAAAAAAAAAGGAATTTTTTATACTTTAATATAACATTTCTACAAGTAAGTTTAAAAACTTGGTTTTACTTCCACTTTCGTTCACCTCTAATTTTTATTCGCAATTTTCAGTGGCTAATCAGGTTAAAATTCGTAAATTTTGTAACATTTGGCTAAAGCATAGTACACAAAGTGCAGCAGAGTGTATATTAGTATATTATTTAGAAAAATTCTACAAAATAAAACTGGATAGAAAGAAAATTAAAGAAGTACATTTTATAAAAATTTAAAAATTCAAAAGGAGTGGAAAAAGTGTTATTATGTCAAAGAACTATTTGAGAAAAAATTTTGTTCGTGGCTAGATATACCATTTGTTGTTACTGATAAAAACTTAAATTTTGTAAGTATATGGTTAAATAAATGGCTTTTAAAATAATTTTTAATCAAAAAACATTACAATCTGGTAACAAAAATATACAAATGTACAAAAAAGACTTGATAAATAAAGTAGACTTGATAAATGTTTATTTGATGAATTTTGTATGAAATTTTTTAACAAACCCTTTTGGAAACTATTTTAACTTTTTTGAATATGCAAGTTAATATATTTTGTATATATATGGTTTTATTCATCCGATTTTTATAAAATTCAACAGAATTAATTACGTTTACAAAATAATAAACATAGTTTTAGTTAGAGGTTAAATTTTTCGATTTTATTTTTTTTCAGGATATATGAGAGGTGGGTGTGTCCTTGCTCAAAATTGAAAAAAAAAATTTATAAATTCAGAATGATCTAAGTGTTTCATATACCAAAAAATACTAATTAATTTTATTTTGTTTACAATTTCTCTTAGATTTTCGAATTTTTGAACTGTGCTTGTCTCTACTATGAATTGGACAAGATTTGGCCTAAACGTTAAAGTTGTTTACAAAATTTCAGAATGGAAGAACTTTTTTTTTCTTCTGCTATGACATTTATAATTTTCAGAATATATGGGAAGGACCCGAATCCTTGTTTCGAAATTTTCCATATTTGAGATTTGACTATCTTTTACCATTTCAAACAAGTGTGCCAAATTTGGTAACTCTACGACAACTCCTTCTATTTTTGGCCGCTCGTTATATAAAAACACGGCACCATTTATTGCCGCACCCATTAATTGCCGAAAATTTAAGCGTTGGAATTTTTTATGAAACTTCAGGGACATCTTATTTTATCATTTTTAATACTTTGGGTCACAATAAAATATTTGCGACAAGTAGTTTCCCAGAAAACTGCACTGTGTTGAACTATTTTGTTCGGTACAATTTTTTTTAATAATTAAGGATGTTTATGGTACCTACGATATTAAATTAAGTATGATAGCAAGCCATGTTTTAAGGTAGTTGTAGGTAAACAAGGTAAGTAAAAACCTGTATATTTTTAGTTTCAAGTGAGAATAAAGAGAAGATTTTATTCATTTTCTACTCACGGAAGGTTTTGTTGCCGAAGCCATTTTACTGTGCTGAAGATTTTTTTGCAAGATCTTCAGCATCACCCGCTAAGATCAACAGCTCCCATGGCTGTCACCCAAGACAAGTCCAGTAGCGGTCGCGCTGGCAGCTGCTAAATCCCGCTCCGCTTAATCAACTCCTGGCGTATTGTGGATCATGCCCTTCTGATTCCGTTTCTTTAAACTGATAAACAAACTTAAAGCACCCGGATACATTTTACCATACCGCGAATTGCTGGGATATTGGACCGATCCACAATCTTTTCAACAATCCCCTTAAAAATTCGGGATTCAACCATATTTCATTGCTCAGTAGATATTTGACCAAAAGGATTGGAAGAAGTGCCACGCTCAAATGGCGTTAGGCTACTTCACTGACCTTTGCAACCCTAGGCGAAGGCTTCGCGGTAGACCTAGAAGTGCTTAGTCTCGCATTCTCAAGCTGTTGCTTGCGCTTCTTCGGCTCCCTTGGATTATTGGCGGACTGGGAATCGGTTGGGAACTGCGAATTCTTAGAAGCATTTTTTTAATAACACTAAAATGGGCTCGAACTTTTCCAATTGCGCCTTGTACTCCGGTAGAGCTTTTAGACCCTCTTTAATACGTTTCGGCCTCTTCCTCTTATTGGCATAAAGGTGAAATCAATGACGATATATCTAAATATTTACAGGTTTTTAACCAAATTTTGAACATTCTAATAATATACTGCTAAAATTATTGTTCGTATCGGAAGAGCGTTTCAGCTACTATACCTAGAAATTTTTGGATATAGGTAATTCTAATAAAGTCGCTTCACGGCCAAGCAAAAGTATTACAGATACTGTTGTTGTAAAAAAAACACAATTTATCCAACTCAAATTAAATTAAGAGATGTTTAATAAAAATGGTATGCTGATTTGGTTGACATGTAGGAATTTTTCTTTTTTTATTGTAAATTTGCATTAACTACATACTTTTAAAATAAAATAAAAAATCGGATCAAGAAATTTCCAAATTTGTAAAAACTATAATATGCTGAAAATAATTTCCTTTTTAGTGTTAATAATGTCAAATTTTTTTAACACGTGTTGCCATATTAAATTTTTTTTGAAAAAAGGCAGACAGAAAATTGTGCACAATACTTTGTAACCAAAAAACAAAAATTTTAATTAATTTAAAATTTGAACTTTAATTACATATACCACCACTCCTAGAGGGCGTGAAAAAGTACAAAAGTAATAAAAAATATCTCTACGATATTTTTTCAATATTTCTAAAGGGATCGATGAGTGGTATAAAATGGCTTAAATTAATTTACAGTTTTGATATTTTGTATCAAAACAGTTTTAATATCTAATATTTTTATATTTAATATAAAAAAATTGATTTTGTAAAAAAACTGATTCAATACCGACACGATACCGGTATTAATGGAAAAGGTTTTGGAATACCGGCATTTTTGAAATCAAGAGTTTTGGTACTTGGATTGGTTATCAATTTGAATTGGTTTAAAATGAACAACGGTATTATCAAGGTACTGATTGCCAAACCAAACCATTTTCTTTTTCGGTACTACATCTAGACAGCTGTGAGATCTGCATCTTGTCAATTTGGTTGTTGTCCTTACTATAAATGTGTTGATCAGGATTATTTTTGTAGCAAAATAAATTAGTTTTTTTTTTTTTTAAATTGGTTTTTTGCTCAAAATTTTGGGAGCTTGAATTAATAATGAGCGTATCACACAAGAGGTCGCCACTAGTATATGAACCAATATTCCAGTTTCCAATGTCTTGCCACTAAATCCTATTGCGAATGAGATTCTTTGGCAGGTTGTATCGTTTGGTTGAAACGTAAACAACAATATAGAATATTGTCTTGAACATATCGCATTGCGTACCATATAAAATATTTTTGTGGGAAGTTTTTATCTATTACTTTCGAATCTTAGTGGAACGGCCGGGTCAACCCAAAAAGTTTGACGAAGAATTAGAATCATTGCTTCAGGAGTTGTCAGAATCATTGGGAGTGGATGAGTCGACAGTCAGCAAACATCTCAAAGGCATAGGATTGATAAAAAAAACAAGGAAACTGGGTGCCGCGTGACGTCGAAAGGCGATTTTACGCTTGTGAACAGCTCCTCGAATGTCAAAAAAGGAAGGGCTTTTTTGCATCGCAAAGTGACTTGCGATGAAAAGTGAATCCATTACAACAACCCAAAATTCAAAAGATCATTGGATTCTCCCGGACAGCCATCAACATGCTTATGCTATGTATTTGGTGGAACCAGCGCGGCGTGATCTATCGCGAGCTGCTCAAACCGAATGAAACGATCACGGGGGAACGCTATTGGACTCAACTCATGCACTTCAGCATCGCACTGGAGCAAAAACGTCCGGGATACGAAGAAAAGTACGACAAAATGATTTTTCAACAAAACAACGTTCGGCCACATGATGAAAGAAATACCCCACCGCCGTATTCTCCAGACGACTACTACTTATTTCGGTCGATCACACATGGCCTGTCCCAGCAGAAGTTCACTTCGTATGAACAATGAAAAAAATTGGCCGATGATTGGATGGCCTCAAAACACGAGTCGTTCTTCCGAGCTGGTATCCGAAAACTGCCAGAATGATGGGAAAAGGTTGTCGCCGTAAGTGTCGAAAAAACGTTCATTATTAATTCAAGGCCCCAATATAACCAAGACTTTTGCTGAAAACGTAATTTCAGAAACAAAAAAATTGTTGAAAGTTAGTATGTATACTTGATATACAAAACGTTTAACTAATTTTTCTACTAACTCATTTTTCGAGTATATAACCCTAATATGCATAAATTTTCTGACAGAATATTTTTCCATTAAGCATAGTAAATTATTTTTTCCTATAGAAAAATTTCACTCGAACTTTAATGGCGTCAAAATGTAATTTAAATTGTAAAAATGATTATTTTTTATTTTATAAGAGACAGAATCACAATAAACCCATTATGTCACTTTTTCACTAGAAAAATAATAGTATTGTATTTTAAATTTCCGTGCAAATAAATTGTACTAAATTTTCACGTGAGTTATCGTGAAAAATATTTTTTTATATTGCAGATAAGTTAAGAATTTTTTCTTTTGATTTAGCCGAAAATTTTTCATTTAGTATTCAGAATTTTTTACCTTTTGTTAATCTAATTAATATATTGTTGTAATAATTATTTTAAGTGTACTTTAGAACTACTTTGTACTTCAACAAAATGAATTTGTTTCTATGGTTTCAGTTTTATGTTATTTTGTGTAATTGAAAATTTACTTCACTTCATTTTTGTTCTCCAAATATATTGTATCGTTATTGAGTTAATAAATTGTATTAGTTTTTATAAATACAATAGGTTTATGGGTCCAGATCTCATAGCGATATAAAAAAAGATAAATAATGCCGGGAGCTGTTACGTAAGCTGTTGTAATTTAAAATTTTTTTGGGTTGTATTAATTGATGAATGCAAGAATCATGAGTTCGTTTGCTGGTCGAATACAATTATTTAATGGAACCAATTATGGTACCTGGAAAGCACAAATGGAAGCCGTGTTACATAAAGCTAGATTATTGAATATCGTGTTGGGTTTGGAAAACCCACCAGGTGTAAGAAAACTTCCAAAGACTCCAACGGAAGCACAAACTCGTGAATATAAAGATTCAATAGTTGTTCAGCAAGAGTTTTTTAATAATGGTATGGATGCAAGAGCTGAAATTTTAATGGCTTTAGAGCCGAATGTTGTCACGATGGTCAAAAATATGAAATCTTCTCAAGAAATGTGGCAGTACCTTCAAGAAACGTTTGATCGTAAGTCGATGAGGAAGAAAATAGAGTCTTACCGTAGGTTATTAAATATGAAAATGTCTGATAATCAGTCTGTGTCACAATTTTTAATTGATTTTGATGTATGCGTTTCATGTTTTATGGAAATGGGAATTAAGATTGATGAAGATCTGCTTGCTGTAGTGTTGGTAGACGCTTTACCAGATAGATTTTCTGCTATAAAAGCTGCTGTAGACACTGCAAATGAGTTTCCCAAAATAAATGTTTTAAAATCAAGATTATTGGAAATCGGTGATAAAGAAGAAGATACTCAAGATGCTGCAATGAAAGCTAAGTTCACCGCAAAGAAACGTTATGATCGTGGTAATAACTATAACAAACATCAAGACGCAGGTATTTTAAAATCCAATTTTCCATTTAAATGTTTCCGATGCGGAAAAAAGGGTCATAAAGCTAAAGACTGTAAGGATAACCGAGAAACCACAAGTTACGTTAATGAGGTTTTAGTAACGATAACGGAGAATGCTTTTTCTGCTAATTCGGATCAGATTTGGGTTGTTGATAGTGTTGCATCGTCCCACATGTGTACTCAAAAAGCGTTGTTTACGAATATTAACAGTGGTCATAGTGGTAAAGTTGGATTAGCAAATGACCAAGAATTAGATATAAAGGGTATTGGAAAAGTATCGATAACTGTAAATGTAAACGGACATAAGAAGAATATAGGTCTTCTAAACACTCTATACGTCCCGGACTTACGTTGTAATTTGATATCAACTAGTAAATTGACCGATAGTGGTTGTAAAGTTGTTATGAAAGGAAATAAGGTAGAAGTTTCGAAAAAAGGAGAGAAGATAATTGAAGGTCTCAAGAAGGATAGTCTTTATGTCGTAAAAGCAGATAAGAATTATGAAAATAAGGCAAATATGGTTAGAAAGTATGATAAAAGGGAAATAGAACTGTGGCAATTGAAAAGAGATGAAATGGTAAAAGGCTTACCAAATTTTCAGAATGTTGAAATCGATTGTGTATCGTGTATTCGGGGGAAGCAAAGTCGTTTGCCTTTTCCCCATAGGAATGAAAAGTCGCCATCTGAAATACTAGATCTTATTCATACTGATCTCTCTGGTCCCATGAGGACTCAATCCATGGGCGGTAGTTTGTATTTTGCTACATTCATTGATGACTATTCCCGGAAAGTATTCGTTTATTTCATACGTAGTAAAAGTCAGTATTTAGAAAAGTTCCAGGAATTCAAGAACTTGGTAGAAACAGAGACTAGAAGAAAGATAAAGATGGTCCGTAGTGATAATGCTGCGGAATTAGTTAGTCGTGAGTTTACAAAATAAAAAACATAGATAATGGTATTAAGCGACAATTGACGGTTGAGTACACACCTCAATAAAACGGCGTTGCCGAAAGGATGAATAGAACCTTAGTTGAAATGGCACGTTGTTGTATGTTAGAGGCTGGTTTGCCAATAAGTTTGTGGACAGAGTTGATTTTAGCTTCGGCTTATATAAGAAATCGGTGTCCAACTAAATCAAATGGTATGAAAACTCCTGAGGAATTATGGAATGGTAGAAAACCAATTGTTAAACATTTACGTCGTATTGGTTGTAAAGCTTTCGTGCTCGATAAACGATCAAGTAGATCAAAATGGGATCCTAGAAGCAATGAGTTCATCCTTGTTGGTTATTCAGAGGAATCTAAAGCGTATAAACTTTGCAAGGCAGGCACAAAAATTATTGTCAAAAGAAGAGACGTTAAATTTTTAGAAAATGACTTGTATATGAACACTGAAGAAAATGAACCACAAAACTTTTATGAATTTTCACCAGTTGAAATAATTCAACAAAAAGACAACAATGAAAAATTAGAAGAGGAAGAACCACGACGTAAAAATGGTAATGAGAAATCAAGTAAAGATTTAGAAGAAGTTCGACAACACGATAATAGTAATAGTAAAGAATCAAATGAAGATTTAGATCAAGTATTTCATGATAGTTTAGAAAATAAAGAAGAGGACACCCAAGTTGAAACGTTGATAGAAGATAATATTCCGAATATGAATTTATCAACAGAAACTCCAGTTGAAATGATAAAGCAAAGACTTAAGTCATGGATGTTTAACATAGAAAAAGAATCAGCAAATAAAGTTGAAAGTGTTGTTGATCCGAAAACAGTTAATGAAGCTTTAACTTCAGATCGTGCTGAAGATTGGTATAAAGCAATGCAGGATGAATACAAGTCGTTAATAAAGAATGGCACATGGATATTAACTGATTTACTACACGGACGAAAGCCAGTCGGATGCAAATGGGTGTTTAAGTCAAAGATAAGATCAGACGGCACAATTGAAAAAAGGAAAGCAATACTAGTTGCCAAGGGTTATTCTCAAAAATATGGCTTAGACTATGTTGATACATTTGCACCAGTTGTTCGTCAAACCTCACTGAGACTGCTGTATGCTTTGTCCGTGGAACATAATTTAAATCTTCGGCAGTTAGATGTGTCTACTGCATTCCTAAATGGAAACATAGATGAGGAGATTTTTATGGAACAGCCTTAAATGTTTCTTGAGAAGGCAACAAGTAAAAAGGTGTGCAAGTTGCGTAAAGCAATATATGGTCTTAAACAAGCGGGAAGACAATGGTTTAAAAGACTTGATGCTGTTATCAAGGATTTTGGTTTAAAACAATCAAAGAATGATCAATGTATTTATTTCATACGCAATGATAAAAGAATCATGATTGTCGCGGTATATGTTGATGACATTATTATTGCTTCAAATAATAATGTTTTTACCAATAAACTTGTGCAGAAATTACAAGATAATTTTATAATTCGTGATATGGGTGTCCCTAAGCATTGCATTGGTCTAGAAGTAGATGTAAAAGAAGGTGAAATCTCCATTTCACAACCAGGTTATATTTCTAATATTGTGAAAAAATATGGATTTGAAAATTGTAAACCTGTGAAAATCCCCATGCAGGCAAACATTAAATTGGAAAAAGAACCAACAATTTCGGAAGAAGCGGATAAAGTTGATGAAAAACTGTATCAAGAAATTATTGGGTCTTTACTTTATTTGTCGTTGTAAAGTAGACCCGATATTGCATGTGCAGTAAGCATTTTGTCACAATTTTCGAAAGATCCGCGTAAACAACACCTCAATGCAGCGTATTATGTAATTAAATATTTAAGTTCCACCAGAAATGCTGTATTGACATATAGAAAAAGTGGTTTACCACTTCAGGGTTTTTGTGATGCAAGTTGGGCTCAAGACGTTAACGATAGGAAATCTCAATCAGGTTTTTGCTTTCTACTCGCAGGTTGTCTTGTGTCCTGGGAATCAAAGAAGCAGAAGGTCGTTGCAACATCAAGTGCAGAGGCTGAGTATGTTGCACTTACAGAGTCTGCCAAGGAAGCATCATATCTGGGTTACGTATTAGATGAACTTGGGTTTTCAAATCAGTCCCCAATAGTAGTGTATACTGATTCGCAGAGTGCACAACAGATGGCAAAATTTGGTGCCCATCATTCACGTACTAAGCATATCCATTATAAGTACCACTATGTGCGAGAAGCTATTGAACAACGTATAACCGAGTTGCGGTATTTACCTACCGGTGAAATGTTGGCTGATGTTCTTACGAAACCTGTACCAAAACCCAAACATGTTTTTTGTTGTTATAATTTTGGAATTATGGTTAATTAAAATAGTCTGTTTTAATTGTATTCAATTCATTATGTTGAGGAGGCATGTTGTAATAATTATTTTAAGTGTACTTTAGAACTACTTTGTACTTCAACAAAATGAATTCGTTTCTATGGTTTCAGTTTTATGTTATTTTTATTTTGTGTAATTGAAAATTTACTTCACTTCATTTTTGTTCTCCAAATATATTGTATCGTTATTGAGTTAATAAATTGTATTAGTTTTTTATAAATACAATATATATAAATTAAATTTTTTTATAATTGTATTTTATTACAGCACACTCTAATAAGTTTTCATTTAAATTTACTACCATAATGGTAGGTAACTTTATGCCTACCTTTTAAATCTTAAAAATACTAAAAGTATGTAAAATTCAAATATGTATACACATTGTGTCTAAAAATTATAGACTCGAAAATTGGTATTCAAACATTTTAAATTATTATAGAAAAACACTTAATGTGTGTAAAAATGGAATATATGTTATGTGCCTAAAAAACACAAAAACATAAATACGGATACATTTTTGAATGTTTATAAACAAATAGCAGATGCTTTTGTATGATTTGAAAATATTTTCTTTTAAATACTTGAAATCTATTCTAAATTTAAAAAAGAAAACCAACAAATGTTTGATTATGCATTTTTATTAGCATTGTTTATAACTTATATGTGTGTTTAAGTTATAAACAAAGCGAAGGTACAATTAAGTTATAAATTAATAAAATTAGGCCTGTTATATCAACAATATAATTATCAAAAAGTGTAAAATAGATTTAAAAAAAGGCTTAAAATAGTGAAATTATAAAATATAAAATTAGGAAATCAACAAAAAATTAAACAGTGATTAATTAAATGATTAATTACATTAAATAAGATAAGCGCAGTAACAAATTATTTCATTGAAAGTTTTTTTTGTAAGTGATATATTATATTAAAAATGTATGTTAGTAATAATGTATAACTTTTTGCACTAGTTTTACCATATCGACCACTGCATCTGCTACCATTTCATTTTCAAGTTCTACAAAAAAGTTAAAATTAATGTCAAATTTAAAAATACATTGTTTTAGATTAAATACTTACGAATAATTGCATAAAAAGGAGTATTATTTTGAATTTGACCTTTTACTTCATCTATTGTTATCCCAAACTACAATTAGACAAATATTAATTATAAAATGTTAAAAAATATAGTATGTATATTAAAAAATGGAAGAATTACGAATTTTATAAATTAAATTTGGCGGCTGTACTGATATACCCGTATACAAAACCCCGAAATAGTATACGTGCCAGCAAAACCACACATTACCAAATAATGTGTAAAGTAATGTGTAGCCATAGGGGCTCATGGATTACATTACACCTTACTTCACTGATGAATTTTACAGGCGATGAGCCTCAAAGTAATGTATATACCCATTACTTTAGAGGTGATAATGTAAAGGGTTACTTATATGGAATGGAAAAAGTAATGTGTCTAAAAATAGATTTTTAAAATAGAGGAATGTTTATTCAAAAAAAATATTACAAATATTTTAAACGTTATTTAAAATCTTATGGTCATGATGGGAATCCAACCAGAGAACTCTGGTTGCCAGTTAAGAACTCTACCCACTAAGCTATAGACGCATATAGTATTTGATTGCTTTAAACTTAAATGAATTTCTGAGCGTCGGTTTTTCACTACAAACTTACATTTCCCTTTTGCTTACAAAAAAACACAAAGTAATGTTTCTAAAAATAGATATCCAAAAATATTTCAATTATTACTTTACATTTATAAATCATATATTATATCAATAATCAGTAACTTATTACTTATGCTTGCAAATAATGAAAAAGGTAACGAGCTATCATTACAAGGTAACGCATAAGAATATCGCACCCATTACCAAAGTTTTGTTGGGATATGTTTTGTTAGCTGGGTTGGAAAAGGCTCCGGACAGGTCTCAAGATAATTTGTTTTTATTTTGTTTACGTCGATTTCTAATTTTCAATATCAAGAGAATTTATGTGTCCGATTAAGTCCGACTATACTATATTTTAAAGTACAAAATTACTTTATTTGTTGTAAAAACTAAACTTACCTTTATTGAGTTTGTATGCAAATAATTTCAGGAAACTATAAAAATGTTGAAAGAAAATATGCATTTTTCAAAAAGTAACTATGTATCGAATATTTAAAAATCAAATCATTCAAATTTGCCAAAGTTAACACCTTTTGTAAATCAAAAATCTCATATAAAATAGATTCGCAGATTAGCATTTTGATAATTTGTATCCACAAATATGTTTTTTTATTTTTAGTAAATTAATATTTCCATCTTCGTGCAAGTCAGTTACAACGAAATCATTCTCCTTGAATTCAATGTTAAAAATCCTTATTTTTTTTTTGTTACGAATATAAATTTGTTTGGTGAATTAAAATTGAACATATCCTGATATATTTGGTCAGTTTCATCGCATTCGATATGTAACCGAAAAGATCTCCCCAACAGCTTGATTGTTTAATCATCAACAATTAACCGCAAGAGTAAACTTTTTTGGTAATTTTTGAAATTTTTTTAAAATATTGGTGATTTTGCTCGAATCTCATTGTCCATAAATTTCCTAAAGGCCCAAAAACTTTTATAAGATTGGGATAATGGAAAATGAAGTGATGTTTTGGACGACACATTTCAATGTTATATGTGAGAAGTTCTAACTGACCTTTGTGCATTTCGTCACTGCAAATTAATCGACACATTTCAATCATTACTGTAAGAAACATCCAAACAGATTCCTCTTGGTTTACAAAGCTATTTAAGAAAAGTAAAGGCATCAAGAAAAGAACGTGATGCACCTCGTCCGCTTTTCTTGGCATTTTTTTCATGGCCAGATTGATGGTTAGAAAGGATAGCGATAACTTAAGTTTATTTCGAATTGTTTAAATGCATTGTAATTAGAAAAAATTTAAAGCAATTTTCATGTACACATTTAAAACACGCATTTTGTAAACTTTTATGATTATACAAATATATGCCGTTTTTTAATGTTACGATGCTTATACAAGGTGGCGCAAAAGTAATCCTCCTATCATAAAATGCTATAAATTTTGCGATTGGCCCCTAATGTCAGTTCTGTTTTGACATTTGTGTAGTAAACACATGCGAAATACACGTTAATAAACAATGTTACGCTACACTGCTCCAGAACGCGGAATATTGGTGACTATTTATTTGATTTTTCATCAAAAATAATCATGAGTGATGAGGCCCATTTCCATCTTAGCGGGTACGTAAATCCGCTACGGAAAATCCGCGTGTAACCCACGAAGAGCCATTACACCCGCTCAAAGTCACTGTATGGTGTGCTGTTTTCGCTGGAGGAGTCATCGGACCTTTTTTCTTCGAAGACGTCGCGGGCCAAACGGTTACTGTGAATGGTGAGCGCTACAGAGCAATGATCAACGAGTTCTTTTTGCCGGAACTTGATGAATTGGGATTGGAAAACATGTGGTTCCAACAGGACGGTGCAACGCCACACACTACACGTGCCACAACCGATATGCTGAAGGATGCATTTCCCGGGCGTCTAATCTCCCGTTTTGCCGATTTGCACTGGCCAGCAAGATCGCCTGATTTGACCGCTCCAGACTTCTTTTTGTGGGGCTTTTTGAAGTCGCGGGTTTATGTCAACAAGCCTCAGACTCTTGCAGCTCTTGAAGACAATATCCGTCAAGAATGTGAGGACCTATCGCCGAAAGTTTTGACCAAAGTGATGGAAAATGCCATAAAAAGGGCTCAAATGACAATCAACTGTGGCGGCGGCCATTTACATGACATCATATTCTCGGCTTGATGTAAAAAAAATTAAAGGACCAAATAAAAATAATCCACAAGAAGAATCAAAGTTTTTCATTTTTTTTTTAAATTACAGCCAAAAAACATCGGAAGGTTATTTTTGCGCCACCCTGTATTGCACTTATACATTGCGTTACTTACACTATTGTGTTAATTTAGAACCTTTTATGTTAGGATCTTTTGATATTTTTATTTATTTTTTCTAATTATTTTTTGACAATTCTTGAACTACAGTTCATAGTACGTATGATCACGCTTTTAATGCCTAATATTAAAATTTAGACATAATAAAATAATTTTGCACTCATAATGTGTTGCTTTGAAAATAATAATGTTTATAATTTTTTAGAAATGTTTACCAACAAACAAGTGTTTTGTGCGTAAATGTACGCTTTCTGTGTTATTTTAAATGTAGTAAGTTTAAAGTCATTTTTTAGAGTGCACTATGTGCTTTTCTTTATTTTCTATTAGTTAGGAACGTAATTTTAAGACTAGAGTAAAGAAGTACAAAATTATTATTTTATTTACACAAGCTTGATAACATTACTGTTAATTCATCCAAAAAAATGGTTGCGCGTGCGGCGCGAACATGACACTTTTGTTTCGAAAAAAGTGCAGACGGTATCATTGCAAAAATGAATGTGGGAAATTGTGAAATAACAATAAATAAATATTAGGTATGTTCAACGTACAATATCTACCAACGTACGTTATCTACCGACGTATTTTATCCTACCAAAAAGCGTTTCTTGTAACAAAAATTGGGTAAATGAGATCGTTCATGTTTCTCTTTTTTCCAAGAACTTGCCCGTACTTTTTATACCCTCCACCATATATGGTGAGGGTATATATCAGTTTGTCATTCCGTTTGTAATATGTCGAAATATAGGTTTAAGACCCCATAAAGTATATATATTCGTGATCCTTATGCAATTTTAAGTCGATTTAGCGATGTCCGTCTGTCTGTCCGTCTGTCTGTTGAAATCACGATCACGACGCGAAGACGCAAGCGGGGGTGCCTATTTTTACCCAGATTATTGAACATCCTCCCGAGCAGTTTGGTATTTAAAATGAGCAAAATCGGTCAAGCGGTTCAAAAGTTATGAGTGAAAATGTGAAGGTACCTCTAAATTTTCCATACAAATTTGTACAATTTTTCTGTATCTATTTTTTTTTTCTGTTAAGTGAGTAAAAATGTTATTAAGTCTTCTTATTGTTCGATTACATTTATTGTCTTACATACTATGATAACTAAGTTAACGTAAAAATGAACAATGTTAAAGTCGCTAACAGAGCAGACCTCTGTAAATAACATTGCTAAAACTAAATAACAAAAGTTCTTTACATAAATTGACAAAACATATTCATATTACAGTTCATGCAAAATTTAGTATATACGTATATCATCTTCATCCCCTTTGGTGGAGGGTATTCAAAGATTCGGCACAGCCGAATTTAGCCCTTTTTTACTTATTTTTGGGTAAAATGGTAAAACTGTCAAATCATCACCTGCTGCTGATAAATCAGCTGTTTTGTATTTGTGAAAAAAATTAATGTCGAATAAAAAATTTACAATAAAGAATTTTTTCTTCTTAATAATGGAAAATACATTAGAAAATATTAGTAGTTATTTGGCTTTTGAAGTTTATTTTTGGGTATGAAATGTGGTTTTGTGCGATCGCAGTATTTTGGGCATTTTTATGTTTTTATGAGAGAATTGTTTGCTTACTTTATTTTATCAGACTTTACCCAAAATTACCTCGTACAGACCTATTGTGTTAACTTATCAATCCTGAACTAGAAAAGAAAATAATACTTACATACATGCCGAAATTTTATATCATAATTAATATCCTAGGAATTACCTTACCTTGCCTGATAAGCTCATTATTTTAACACAGGGTTGTCATTAAAGGTAGCTAGTTGCCTCCAACCTTACGACTAGGAAGTAAAATAACTAGTTAATGGTAAGGTTAAAATAACCAGTTATAGGTAAGGCAAAAATAACTGGTTAAAATTCATATAATGAAAACTAATAATTGTTAACAATTTGAAAAAAAAAAATAAGTACAGTAGAATCTCACAAATTAGAACAAATTTGAACCGTTCAAAAATTAGAACCGGCCATTTTAATGTATTGGACGCTCTGAAATTCCAATCTGTTGTTCTAATATCTAGCAGTTGATTTTTTTTTTATTTTAACTACAAAATAAGTTTTTTTTTTAATAATTCGAATTATATGTATTAAACGCTCTAAAATTAGAACCTGTTGTTTATTAACAACAAATCTTTGCCTTTTCGGTTTTTGCTAATTGAAGTAAAAATGCATGTAAAATTTGATACGCTTGTACAAATTTGGATCAGTTGGTGACTGAAGGTCAAAGTGAAAGTGTTTTAGTTTTCAAAAATGCCAAATAAACGTAAAAAAGCACTTTATATTTCGATAATAAGGTTAATTAAATGTTAATAAATAAAAATTGTTTTGTGTTAAAATAAAGCTTGCGTTAGTGGTTTTATTATTTATTTATTTTATTTTTAAATTAAAACATTTCAGAAATTAGAACAACCCGAGGAACAAAGTGATTCTACTTTGTGAGATTTTACTGTAACAAAACCAAAAATAGATTTTAACTTATAAATAAGTAGTTAAAACACATTATTAGCTCATTATTTGCACTTTGAAAGTAACGTATTATGCAAGGAGCTGACAACCAGAGAAAAGATTGGTTGCAATTCGATCAAAACCAATAACATTTAATTGTAAGGATTTTATTTTATTTGAAATAACCTATATTCCATTAATAAAGCTAAAACCTTATATTGGGAATTAAAAAGAAGGAATAGGTACAAAAAAACAAACCTATTATCTAAGTATTGGTATTTCCAATCAACTTAAAAAATAAAATTCGTTTAGTAATTGTGTACAGTAGAATCAATCACTTATATAATAAATGTACTAGAAAATTAGTACAATACATAAAATTCATTAAAAAATTGTCGATATTTAAAAGTGATAACTACAAATAAGGTTATGCTGATCAAATATGCCATTAAATTCAAGTCTTAGTAGAACCAACCGAATTCTGGACTGTATTGATTATAAATGCCACATATGATTGGTATTGCTAAACAAATTTAAAATAATTTTTTTTCCTAACAAATTATTTAAATATAGATGTAGCCTAGTACTCCGAATACCCAAGTTCGGAGTTTCAATAGGAAATATATAAACTAAAATTTAAATTAGTTGTGGTGCAGTAAGCAAGAGTATGAGCTATTAATCTGAATGCCTAGGTTCGATACCGTAAAAATATAAAATTTTTATTAAAATAAAATTTTGTTGTAAATTCACTAAATTCCTTGTAAATTTTCTTGTAAATTTACTAAATAAAAGTTTGATTGTACCGTACACAATTACTAAAAGAAATTTATTTTTCAAGTTGATTGGAAATACTTATAATTGGATAAAAGGATTGTTTTTTCGCTCCTTTTCTCTCTTTTTAATTTCCAATAGACTAAATTACGGTTTTGGAACAACAATGACAAAAACTTAGTTTATACTCGTATGAATGGATAAACAAGAACTCAACTATTGACTTCTGGATAAATGTATACGAGTATAAAAACGCATTAAATGAAAATTCTTTCAATAAATTAGCGTTATTTATAATGAAGTTTTCGGTTTGACCAATTAGTAAAGCAGAAGTTGAACGAGTTTTTACTGGAATGCACCTCATAAAAATATCTACTGATTTCGAATTTAAGCCTAGAATAAAACTACCAATATCTAATAGATTTTAAAAAAATAAATTAATTTTATTTTCAATCACCGCGGCTTTGAGAGCCTCATCTCGTTATATTGCATATTACCATCGAAAATTTTTCGTACCACGATTCCCCAGATATTATCTATCGGATTCTGGTCTATATAACAGGCTGGCCAATGCATTTGAAGTATGCTGTTTAACTAGCCACCTACGGGCTTGGTTACTGCTATGTATAGAGACATTATCTTGTTGAAAAATCATATTTTTTTTTCCTGATTTCGTTCGAAAAAGGGTATCAGATTTGTCTGGAGAAGAGCTGTGTAGTCTGTCGAATTCATTTTGGTACTAGGAAAAGCCAGCTCTAATATACCATGGGTAAAGAATGCTCCCCAAACCACCAAAGATCCACCACCAAAATTTATTTTAGAAAAACAGCGTTGTTCTTTACGTAAATCTTTTCAGTATGAATTGTATTCATCCAGACCTTCCAAAGTTAAACATTTCCTCATCGAAAAAGATGATTTGTAAATAATTTTGTTGACAACAAAAAATAAGTTTGTTGACAACAGATTGCAAAAATTAACCAACCTTGCTCCAGTCAGTACTCATGTTATTTTTAGCATTTATTTTACTGCCGAAGCAGTAGTCGTGGCGCTCTATTAATTTTTTGGCGGCAAATAACTGAAGACTGCTTTAGTACCCGTTTATTACGAACTGAAATCTTAGGTGTTCTACCTGCATTTTTTTTCTTTTGTTCGTAATTTGAAGGGCTTTTTAGAAAATTGTCTTCCTCCCCTTTGGTCATTGCTTATTGATTGATGATTGTCTATTTTATATTGAGTGTTTGGAAACAAATTAACAAACTCGAAAACAACACACAATTAGACTAACATCATTTAATTTAAATTTAACAATTTATATTTATCCTCTATATTTTACAGTTTTGTTATGAACTTCAATTCTTAAAATATCCAATAACAAAGCTTATATGAAGCCGTTAATCTCCAATGTTTGTCCTAATCCATATTAAATCTACAACATAATCTATGTTGATAGTTAATGATTAGACAATATTTTAAATTATATTTTGTACCGTATCCGTGTGTTTAAATTAATGAAATTTGTTCGTTGTTTTCGAGTTTGTTAATTTGTTTTCAAACACTCAATAAAAAAAAGACAATCATCAATAAGTATTCTATCCTGCTGGCTCTGTGGAATTTTTCAATTTTTATTCTCTATAATTTACTCATAAAATTTGCATGTTTCTTTGCAATAAAACAATTTATAAAAAAAAAATATATAAACTAAAATCCTACTAATACTATTCATTTACAAAATAACAGATCAACAATACATAAAAAAAATCATAATTTCATAATTTTCACAATAATGTGTTTCTCTGGAAAATTGTGTATAACTTCTTTTCATGCAAATTAATTACTATAATTTTTCTAGTGAAAGAGATACGATTTTGGTTTATTGTGACGGCGTCTTTAATTTTTATAATTTAAATTCTGATTTGAGGCCTTTAAAGTTGGAATGCAATTTTTTAAGCGAAAAACAACTTACTATTTATTCTTAAGAAAAAAATCTAAAATATGGGTGATCCGAAATAAAGAACCTTTTCTCATTTAGAGCATTTTTTTAATAAAATTCAAATGGCGTTACCAAATATATAAATACATATATAAGTATTCTATCCTGCTGGCTCTGTTGAATTTTTCAATTTTTATTCTCTATAATTTACTCATAAAATTTGCATGTTTCTTTGCAATAAAACAATTTGTAAAAAAATAATATACAAGGTGGCGCAAAAGTAATCCTCCTATCAGAAAATGCTATAAATTTTGCGATTGGCCCCTAATGTCAGTTCTGTTTTGACATTTGTGTAGTAAACACATGCGAAATACACGTTAATAAACAATGTTACGCTACACTGCTCCAGAACGCGGAATATTGGTGACTATTTATTTGAGCAATAATGAAGATGATTTTTCATCAAAAATAATCATGAGTGATGAGGCCCATTTCCATCTTAGCGGGTACGTAAATAAGCAAAATTTACGCTTCTGGGGCACTGAAAATCCGCGTGTAACCCACGAAGAGCCATTACACCCGCTCAAAGTCACTGTATGGTGTGCTGTTTTCGCTGGAGGAGTCATCGGACCTTTTTTCTTCGAAGACGTCGCGGGCCAAACGGTTTCTGTGAATGGTGAGCGCTACAGAACAATGATCAACGAGTTCTTTTTGCCGCAACTTGATGAATTGGGATTGGAAAACATGTGGTTCCAACAGGACGGTGCACCGCCACACACTGCACGTGCCACAACCGATATGCTGAAGGATGCATTTCCCGGGCGCCTAATCTCCCGTTTTGGTGATTTGCACTGGCCAGCAAGATCGCCTGATTTGACCGCTCCAGACTTCTTTTTGTGGGGCTTTTTGAAGTCGCGGGTTTATGTCAACAAGCCTCAGACTCTTGCAGCTCTTAAAGACAATATCCGTCAAGAATGTGAGAGGACCTATCGCCGGAAGTTTTGGCCAAAGTGATGGAAAATGCCATAAAAAGGGCTCAAAAACTGTGGTGGCGGCCATTTACATGACATCATATTCTCGACTTGATGTAAAAAAAATTAAAAGACCAAATAAAAATAATCCACAAGAATCAAAGTTTTTCATTTTTTTTTTTAAATTACAGCCAAAAAACATCGGAAGGTTATTTTTGCGCCACCCTGTATGATCTAAAATCCTACTAATACTATTCATTTACAAAATAATAGATCAACAATACATAAAAAAAATTCATAATTTCATAATTTTCACAATAATGTGTTTCTCTGGAAAATTGTGTATAACTTCTTTTCATGCAAATTAATTACTATAATTTTTCTAGTAAAAGAGATACGATTATGGTTTATTGTGACGGCGTCTTTAATTTTTATAATTTAAATTATGATTTGAGGCCTTTAAAGTTGGAGTGCAATTTTTTAAGCGAAAAACAATTTACTATTTATTCTTAAGAAAAAAACCTAAAATATGGGTGATCCGAAATAAAGAACCTTTTCTCATTTAGAGCATTTTTTTAATAAAATTCAAATGGCGTTACCAAATATATAAACACATATAACGGAAATTTTGGTGATAGTCAAACATATGCTACCAACAAGTCAGTTGGCAATGCAATATACGTCCTTTAAGAGAGGGACTGTTTGTTTGACCAACAGAGAGCGAGGAGAGGAGAGGATGAAATAATAAACTTCCATGTCATTTAAAATACTTGTTTAGAACACTAAAAAGCCGGCTAATAAGAAAAAAGTAAAACATACAGAAGAGATGGAGAAATAAAATTATGACAGCAAATTAAAAAAAAAACATCTGTCATATAAAATGACAACCACCGCAAAAGGAAAATCAATGAATGAATTTAGTACGGCTTTAATACCGAAAGAGGTGCGTGCTAATGCATACGAGTATCAAAAAAATTTAAAAATAAAAATAATAAAAATACAAAAATAGATCTAAATAAAATTCAAAAAAAGTGAACATTACTAAGGTTTAAAAAAATATAAACTAATATTAAACTAACAGTAATTTGACATCCCTTTTAATGAAAAAATACACCACTTGAGTAAATAATACATAATAGTTGAGATTAGTAAATATCTTCATCTTTTTGTTGAAAAATCTGTATTCATAGATGTACTATGGGCATCACTGAAACCCCCCAAATGGCCGTTTCCGTATGCAATAATAGTTCTACTAAATTAACATTAAAGTTATTTAGTGACATCTTTAAATGTATTGAACCGGAAGTACAAATCGATAAATTTGAAGTAAGTGTTGATGGTGGCCTATGTAAATCAGTGCGCTTGTATATTCATGTGATTTTCCTTTTTGATTTCAGGAAGAACAAGGATCTGGTCGTGGCGATAACTATACTGCTACTTTATATCGTATACACTTAACGGGACAACGTAAATGTTTAGATGATGGTAAAAAACAGAAATGGGAAAAGAATTTAATATGCAAACGTTTACCAGAAAATTTACAATTAAGAGAAGCTTACAAAAGTGATAAACTTTTTAGGTAAGCTAAACACCAAGGTTCAAGAACGCCAAATATATGTGGTTTTTAATTACTCTTAAAATTTTTCTCTCAAATCAAAAAAAAAAACAACTGTGAAAATAAACCCAAAAGACCAAAACCCCATAGAAATAACTTATTTTTTTATTTAATTTAAGAAATTCACATTTTATTGATTTTTTTTTTATTTGACATTTACTAAAATTAAAAAATACTTAAACAAAATACAAAATGGAAAAAAAATTAACATTAAATTAAATATATAAAAATACTTAAAAAATTCAAAAATGGAAAAAAACATCAAAAACATATTTTTAGAGTATATGCACTCTCTTGAAGCAAAACTAAGAATGATACCTACTTCAATTTTTTACAGGGCGAACAAAAAATGAGGAAAATTTTAAACATTTCAGATTTGAATTTTGTGTACAAATCCTCTATTTTTATAGTATTTTGTGTAAGCATGTAGTTTTGCCAAATGAGTCGTAACCATCAATAAAACCGGTTGTGAAATCATTTTTTAAAACTTGTTTATCACATTAACTTAAATCTAATGTGTACTTTTACTATTAAACTTAAAAATTAATACAATGATTTTTCGACATAAAACTGTCAACAATTTTGTCTGGGTTCACCTCTTCACGATATACATACATTAGAGTTAAGGCAGAAAGTCTTAATTCGCCCATTGGATTTCATAAGTACATTTTGATTCTTTTTGTGTTGTCAAGCTTATCTCCTCTTTTAAATTTTTTTGATAAAATTGGATGAGACTACAAAATTCTTTTGACGAAACGTCAACGACTCGGCTTGGTGCAATATTATTTACTACATTTTCATGACCGGAAAATCTATTTGTCATACCTGAGATTATTTCATGTAAATATGGAATGCATATGATTGTAATATTTCGGTGGATCATCTGTTTGTAAATTTGAACGGTACTTTTGTGTTTCTGCTCGTCTTGGTAACTCTGACTCTATACCATACAGCTTTACGATTTCAGTAGTATCCATATAAATAATAACAAACTCCTCCTCAGCATTTCTCCGCATCGAATTCAACATATCAATTACTAAATTGATATGTTCATATACCTATATTTTATTAAGATTTTCTGCCTAATTACAGTCAAAGCTTGGTATAACTAATGATATATTTTCAGGACCATTCTACCGAAATATTCATTATATCGCAAAACATATTTGTATGAATTTTACTTCAACTTTAGCATTTTTTAAATTTATGAGATTGCTTAAAATTTAAAAAAGGACTGCAATAATGGTGTACGCCTTAACTGGAAGCTTTAGAAACAAAAAATTTTTATTTATTTTATTTTATTTATTCAAATATTCAAGAACCAAGCCCTCGAATCGAATATAAACTTTCAGAAATATTCGGTATATAAGATAATTAATGCAGACAAATAGGTCGTAGGTTATACCGCGATTACATTTTACCGAGTATTCGTTAAGTTACAAATTTCAAATATTTTTATGACATTTAAAAAGAAAAGCAACATTTTTATAAATTCTAAATTTTTAAGCAGCTATATCTATAACTACTTAGCAAGTCTATATCTACTTAAACTTGTATGGCACATTTATATAATATTCGAATAAAAACACAAACCTAAAATCAAATGAGTGTGGGACAGATAACATAGATTTGTTGAATTAAAAGTTGAATACAATTTTACAACTGAAATACAAAAAAATTAATGGCATATTTAATTAAAAAAATTTCAGTGCACTCAAAAATAAAATGTTAAAATATATTAAGAGTTAATACATAGAACAATACTTTAAGTTGTTAATTAAATATTTTCAATTTTAAATACATATGTTTTGATATTAAAATATACTCATGATTCTGACATTTTGGAGATTCCAGTTAAAACTGTACGTAGCATTGAAATCTCAGATTTTTAATTAAAAAAAGTAATACAATTGGAAAGTAATACAATTAAAGGAAAATATACAATTTAAATAATTCCATTTGCGACCTGTGCGAGGTAGATAAATAAATTCTAAGCTAAATACAAATTGACAAAAGGGTTTCTTTGTAAAATATTTGAAAAATTTTCTCAGAAATTTGAAAACCTGAATTTAGTTAGGATTTTATTTAGCCAGCACAGATATTTTTTTCTAATAGTAAATAAACCTTTAATTATTCCTTTTTTAGAAAACGTTCGAAAAAAGATAAGAGACGTTAAATTAAATAAAAAGCCTATTGATCGGGCTTTACTCACTTTAAAGTGTAGTTTTGGTTGTTTTTATCCAAATAATATTGATTTTAAAGCAAATTTTTCCCCTTTTCCCTTTTTTGCAAATTTCGCTGAAATCTTCTGAAACCCAAGTTGACTTGCAAAAAAATTAATTAATCTTGCACTAAAATCAATCGAAATTATCAGCCTACCCCCTCTAGTTGGGTTGGTGACTCAGTGGCTTGATGATTGACTCGTTGCTTACATCCTATTAAGTTTTAAAGTCCTTGATTTAATTTATTTTTAGAGCCTTTAACCGATTACTTTAGGTGAATTTTTCGATGTTGCCTCATTTTTTTGATAGCACAAAGATAGATTCCAAACCTAACTTTTACAATATTCCGTAGCTACTAACTGCAAATTTAACGGAAATATTTAAAAAATAAAAAAATTATAATTTTACTGTTTGTTAAATTTTAACGGGACATTCGCTAATTTGGCTAAAACATATTTTCCAAGAAAATAATCTGAAAATTTTCTGACTCCTAGGATTTACTCTGTTAAATTTACTGCAATTGTTATATAAAAGTCGATATTGTTATTTAATTTAAAATTAACTAAAACTAAAGTACTTTTAACAGTAAATATTAGTTAAAGATTTGAAATTTAAAGCAGTTTGAATATCAGTGTACAACTTTTAGATAGCAATCGCAGTTACAGTGAAACCTCGCTTAACGCAACTAATAGAAATTTTGGCATTTGTTGCGATAACCGAGTCTCTATTTTTTTACGGTTTAAATTAAAAAAAGAAATCTTATCACACGTTTAAATCATTTATTTTTAAAATAAATTTATTGATTTTATTAAAAATAACATAAAAAACCAAAATAATAAATGAAAATACACATTCTAATGTACAACGGATGTACAAATTGAATTTGTAAACTTAATGGTAAAAATATCAATTAAAAAAGTCAGAAATTTTTGACTGTGTTTTATTGCATGATATATTTTTCTGTACTACAATTTCATGGAGGTTTTTGGGGAAACATAATGTCTTTTAGGGCTATTAAAATAATCAATAGCATTCTGACATTTAATTTTAGGAAACGCTGGAGTAATGTCAACATTTGCGATCTCTTCATTTTTTTAATTTTTGTTATTGTTGATTTGTACACTTTATATTCATCGCAAATCACTTTTGCAGATATGACTCTGCGAGGGCAGATCAATAAGTCCGTGACTTTTCGAACTTCCCTTGTATTTATATGAAATGCAACACTGCTTCCATCAAGTACCACCTGTTAATAGACTACTGTCAAATTTTGAGCAAGTTTCGTCATTTACTTTGCGTTTAACAGCTGTTCAAAACATACAACCTCGTGGATTTTTTAAAAATGGAAAAAAGTGAATTTCGAGTTCTCATCAAACATTATTTTTTGCGAAAAAAAAACCGTCAATCAAACCAAGAAAAAGCTTGATAAATAATATGGGGACTCTGCACCATCGATTTCAATGGTAAAAAAGTGGTTTACTGACTTCCGTTGTGGTCGCACAAGTACAAATGACGCTGAACGTTCTGGACGGCCAATTGAGGTTAATACACCTGAAAATGTCGAAAAAACCACGATATGGTGTTGGCCGATCAAAGAGTAAAAGTGCGTGAGATTGTTGATGCCATAGGCATTTTATATGGCAGTGTGGTTTTAATTTTAAATGATCAGTTGGATTTAAGAAAGCTGTATGCAAGATGGGTGCCGCGTTTGCTCTCAATTGACCATAATGCACGGGTGCGTACGTGTGAAGTCTCAATGGCAAAATTCCATGAATTGGGCTACGAATTGGCACCACATCCGCCATATTCTCCGGATTTAGCCCCCAGTGACTATTTCCAAACCTAAAGAAATGGCTCGGTGGAAAGAGATTAACTCTAAACATAAAATTATTGATCACACAAATGTTGTTTTTATGGACCTCGAAAAATCGTATTTTTTGGGATACGAAATTTGGACTAATATTATTTGCCAAGATGTTTATTACAGAAGTAAGGATAGTCTTCAACGTTATCTACAATAACATTATTTGATATGAGTATGGTCTAGGAAAGCATGCCCATATCTCCAATTTTTCCACAAAACTTTACGGTGTTTCGTTCGACAATTATTTGAAGATACGTGTACTTATCTATCTGCATAAAATTATTTATACAGAAACTCCACGATATCTTTTTGAAAAAATACGCTTTTTCCGTTCGGAAAGAGGTAGAGGAATCATAAGTCCCTTTCATCGGTACCTGGTATGTGAATGGCAGTTTTATTTATTTGCTTCTAGTCTCTGGAATAGTCTTCCACACAACCAGCAACTTAATAGCAACGCAAATAGCTTCAAAAAGTCTTTATTTGAATTTTTTGTATAATTTTAATTTATTAATTTTTGTAACTTTTATAATAATTGTAATAGTAATAATTGTTTTTTATGTATATCTTGCCTTAGTATTGCCTTGTCTTGCCTTAGTATTGCCTTGAGTATTGCATTTCTGTACTTTAAATATAAGACTAGGTCTTGTTGTACAGGAAATGGAAATAAATGGTAATAAATAAATAAAAAAAAATTGGAGAAACCTTGAACTAAGTGCATTGAGCTAAGAGAAGTTTATGTTGAAAAATATTTTTTTTTTTTGCAAAAAAACAGTGTTTCATTAAGAATATTACTTTTTTGTTGTATTGAAAGTTTTATATAAATAAAAAATACAAACTAATTTTTTTGGGAGGAAAGTTGCGATAACTGCGGTTAACTGAGTCAACAATGCAAACAATTTACGAGTTGCAATAATCGAGGAGTTGCGTTTATCGAGAGTTGCGTAAAGCGAGGTGGCACTGTATTTGTTAGAAAGTACATTCTAAGAGGCTTTCAGAAAGAAAAAACTGATCAGAAATTTTTCTTGCCGAAATTCGATCTTCGGCCGAAATTCGATCTTCGGCCGAAATTCGATCCTTGCCGAAATTCGATTATAGGAAATAACTTGTCAACGTTGGAAAAACATCTTAGAAAAGCTTTATAACAAAAAAAATCAATTCTATAAAAAATTTATTAGTTTATTAATAATAAAATTTAACAATTTGAGAAACTTTTTCTTCCAGAAATGAAGTTGAGTTTTACACAACCATTATGCCGGAATTGTTAAAATTCCAAGCTACCAAAACGGATGAAGTTTTCAAAGCAATACCAAAATGTTTTTATGCGCGATCAGATTTACTAATAATGGGTAAGATAACTTAAGAAATTTTTTTAAAATATTTTTTATAATCAAGAAAAAAAAACAAAAAATAGAGGACTTACGAATTCGAGGATTTGAAATGCCTGATAGAAAACAAGGTCTTACTATCGATGAAACCCATATGGTCCTAAAACAAGTAGCACAATTTCATGCTTTAAGTTTAGCTTATAAATTTGAAAAACCTAAACAATTGGAGAATTTAAGAGAAAAAACAGAAGAGGCACTATTTTCCAATGATAATGCAAATTGGTATAAAAACTATTATGAGACTTTAACTAAAAATGCCATTAAAATGGTAAGTAAGAAAATAATTTTAAAAAATAAATGGTTAACAAAAGCATAAATAATGTTTTTTAAGGTTTCCGATGTTTTGCCAGAAGACTCTAAATATTTAAACGTATTTAAAGAATTTGCTGAAACTACAACATTTTTCTCACGCATGATAAAATTAGTTAATGAAGAATCTGCATTGACCGCATTTTGTCATGGCGATTGTTGGGCTAATAACTTTCTATATCGTTACGAGTCAACATTAGGTGGTGAGAAAAAAGTATTAGAGGTGAGTTGCACAACCTTTAATGATAAAATTTTCCTAACAATTCGAATTTATTTTTAAGGTTTGTTTAGTGGACTTTCAATTGATTCGTTATAGTTCCATAGCCCTAGATGTTGCTAATCTATTATTCTGTTGTACTAGTAAGTCTATGAGAGATAACCACTTAGATAATTTCATTAAGTTATATACTACGGAATTATTTAATTGGCTACAAACTTTATGCGCTCACATACCAGATTTTTGCAATAATTTTGAAAAATTTCATAAATTGTAAGTATGAAAAATTGTATTCATACACATAAGTTTATTTAATTTTTGTTTTTTTTTTTTCTCAGATTTAAACAAGAACTTAAAACATATGGTCGTTTTGCTCTGGGTCTTTCTTTGGATATTATACCCATTAGTACTTGTTCTTCTGAGGACGCTCCTGATATGTATGTTAATCGTAATGATTCTTCCTTGAAATGTGAATATGGTGCTCCACAATTAAATTTTCCGCCCAATGATTTATGTCGCCAAAAAATGTCTGAAATTCTTATAGATATGGTTGATAATGGTATGCTTTAAATTTGAAATTTAAGCAATATATCTTATTAATTAATACATGACACTTGTCATACAGATTGTTACATAATTTGTCATGGTATTTAAGTTATCTTAGTAGTGGCAAAAGAAAAAAATATTAAAAGTGGCAACATTCACTTAATAATACATTCATACTGAATTCGAAAATACTTTTTTTAGTTTTCGATTTAAAATATGTATGGAATTAAAAGTCAAAAACTTGAAAAAATAAAATACGTATTCTGGAGTTCAGTATAAAAGCATAGACTTTGTCGTCGTCATTAACCCACCTATTCTAACAACAATAAAGAGTGGTTAAATTTTAAGGGCCGATGTTGATTTTGAACAAAACAAATTAATAAAAACAAAATTAAAGAAATTATTGTCATTTCTTTGTATTATGTTAATATGGTCTGGTTAAATTATGTATGGAACAAAATATCGGCCAAATGGCCGCCGCGACCTCAGCGGCATACCTCCATCCGACAGTCCAAATTTTCGATGACACTGAGGCATAATTGAGGTTCTATGCCGGTAATGTGCCGAATTATCTCATCCTTTAGCTCTTGAATTTTTGCTGGCTTATCGACGTACACCTTTTCTTTCAAATAACCCCAAAGAAAGAACGGTGTCAAATCAAATGATCTTGGCGGCCAATTGACATCGCCACCACGTGAGATAACATGGCTATTGAATTTGTCGCGCAAAAGAGCCATTGTTTCGTTAGCTGTGTGGCAAGTGGCACCGTCATGTTGAAACCACATATCGTCCAGGGTCATATCCTTAATTCCTGGCCACAATAAGTTCGTTATCATCTCGCGAAAGCGAACACCATTCACGGTAAATGCTTGGCCGACCTCATGACACACTATCGCAAACAACAGCAATGTTTTCCGCAGAACGAACTGGGCGAGCATGCAAAGGTGTTTTCACAGACCCTGTTTGCTGAAGTTTGCGCACAATTCTCCCGATTGTGGACACATTTGGTCGATTATGCTGACCAAAACAATCACAAAGTGCACGAAATGCATTTTGATTTTAACGCCCATTTTCATAATAAGCCTGAATAACTTTAACACGTTGCTCGATTGTGTATCTTTGCATGGTTCAAAATGAGTTAGTCTGAAATTGAGAAATGTCAAATGAAATACAGAAAAAAAACTTGACGTTTAGGTGTGGTTCACATTCAACACCGGCCCTTAAAATTTAACCACCCTTTACAATTTTCACATATAGCTTCAAAACACGAGAATTTTGTGAGAAAACAAACTTATAAAGATCATTAAAATGTTCATAATTTTCGCTCAATAAATTTTCATAGTCAGTTTTGGCATTAGAATATTTGTTAGATAAAGATAAGGGCGTTAAACAAAATCTTAAAATTTTGAAAAATAATTCTTTTCAGATTCCTTAAAAATAATTCCTTTAATCAACAAATTAGTTTTAGTATTATTTAGATAAAAGATAAACATTAGTTCTGTATACGTATTAAATTTAATAAGGATAAATGCAACAATAATTTAGTTTAAGTTTATTTTTATAGAATGAGATTTATACAAGAGTTGTATGAATATTTTATAAGGAAGTAATACTATACATTTAGTGAATATAAAAATCTCGGAATTTCGAAATTTTTCGATAGATAATCTTTGGAATCTTAGAGCTTTTCAACAGGAAAAAATCCTATAGTTTAGAATGATAGGATTTTTCTTTATGAAAATTATTTGAATCCCAAAGTTTTCCTATATGAAAAAATCCTCAGAATTTCAAAATCTAAAAATTAATTTTTAATATGTTCTGAGGATTTTTATAAAGGGCCCGCCAAATAACTTTTTTTTTGAAAATGCTATAAAAAAAAACTACTGAAAATTTTCTCAAATTTCTTTTTTTATTTGAAAGTACAATCCTTCCGGTTAATAATGGAAAATAATTTCATTCAAATGACCCGCCAAATAACTTTTTTTTTTTGAAAATGCTATAAAAAAAACTACTGAAAATTTTCTCAAATTTCTTTTTTTATTTGAAAGTACAATCCTTCCGGTTAATAATGGAAAATAATTTCATTCAAATGGCTGCCTCGGCTGGCCGTTACAGTCAATGGCGATCCATATCGGGCCATGTTGAACGAATTTTCGTTTACAAAAATTGAAGAGGAGGATATTGGCAACATTTGGTTTCAACAGGACGGCGCTACGTGCCACACAGCCGAAGCTACACCCGATGTTTTGCGCCCAGTTTTTGAATATCGCATTATCAGCCGCAGAGCTGATGTCGTTTGGCCACCTCGGAGCTGCGATTTGACACCGTTGGACTATTATTTGTGGGGTGCCGTCAAAGATAAGTGTTACGCCGACAAGCCAAAGACAATTGACGCTTTAAAGGACAATATTCGTAAAGTAATTGGTGAAATACAGCTGCACACAATCGATAATGTGCTTAAAATTTGGACCGATCGTGTAGGCTACTGCATGGCCATCCGAGGCAGCCATTTAAATGAAATTATTTTCCATTATTAACCGGAAGGATTGTACTTTCAAATAAAAAAAGAAATTTGAGAAAATATTCAGTAGTTTTTTTTATATAGCATTTTCAAAAAAAAAAAGTTATTTGGCGGACCCTATAGAAAAAAGTTCTTGGAAACTTTTTAAAGTCAAAGTACCCTAAAATCTGAAAATGTTTATTGAAGAGAAAATCCCTAAAATCCAGAGAAAAAATCTACAGCATCTAAATATTTTTTTAATAAAGTCCTCACATCAGATTTCTACATTAAAGTAAATACATAAATATATATCTCGCAAAGATGTTATAAAATACTGTTTCCAAATATTTAAATTTCCAATAAAATAAGTTATGAGCTAAATTTTGCATGAAAGAAAATTGTAAAATAAAATTTGGCATTCTGATTACTTTTGAAAATAAAGCAACACGTCTTCTTATTGGCACCCAACAAAATGTAAATTTTGTTTAATATTTGTATAACCAACTGAAAAAGCATTCTCAATTCTTAAAAGAATACAACGATTCACAAAAATTTAAAAAATATTTGATAAATTTTCCTGTCGCAGTCGATGTATTGGCATAATGCTACCTTTTCTGTTGGCGTGTATTCAACTTATATTGGAAAACCATTTTTCAATCAACTTGCTTTGCAATATTATTAAATTTTTCCAGATTTATATTGTATTCAGCTTTAATTATCCATCGTCTCATCTTGGTTTCGTTTTTTTTTTTTGAATTTGCTACATTGCCAGTGTATCCAACTTGTATCCGATTTTTCAATTCGTTTGCTGTTAATTTATCAAGTTAAACTAGTTTCCTGTTTGGTTTGTATCCGGTTTGGTATCCAGAATACATCTTTGTTATACGTTTTCTGGTTCAGAAATACTCTGGTCAATTTTTATTTTAATTATTTACTTCATTTGGTTTTATTGAATTCCTATTACAATGATATCCGTAAGAAATTTAAAAATCTGTAAAGAATGGTACTACATGAGGTTATCTTGTTTTGTTTATATTGTTATCTAACAAGACAAGAAAATTTATAGTTTTTGTATTACAAATTTGGTATAAAGTTTTTCCAAGAGTATGGGAAATATTTTTCAAAATTATTTTAATCGCGTTTTTACTTCATTTTGCTTCTCTTGAGTATGTTTAGACTTTAACAGCTAGGAAACAGCTATCAAACAATTAAGAGATTATTTTGCTTCATAATGGTTCGTTCTGGAATCCCATTACGCAAAAAAAAAACGAATTCAAATATTTTGGTTTTCTTGAATTCATTTTCACCAGTTTTTATTACTAATTGAATTCGCCAGATATGTGGATTTTTTGTTATTAAACATATGTTGTGAAAAGAAAAAACATTTGGTTCATATGATTTGGATTTTGTTTTATTAATTTCAAGCCACTGTAAAATTTATTAACAGTAAAAAACTTTTTCAAAAACATCTAGAATATGTTCACTTTTTGTCAAAAATTTACTTTCTTGGGCAGCCCTCAAAAATAAAAAAAATATATATCACCCCCTCGGGTTTTATAAAAGAAATAAAAGTTGTCAAAAACCGAAACACACCCAAAATGGTAAGAGTGACGTCTTAAATAAATTAAAGGAAATTTTTCCACGACTCTAAATATGTATTTCTATTATAAATATGAATTTTTATGATCCGGGAAAGAGAACACGCGTTAGGTCTATTTTAATAAATTTTAGGTAGTAAAAAAAGGAAAAAGTTAATTTTTTCGCTCAAAAAAAACTGAAATCATATTAAACTGAATGAAATTTTGTAAAAACAAGTTTTTTATTTTTCACAACTAAATTATTTTTCGAACATAAACACTAAAATCGTGCGAATTTAAGAACACCGTTTTTGCAATTAGGTGAATTTGAAAAATTTTACCTTTTGAAATAGTCACTAATTCCAGAACATGCCCGATTACAATTGATTCATTATTTTATATTATTTTTATTGCATAAAGCAGAAATGGTAAATATAGTTATTAATATAAAACTCCCATATTTGCAACTGTTATAAATTTTTTAAACTACTGTTTTCAAATATTTAAATTTCCAATTTTGTATGAAAGAAAATTGTAAAATAAAAATTTTGTCATTTTGGTCACTCTGGAAATTGAAGCAACACTTCTTATTCGTAGAATTTTGGTTTTTTTATATGAACATTTCAATGAATCTAAGGATTTTTCTATAGGAAAAAGTCGTCTGTGAGAATTTATGGCAAATATACTTATAATTTAAAGAGTTTTTTAAAAACAAGTTCTCTGACAATTTTTTTAAAAGAAAAACTGCTTAAAACCCGTGGTAAATTACATTTTCACTTTGTTGTCGCCTAAAGTGTGTAGATTTTTTTATTTCATATTACAAGTTGAACACCAATTATAATGCTTTTATTTACAATTGTATTCCTTTATACTGGAAACGAAGATAATTTTGTTTTAAATTCAGAACTTTCAATAACCTATTATCTAAATTTTGTTTTTATGGTAGTATTACTAAAACTCCTATTTAATGTGCCAGTTTAAAATAAGTATTATAAACAAAACAACAATTAACAAAATATGTTCTTTCTTCTAAAAAGGTTAAAAATTTAATAAATTACAATTTAAATATCTTTAGACAATAAATTTTTAATTTATATAACCAAAATAAAAAGTAAAGGATAATAAAGAGATTATACAAGCTTAACTTTGTATAAATTCAAGCATTTACTTGTTTTAATTTTCAATAATCTGCTTTAGCAGTCCAGGAAGATTTTGTTGCTGGCATTTCTTTATCACAGTTATTGCGTAGAAAACGTAAACCGGCTTCTATAGATTTTTCTAATTCATGTGCCGATTTTGGTTTTTTATTATGAGAAGGTAAGTGAAAATCTTCTAAATTTGAGGGTGGAGGTACGCATACACCAGTTTTATATGATTTAGAGGATGAAGGTAATTCGTCATATTGCTGAATCGTATTGTTATCGGTAAAATTACGTCTTTTAAATGTTTTCTTTTGTTTGGTCGATTGAAATTTTGAAAAACCCATATCTGTTGGTGGTACATTATTATAATTGGTGGTTGAATATAAAGGAGTACTTTTGAAATTTGTACGTTTTAAAGGGTTTTCTAGTTGTGGTGGTGCAAATTCATTTATTCTTTCATTGCGTTTATATTCATTCCATTGTTCTTGTGTCATTGGTTCACGTTCTGGTTTATATTGCCATTCTTTTTCGCCATTTGTTTCCTCTAGATTTTTATGTGCAACTCCATTCTTTTCTTTATCCCAAGGTCGTATATAATTAAGACGTTCTTTTTCACGTTCTTCTTCTTCTTTTAAACGTTTGATTTCCAATTTGTCTGCCTTTTTACGTGCTTTACGTTCTTCTTTGGTTACTTTAGGACTTTCTTCGTCTTTCTTTTCTTGATCTTTTTCCTTTTCTAAAGGCGGTAAGCCCAATCTAGCTCTTTGTCTATTCTTAGCCGCCAATACTCTTTCTGCAATGATTTTTTCTCTTTGAGCTTTTAAATCCTCTCGTCGTTGTTGTTCATCTAAAGTTTGTTGACGTGCCTTTTCCAATTCTTTTTGTTGTTTTTTACGTTCTTCTTCATCTGTAGAAAAGGCATAGTAACCTACACCATGTTGTCGGGCCTCATCAAAGAATACATCTTGATAATGCACATCGCTCTTATCTAAATTTTCTTGTTCCTTACGTTCCCAATTGGCTTTTTGCTCATCATGTTTGGACATTATAGACAAGCCATCACCAAAAAGAGATTGAGGTGGCAAAGGTCCTAGAATTTCTTCATTATAATCATCGTCTACCTTTTTTTCTTCTACCTTGTGTGAACCTTTTGTATCAATCATCCAATTGGCTTTAGTTTGATCTAAACGCTCTGGCATACTGGCTGCCAATTGTTCATCTTTTGATTTAGCTTCGCTCAAATCGCGTTTTAAACAAGTACGTGTTCTACCTAAGCAATCGGTATATTCTACCCATTCATCTTCCGGATCGTCGGGTGGATCACTGACATCATTATTTTCCACACTGCTATCTTCGTCCTCTGAAGATGATTTATATAGTCTTCTTAAATCATTTTTATCTTTTGGTATACCTTCCTGTTTCTTTTTATTAAACATTACCAAACAGTTATCGTCTGAATTTAATTTTCCTCCAGTTTTTTGCATACGTTCATAGAATTTAGCTTTAGCTTCCAGCACCCTTTGAGACTTTTCCAGCATAGCAAAATCTTCGTGTTCATAAAGAGTGGTATCTTTGTCCTTCTGTATTTCTTTCACTCGTTTCTTTTTATCTTTCTTTTTGTGCGAGATGGTATCATCAGCATCTTCGGCAACTCTTTGTGTCTTGTGGGCAACATATTCTTGTGCTAAGCGGTCAGAAGTGGAATGCGCAACTTTGGCTTTGTTTACCTCAGATTGCTTACGTTGTAATTCCGCTTTAAGACTTAGCAAAGATGAAAGATTAACACTTATAACTTTATTTGGATCGTTCATGTTGAAATCAAAATTGAAATGCAAAATATGTTTAATTTTCTTTTTAATTAAAAAACATCCGTTTGTTTCCAAAAAAAACTGATTTGTGCAGTTTGTAGACGAACTAGTTCAATTGACACATTCACTCATTAAAAAAAAAACATCTAGTACACTACAAATCGCGGTCTTACTTGGTGTCTACACCTGACATTATTGTAAATATTTTTCTATTTGCAAACGTCACTTTTAATCGCAGAGTAACGGGACAAAATTATCTATACAAATATTAATATTAAGGGTGGAGAACACGTATTTATGTTAATATTTATATCTTCTCACAAATTTCAGTCAGCCGTGTAGTAAAGTTTTTTGTTTACTAGTGTTTATTCGCGTTGTTTTGCTTGTAATTTTTAATAAAACAAAAAAAAAATAGGTGTTTATTGGAATAATAAAAATTGTGTTTAAGTGTTTTAAACAAAAAAGGTGTAGTAAAACAAACAAAATGCCATTAAAAACAACTGCTGCACTCTTGGTGGCATTTATGTATGTGTATCTGGCGTGATTTTGACAGCTGATATTATGATATAGTTGTTATAATATTTATTATGATAACTCTGTTATAATATAAATATAACACTAAGAGCAACATTAATTTGGAGTCTACACATATATATAATTCTCTCTGCGATTGGATATGACGTTGGCAAACAGAAAAGTATTATATCAATCGCAGGTGTAGACACCAAGTTAGGTTCATTCATTTACTAAATTTATTTATTTTTGATCTGGGACAATTTTATACCTTTTTAAGTTATTTTCTACAATTACGTGATTTTTTAAACAAAATTAAAGTTATATTTTAATTTAAAATTAAACAAAGTAAATAAAATCCTTAAACCGCACGATCAAGCTCTTCATTCAAGTTTTTTACACATACTGCTTGTCAAAATTTATTTGAATTGATACTCTCTATCTATATTAGCAATGAAAATCTTAGCAATAAAAGTAAAATGTGTCGTCAGCACCTTGGAAATCAGAAACATATTGAGCTCAACGAACGAAATGATTGAATCTAGCAGAGCCTCAAAAGATGCTTAATTTGCCGAAGATTTGTGTGGCGCTTTTATTGCTGCAGATATACCGTTGTATCAAATGCGGAATATGAAAATTCAGTCTTTTCTGGAAAAATACACGGTGCACAAAGTTCCATCGAAGAGCACTGTTCGCACAAATCACGTAATATCCCTTTACAAATCCAGCATTAACAATATTAAAATTTGCATCAAAAATCATTTTATGTGGTTGTCAATTGATGAGATATGTGGCAAATGTCATCATTGGAATTTTAGATCCCGATGAGCTGATCGCCAAACAAAAATTTGTATTGAATACTGCACAGTTGTACAAAGCAAATCACGCCATTAAGTTTTTAAGTGAAAATTTTGATAAAGATTCGATTCTGCTTTTTATATCAGATGCTGCACCGTACATGGTAAAAGCGGTAAGGGCAATACAGATATTTTACCAAAAATAACTCATTTGACTTGTCTTGCTTACAAACTGCACCGAGTATGTGAGAAAATACTAGTCCTATATGCTAACGTCGATAGGTTAATTGCAAATGCAAAAAAATATTTTTAAAGGCTCGGTCTAGAGTAGAGATTTTTAAGGATCAAGAACCTGGACTCCCACTTCCTCAACCAATAACCACACGATGGGGAACTTGACACAGCCGTAAACTACTATGCAAACAACTATGAAAAGATAGCGCGAGTTTTTAATGCGTTGGACAATGAGGAGTCAGCCTCAATAAAAATATTGCAAGATCTTCTATCAAAGCTGATTTAAGTTTTATTGCATCAAGTTATGGATTTCTTGAAGCATCAATAACTACCCAACCAATAATACGTTCCGTTTAAGTACCGGTTCCGGTCCGTCATAAACGGAATCCAACTCCGTTTACGTACCGTTTAAGAAACATCGAAACTGATCCGTTAAAAGTCCGTCAATGATGGACCGTTTACGGACCGATATATCGGATGAAAAACGGAGTTGTCCGTTAAAAGTACAAATATATTTCAAATAAAATAAAACTTACAAACTAAATACTACAAATACCAAACAAAATTACAAACGAATACCAGCACAATTAGCATTCATCAAGCACGGTGACTGTGGCCCACTAAAAATCATGAAAAAAATAAAACAAAAATTTAATTTTGGTTTAAATGGTGGTACTTACGATATGATGTAGCACACAATGCAAAATTGCAAATTTTTTCACAAAATCTATTATATACTGTCAGGCAATATTTTTGTTTGCAAATTTACATACATTTGCATACATCATCGTAAAACTTGTTTTAAATTAAATATTTACCTTATGGATATTTAAGTATTATTTTTTGATAACTAAACAAATCCCAAAGCAACGGAAGAAAAACTGATCAAAAACAGTGGTCCGTATTTGACGATACAGAAACGGATACACCAAAACGGAGTCAAAACGTATTATTTTCGAAAATTTAATTATACGGTAGAAGCTGGATAATTAATTATACAGTAGAAGCCGGATTCATGAATCCGAAAGTATCGGAAAGTCCGTAGCAATGTTTCTTAGGTAAACTAGAAAGACTACAACTTGCTGCCCAGATTTAGGTGGTAGCAGACGCTATGAGAGCAATTAACGTTATGAAAAGCCAGGCAGCCGACATTATAAAAAAAGCTTGCAACTGTACTTTTGCTTTATTGAAGAATATTTCAACAAGTTTGACTGGAGTATCCGTCCAAAATGCAGTAACTGAAAAGTATACCATTGGAGAAACGTTAGCTTTCAAATTCTCACAAGAGCTTTTTACGATCAAACAGACAAAGCTTCCTGTTTCAAAATTTGTTTGTCATTTATTGCAACAATAATTTAAATTAATTTTGTATTTTTTCAGTTTGAATTTTATTCATTTCATTTATTCAGTCTATGGATAACAAAAATTCCTTACAGACTATGATGTTTCATATTTATTATAATTAATAATCAAAAAAAAAAAAAAAATATTAAATTATTATGTTCCCTATTCTAATTATAAACTTAAATCCATTAAAATAGAATACAAATATTGTTTAAATGAAGTTTTAGATGTACAAAACTCTATTTGTGGTTTTAAACGCATTTGTGGAATATAATTAATTTTATATAGTTGAATAAACGTGCGAGTTAAAATACTATTAAGACCATAATTGGTACGATTTAGTGGAACATAAAAAACGTAACAAGTCCTAAGAATTCTAGGCGGAACATGAAAGAAAATAAGAGAAAGTAACTCTGAACAATCAATAACCCCATTAATTATATCGAAAACAAATGAAGCCGATTGCAACAACAACAACTAGGGTTTCAAAAACCAATTAATAAGCCCTTAGATGTATAGGATTGCAAACTTAACAAATTTGTTCTGCACTCTCTCAATACGTGATATATAAATACCACAATGTGGAGCCCAAATTATAGCAGCATACTCTAATTTAGATCTAACAAAGACAGTGTAAATTAGTTTTAATGTAGTTAGATCAGAAAACTCAGCGTAATTTCTCTTCAAGAAAGCTAGTATAGAATATGCTTTTGGAACAATATAGTCTACATGCTTATTAAAGGATATTTTTGAGTCGAAAACAACACCCAGATCAAACGTTGAACCCACAAATTTCAGAATATGGTCACCGATATTTTATAGAGCACATTTTTAACGCTTAAAAGTATTTTTTCAATGCTTATTTTAGGCGCTTAAAACTAATTTTTTAGAGCATATTTTTGGTTGCCCTTTTTATATGTTATGATACACAATACAACATTTTTAATAAGCACAGCAAATAAAGGTGAACAAGTTGTATCAGATTTTTAAGTGTAAATTACCAACTACAATTTTACACTATTGTAATTTTATTGAACAATTGCTATTATAGTTTAAATTCACTTCGTTTGGCGGCAATTGAAAAATATAAAGTTTTGGCACCATATTTCATAAAAGTAAAATTTTAATTTTTGAAATTTTTTTATTTATATAATTTGAATGTAGGTACAATTAGTTTTCAATATTTATTAGGCACTAAGTAAACCTGTTGAAACAAATTTTACAACACCGAATTTCAAAACGGTTTGTGTGGGAGAGCCGTTTTCCACTTTTTGCTCCATGGCAATTTGTAAGGATATCTTAAATTTTTCAACTTCGATTTTACTCTATCCTATTTGACGCCTTTGCCTATAACATAAATATATTTTAACTGAATTCTCTTCGCAAGATTTTATTTGGATGTTAATGGGTTAAGGTCCTGTGAAATTTTTCGACGGGAAAAATATATTACATGCTTAAATAAGATATTTTTTCCGTGTACTATATCTAGTGTATTTATTTTTGAATTTAGCATCTCTAACTAAATTGCTACTACGTAGTATAATCAACTCTGTTTTAGGGTTGAATAAATCAAAAAAATCTGACAGCTGTTAATTTTCTATGCTTTATAATTTTGTTCGGAATGAAAGGGAAGTGTTTTTTTATAATTAATTATAATAAAATATTTGTTTTTTACAAAATAAATAATATAATAAACCAGTTACTTATCTGAAAAGGACGTATTTAAAAAGAATCGATATTTACTAAATTATAATTAAAAACTGAAAAGAATAAATAAAAATAGAAAACAAAGAACATTAGCAAAAATCGATAATTTGTAAAAGCAGGAAAAAAACAATTTTACAAATTAAAAAGAAACACTATACAAACGACAAAAAACAACATTACAGAGTATTTAGTTTTGAATGAATAATTATTATTATTCAATAACAAGGTCATTCAAAAAAATTAGAGAACATAAAGAGCAAATATGTCTACAGGTGAACCACCTTTAGTGCTATTGGATGATGGTGATCTTATCAACCCATATAGTGATGATGATATGACAGCAAAATCTGCAAATAAGCAACAATTAACCACCGAAGTTGAGGTAAGTGCAACAGGAAAAATTTTAATAAATGATGACAATATGTAAGAATTTTTAGCAGACTATCAGTTACTAGTCATTTATTTATTCAATATTAATAAAATCATTGTTCAACAGTTACTTTTAACAAAACTTTTATTGAAACACGAAAATGTTTGGTTTTTCTATACAGAAAAGTCCTTAAAGGCTACATGTTTTTTCTTTAGAAAAGAGTTCTAGGGATCTGTCTTTTTCTTGTGATAAAAATTCCTAATAATGTAAAGACTTCTTATCTAAATAAAGTTCGCAGAATCTAAATTCTTCTCTATAAAAAAGTGCTCAAAATCTAAATGGAAAATGAGTTCATCTATATAATAAAAATTCTGGACTAATTGTCTCATATATAATTATATTTAAAAGTGATACTTTGTTTGAATATAATATAAAATCATATATGGTAGAATAAATGTCATCATATAAATCTACTTAAATATGATTAAATATAAATGTGTGTGAAGTTATCCATAAAAAAGTTATCCATAGATTTTTGATGTGTGGAACTTAAGTGGAACATAGGTTTGTTTAAAAAATTTATTAAAAAATCAGATTTTTTGTTAATAAAATGATTTAAAATTACTAAAAAATCACGTGAATTATAGTTTAATACATTTATTTTTAATTCTACCATAATACAAAAATTGGTAAACATATCCAAATATGATTTTTTTATTTACTTTGAGGAAAAATTTTTAAATGGAATTTTCTCAGCTCCACCGATGATTTGGAAGATGCGACACATACCAATGGAATCTTCATGATCCCTAGATCATTTTAAGTTATGTCGCATATTGGCGAATCGTTTTTAAGTGCTTCAAATCAGTTTAACAAATTCATCCATAAAAAATTTTTCAAGATGGTGCAAGATTATTTTCTCAGCTCCTCCGATGATTTGGAATATGCGACATATACCAATGGAGTCTTCATGATTCCTAGATCATTTTAAGGTATGTCGCATATTGGCGAATCGTTTTCAAGTGCTCCAAATCAGTTAAACAAATTCATCCATAAAAAAAATTTCAAGATGGTGCAACATTATTTTCTCAGCTCCTCCGATGATTTGGGATATGGGGTATATACCAATGGAATCTTCACGATTCCTAGATCATTTTAAGATATGTCGCATATCGGCGAATAGTTTTTAAGTGCTTCAAATCAGTTTAACAAATACATCCATAAAAAAATTTCAAGATGGTGCAACATTATTTTCTCAGCTCCTCCGATGATTTGGAATATGGGGCATATACCAATGGAGTCTTCATGATTCCTAGATCATTTTAAGGTATGTCGCATATTGGCGAATCGTTTTTAAATGCTCCAAATCAGTTTAACAAATCCATCCATAAAAAAAATTTCCAGATGGTGCAAGATTATTTTCTCAGCTCCTCCCATGATTTGGAATATGCGACATATACCAATGGAGTCTTCATGATTCCTAGATTATTTTAAGGTATGTCGCATATTGGCGAATCGTTTTCAAGTGCTCCAAATCAGTTAAACAAATTCATCCATAAAAAAAATTTCAAGATGGTGCAACATTATTTTCTCAGCTACTCCGATGATTTGGGATATGGGGTATATACCAATGGAATCTTCACGATTCCTAGATCATTTTAAGGTATGTCGCATATTGGCGAATCGTTTTTAAGGGCTCCAAGTCAGTTTAACAAATTCATCCATAAAAAAAATTTCAAGATGGTGCAACATTATTTTCTCAGCTCCTCCAATGATTTGAAAGATGCGATACATACCAAAAGACTCTACTTGTTTTTAAGAGTCGCTGCTATGCGTGCCATGGTGGCAAAATGTTCTAGTGCCCTACAACCGGCAATACAAATTTTGTCATAATTTTGACAAAATGATAAATAGAATACACTTTCTAGAAGGAGCAAGGAATGGTGAAAGGTTCATATGTGGTTTAGTTCAATGTATTTCGTCTGACGATTCTAAAACACCTTTTCTAATAAAAATCGAGTGATTGGTTAAGAAATAAACTCGATTTATGCGTTTCAACCTAGTATTGTGGGAACTTTTTTTTTGTTTTTTTTTTTTGGGATGGCCAGCTCTGGTTCAACTAGGAATGGTCAAACTATAAGATATATTTTAAAATCAAGTACATGGTCTGTAGACAAAAACAATCTTTTGATATCAAAAATCGGGTGCAGGTTTCAAAATTTATTACTACTTATGTATGTGTGGACAGAACTCCAAAATTAAAAAAAGTTTTTTTTTCTCTCAGCTCCTCCGATGATTTGGAATATGGGGCATATACCAAAAGACTCTACTCGTTTTTAAGAGTCGCTGCTATGCGTGCCATGTTGGCGAAATGTTCTAGTGCCCTACAACCGGCAATAGAAATTTTGCCATAATTTTGACAAAATGATAAATAGAATACACTTTCTAGGAGAAACAAGGTATGTCGTCTGACGATTGGTTAAGAAATAAACTCGATTTATGCGTTTCAACCTAGTATTGTGGGAACTTTTTTTCGTTTTTTTTTTAAATGGCCACACATACATAAGTAGTAATAAATTTTGAAACCTGCACCCGATTTTTGATATCAAAAGATTGTTTTTGTCTACAGACCATGTACTTGATTTTAAAATATATCTTATAGTTTGACCATTCCTAGTTGAACCAGAGCTGGCCATTCCAAAAAAAAAAACAAAAAAAAAAAAAGTTCCCACAATACTAGGTTGAAACGCATAAATCGAGTTTATTTCTTAACCAATCACTCGATTTTTATTAGAAAAAGTGTTTTAGAATCGTCAGACGAAATACATTGAACTAAACCACATATGAACCTTTGACCATTCCTTGTTTCTCCTAGAAAGTGTATTCTATTTATCATTTTGTCAAAATTATGGCAAAATTTGTATTGCCGGTTGTAGGGCACTATAACATTTCGCCACCATGGCACGCATAGCAGCGACTCTTAAGAACAAGTAGAGTCTTTTGGTATGTATCGCATCTTTCAAATCATCGAAGGAGCTGAGAAAATAATGTTGCACCATCTTGAAATTTTTTTTATGGATGAATTTGTTAAACTGACTTGGAGCACTTAAAAACGATTCGCCAATATGCGACAGACCTTAAAATGATCTAGGAATCATGAAGATTCCGTTGGTACATACCCCATATTCCAAATCATCGGAGGAGCTGAGAAAATAATGTTGCACCATCTTGAAAATTTTTTATGGATGAATTTGTTAAACTGATTTGAAGCACTTAAAAACGATTCGCCAATATGCGACATACCTTAAAATGATCTAGGGATCATTAAGATTCCAATGGTATGTGTCGCATCTTCCAAATCATCGGATGAGCTGAGAAAATTCCATTTAAAAATTTTTCCTCAAAGTAAATAAAAAATCATATATGGACGTGGTTGCTAATTCTCGTATTGTATTAAAATTAAAAAAATAAATGTATTAAACCAAAATTCATGTGTTTTCTTAGTAATTTAAATGATTTTATTATTAAAAAAATCAGACTTTTTTATGTATTTTGTTAATTAAACTTATGTTCCACTTGCGATCTACACAAAAAACTATGGATGACTTTTTTAAGGATAACTTCACACAAAAAATCTATGGATGGGTTTTTTATGGATAACTTCACTCACGTAAATATAAAAGATATACTAATATATAACATAAGATACAATGATATATGATTATATATAAGGTTATGCTAGAAAATTACAAAAAAAAAGCTTAAGATATAAACATACATATATCGTAAAATATTGCAAAATATTGCTCATTTGCAAGAAGACCGGCGTGAATCGTTATTCCGAGATAGTTGCATTTAAAGTTTTAAATGTAGCTTAACTGCTGAGAAAAATACAAAGCACTTTTCCTCGCCATTTATTGAGAGAAATATATATCAATACAATTTTTTGATATGTTTCAGATTATGGTCTGACCCACATATCTGCATCGTCAACTCAAAAATCGCGTTTTTGAGTTATGCAAATGACTCGCAAATGAGTTAAATATGCCTATATAAAAACTTATTTTATCCGGAAGGATTTTCCTATAGCAATTTGTTGTTGTTTTTTTTTTTGTAGAAGTGTTGAAAAAAATATTTTTTGGAAAAGAGTTCATAGAATTAGAAAGTTGTTCTTTCCTTCGCTAAAATCTTAGGATTTAAGGATTTTCATATAGATAAACTCAATAGAATCTGAGGGCTATACTTTAGAAAAAATTACTGTTTTAGAATTTTTCTTTACAAAAAATTTTAAGTTATTCATTCAAATCGAAATAAAAAGTATTTATTTTCGAATTAAATGAATTTCTTGAAATTCTAGTACATATTAGGTAATAAATTCAATAATTTATTAGTTAAAAAACGTCGCATTTAATTCTTCTTTTTAATTACAATATTATTGTTTCAACTTTAATAGATAAACACTATTGGTCTTAACAAAAAGAAACGTAGAAAACCAAAGAAGAATAATAAGCAAGAACAAATGCTGTTATCACTAAAAGACGAAGATGATGATGAAGAAGAGGGGGAGGTGTCAAATAATGATGAAAAAGCAAATGGTATTTATTATGTTAACAAAACAATAGAGGGTGTCAAAACAAATGATAACGTAGATTCAAGTATACAACACACAGTTTTAGCATTTGATGAAGATGATTTTTTCAACACAAGTGATCTAACACACACAACTACAGAAGTTGGTCATGTACAGCGAATAGATACAAATGTAAAAACACAACAACAAACTGCAACAACCTCCCCCTCAATGAGTAATGGTGGTGGCCCTTATGGAAATGAAGTGGAAAGTAGTAATAAGATTAAGACAAACAACAGTCAACAGCAGCAGCAACAATATTACAACAGTAGTAGTTCCCCACGCTCTGGCAACAGTCATTCAAATTCACCCGCACGTCTTCAACATCAACCTTATACATCCGCACCAAGATTGTTTAGTAGCAACATATTGCCAACACACTTAGTTCAGGATTCATATAATTCCCATGACGATGCTGATGAAATTTGTTTAGTTCCTGAAGTGGACTTTGAATCTTCAAGTATTATGGATCATTGTTCGGATAACCGTGAATCACAACCTTTGTTGGGTGGTAGTGGAGGTGCTGCAACCGGTAGTGCGGGTAGTCGTGATCATTTTGATATGGCTTGTAATACATTTATGGGTAAGTGTTTCTTGTTGTAGTTATTTTTTTATGTATAAAAAAATGTTAAAACAATGGCTTTTGTTTGTTTATTATATATAAATTTTTCTTATTTTTATTGAGGGGAAACCTTAAAAGTGCAGTAGTTTCGTCCATTTACTGTATAATTTATATAAATTTGTACAAATTTTTCTGGATGCCGTTCGATTACGCCATGGCATAACAATACCATGTAGACATTAGCAAATATGTTCACTCGATTACAACAAATGTCTAAAATTCATACCAAAAGTCTTGTTTCACACACATCAATTTTAATTGCAGCAATTCTGAGTTTATAGGAGAGTGAGGAAAGAAGAACGGAAAGGGGTACAGACTTGCTTTTTTATATTTAAAGAAACTTAAATTTCAAAAAGAGGTTTCCGTTTTGTTGACAAAAATTTAAGAAAATTGCTGAAAAAATTGCTATGTTCAAACCGCAAAAAATTAAACAAAAAGCCCTAGAATGTCAAAATCCCAAATTCTCAATAATGACTTTACTTGAAAAAATATTGCCATGGTTTACACAAACACTCAGTGAACTAAAACAAAAATTTTTATCAAAAGAATTTTCAAGCAAAAAAAAGATGATTAATTTTTGGAAATACAAAAAATAAAATATTTTACAACTACTTACATACGTTGTATGCAAATGCAAAGCAATAAATATTGTAAAATTATTTATGGAAAAGAAAGAAATCCTTCTAAAAGGTTTCTTCTTAATATTTTCCATATCGACCATTTATAATTTTTATGTTTGCATTTGATGTTACAATCAGCTGTTTAACACATTTAGCGCTATGTGCGGCACCGGTGCAGACGACCTAAGTACTCTTTCGGGCCTCGTGTTCACATATCCACACGCAACCTTGATGTGTTTAAGCGTGAATGTAGCATATTGCACACGATTTACATTGGGTTTATAAACATGGAATGTATCTGTGGCTGCAGGAGAACGTGGATTTGTGCTTGGCCCTAATGTTTGCATATCCATACCTCGTCAGGGCGGAGCAAATATAGGGTCATTTGGTTCAATGAGAACAGGTGGATAGATTTTTTTAATAGTATTTTTATAGTTTTTGTATTGAAATAAATAATGTTTTACCATACCAAAACAATGTTGACATTCAAATCCAATTTTTTTTTCCAAATTTTTGCATGTTTTTACTTGCATCTGTTAGTATTAGGCAAAAAAAGTAAATTTAGTACTCAAAATTTCAAAATGTAATCTATACATGACCTAAGCAAAGTCAAAGTTCAAAGTCTCATTTATCTCTTTATAACTAATTTTTTTCCTAGACATCTTTTTTTCCTTATTCAAATTAGCTGAAATAATTCGTTTGAAACAATAAAGAAAGAAAAAAAAAAATGCTAAATGTGGAAGTAAAATTACTTCCTGGGGCCGCGTGATCACCGGGGCACACACGGAAAATTGATGACTATGAAAACCATGGTAAAGACAAAGTTTTCACTTTCTGTTTTCAAATATACAATAAGTAGACCTAAACAGAATGTTTTCAGGAAAAAAATTTCGCCCGAATGAGTGAATTGCGCGAGATGTATTAACAAATTTTCCGTTTGCGTACTTTTTTAGATTATTTTCTTATTGAGAGTTAATTCGTCTTTTACTCTCTTTAAGTTTGTTACTGAGCAGCGGTGCCTTTTTGGTTATTTTTAACCAAAATTGGTTATTTTTTTCCAATGTGGAGATGTGAACTTTTTTTCATTTTGGTAACTTTTTGTGGCAATCAAATACATCCAACCAAAGAAAAAGTTGTACACTTATATCTAAAATTAACTACTGCCTAGAAGTATTTTCCGGTACTTCCTCCGGTAACTTGTACTACCTTGAGAGTATTGTTAGAAGAGTTGTTCGTTATTTTTTTAATGTTCGAGTTAGCGAACATAATAAAGTGTCTGCACTTGTCCCAGTATTTTTAGGTTGCAAATTTAATGATTATCTATCTTCTCGTCTATTATTATATTTTTATAAAATTATGAAACTAAGGCAGCCAATTTTTCTTGTAGATGAATTTAAATTTATTCACTCTACCCGTAATATACAACTTGAGTAGAGTATTCAAAAAACCGGCCTTTTGGAAAAACCGGTTTCGGTTTTCTTCGAAAAATCGAATTTAAAAAAACCGGTTTCGGTTTTTGCAGAAATAACCGGTCAACCGGTTTTTTGGTTTTTTTTTTAATTTGAATAAAAAGCTTATATAATTTGTTAATTGTTTTAATTACAAACAAAAACAAAAAAATTTAATATATAAAATAATAAAAATAAAAAAATACATTCTTTGAAAAAAATATTTTATAATATTTTTTATTGTATTTCATTTTAACATTTTATTTATTGGTTTTAATATTTTTTAATATAATATCTTTAAAATTAATATTATAAAACTATATGCATATCAAATGAATAGAGGTCATAAAGTTTGTAAATTGGTAAAATTAGGTACGTTAGTAATTTGAACGTTTAAAACGTTTTTCATTAAATAATTATTTTTATATTACATTTTAAATACATATGTAAAAAGAAAATCTATTTTTCACTTCTAAAATAATATTTTAGAAAAAATTTTCAATTTAAATGTTTCGTTTTAAGACGAATTTTTTGTTTGCTTTTGATAAAGCTAGAAGTGGAAAATACTCTTTCACTAATAGTAGATGTTGGACAAATAGTCAAAAGACAATGATATAATTTTTCCAACTTTTCAGTTCTTTTGTCGCATTTATCAAGATATATGAAATTATCATATAATGATGAATTATTTTGTAGTCTCTTTTTTAGGATTTTGAATACTGCTTATTGTGTTACTTAGATCAGAAACTAAACTATTTGAATTTGGAATATCCAAAGTTAGGTCTTCATCGCAATCTATCAGACTTACATCTAAATCTTCATAACCAAAAAAACGATTATTAAAGTGTTTGGAAAAAATAAAAGAGACCAAGTAAGCCAGTTGGTGATGTAATTAAAAAAAACCGGTCAACCGAACATAAAAGACCGGTTTTCGATTTTCTTCGAATTTACAAAATATTCGAAACCGATCGGTTTTTGAAAAAAAAGAAACCGGTTGACCAGTTTTCGGTTTCGGTTTTTGAATACTCTAAACTTGAGATACCTCGATTACATCTTACAACTTTTGAAAATTCATTTAAAATTAGAGTATGTTGTACTTGGAACCTTCTGCCGTCTACGCTAAGGCTATTTTCATATTCATATCCTACATACAAGAAAAAGCTTTTAAGTTTGTATCTTTAGGTATTGTAAACAGTTTGAGTCTCTGCTATTATAGGATTTTAAGGTTTTTCTTGTTTTTTTTTTTAAAGAATTTATACACTGGTGATGTTTGTGTGGTTGGGGAACCATTTATTTTTTCTATTAGCACTAAATATATTATTTTTGTATTTTTAAGTTACATTGTATTATAATATAACATGAATTTTAATCTACAAAAAGCCTTATAGGCTTCCTATGTATTGAAATAAATAAAATAAATAAATATTAACAAACAAATAGTTAATAATTTTGGATTTTTATCAAACTCGTAAAAATTTGTGTTTCAAACTAGAGTTGTTTACCCCAAACAAGGTTTAATTTGTGTTTAATTTGGTATACGATTTTTCGAAAACACTACGTTTGGAGTTCCTTTGCTATTTACGTGCCGTTAAAACGGACTTCGCCGTTTTTCATCAGTTTTGATTTCGTAACAAACGTTGTTGCTTATTGGTTTTATAAAAATATAAACTAGAGACTGGTATTAAATTTTATAAAGTCCAAAATTAAAAAGTGATAATGGATGTAAATTCCTTTCTTTGAATGGTTTCTTTGTGTTGTTTATTATTTTCTTTTGTTTTAATAAATCTAAAAAAAATATGTATTACTAAAATTAATAAAAATAGGCTAAATTTCGGTAAATATTCAAGTTCATTTTTAATTTAAAAAACGGTACGGATACGGCATTCTGACAACGAAATCATAACGTATGTTACACGACACAACGGTCCTTCAATGACTGACTTTTCACTGGCTCAATTCCGTTTTTGATACAACGGTACGTAAACCTTCGGTCTTTGACGGACTTTCAACGGATTCGAATCATTTTTGATGTTCCTTAAAATCCCGAAAACGGTAGGTACGTAACTGGAGTTGTATTGCGTTTATAACATACCGAAACGTACGTAAACGAAAAGTTTTTTTTTGTTGCAAGTAGTGAATCCGAAGATTTATCATTTGAAAGCGACAATGAAAGGTCAAAACTTAATAATTTAATTTTTCATACATTTTTGCTATAAAATAATATTTCCAATACAATAATATTTTGATATATTTAAATAAAAACAAAACACTTTAAATTTTAGTTATTTTTTTCATTTGGTAACTTTTTTTCAAAATTTTGTTTACAAAATAATTTTATCCGTTACACTATTACTGAGTAAGTGCCAAAATATAGGATGCAATTGATTGCATGCTTTTTTCTCAATTCCCTTTTCAAAGTTGCTTCCAAAGTTATGTCTATTTATACGGTGAATTTTATTGGTCTAAAACAGAAAAACGAAAATCATAGATTTTTTGTTACCCCGCTTGCTTCTCTTTCCCGTTCGCCCCGAAACAAGAATTGCAGTAATTGCATGCAAAAAAATCTCCGTGTAAATTGGCTCTTATTCTTACTGGACTTGACTAAGAAAAGTAATCGAACGAACCTAATGTAAATTTCTTTTTTTTGAAAAAAAAAGAAAAACTACACAAGTGAATAACTAGTATGTCAACAATTATAGCTTTTGTATACTAGACATTTTTAAATAAAAAAAATTCTTTTTAGAAAAAAATTCATAAAATTTTTAGATAAACAAAGTTAAAAAACACAATTTACAAATTGTTATTTACACATTACTAAATTATAAAGTATAACAATTTGGTTAAGCTTAATTTCAGAATCTGATATGATAAATTTATAGAAAAAAATACTAGAAATTTGAAATTTGGCTTCATGAAATATTGACTTGTCAAAACTATTTATTTTTAGGGCACATTTACAGTTATGGATTACTCCATTTTACAGAGTGGATTTTGTTCCAATCTACTTTTCACTTAAGAATTTCATATAATTAACACTCTGCAGCGTGAAGTAGTCGATCATTGTGAATCGAGCTTTATTAAAAAATAAAACACTCGTACAAGATTTTCGACTTTGTGCAGTTTATGTGAATCATTAGGAACATTCTTATCAAAAGACATAACAATTTCGAACGTTCAACCTAGTTTTGCCTCATAAAATACTTATCAGCATTGCAAGTTTAAAAAAAAGCACAAACAAATATGCAAGTAACATCAAATTCAGCACAAAATAAGGAAAATAGTCATTCTTATTCTAAAGACAGAAAAATTACAATTTTAGTTTAACTTAACTTTTTTTCAAAAACTTACAAACCTTATTCGAATTCATAAGATTCAGCCCCTTTTCTTTTCTGTAACTGGTAAAATTATATTACAGAAAATTTGGTTATGGCGAACTCCCAGGGTGGCAGGAATAATTATAAGAGAGTTTTTTTGTTTATTTAGTTAGAAACAACGCAAAGACTACACTTTTGAGGATAAAAATTCTAAACAAATTTGGAGTATGCTTCGAGCAAATGATTCTACAATTGAAGATACTAATGGAGAAGATTTAAATCGTTATTTTTCTTTGAATCAATATGGTAATTCACTTGATAATTCTTTTTTATATGCTCTTCATAGTAATGAATGGTTTTCTTTTCTATTAGTTGATTTTGATGAATTAGTTGCTGCTCTGCAGTATGCTATATGTTGTGATGGGATGTCAGTAAGGGTTTTAAAATTGGGTTTCCCTTTTGTAGATAATTTAATATTACACTTATTAATACTATCATTACTACTTCCAACTTTCCTTCAGGTTGCCAAACTGTTTCAGAATTTTAGTTTTTCAACATCGGCGGTTAGGCTTATTTCTTCCTATCTTGATTTAAGGAGCCAGTTCGTTTTAATTGGTCAGAGGTTTTAATGTTTGCCGGTTAAAAACGGAGTTCCCCAAGGTTCAGTCATTGGGCCTCTCCTATTTAACATGTACATTAATGATATTTTTAATTGCTTTGATTTTCCTTCATGTACTCCATTTGCGTTTGATGTTTTTTTTTTGTTATTGAGGAAAGACAGTTTGCAGATGTGTTGCAGCATGTACACAGCTTATTTCGTGTGAGGAACGTTTTTGAAAAATCAAGCTTAAAATTGGTATATTTTATTCTTAACTCCACAAATAAATGATGCAGTTTTGTAGATAATTTAGTCTTCAGTATAAAACACTAAACAAAATTACACAAATATCAACATTGAACGATTTTTTAAAAGCAAAACTAAACAAACACATAATTTTCATGTCACAGCTTATTTCGTGTATGGCAATATAACATTAAAAAAATAAAAAAATTGTTGAAAAATCATTATTTAATATTTTGTAGTGAAGCCTTTTTGCTTTATTACTGCTTTAAATCTGGATAGTATAGAGTCAACCATCTTTTTAGTGTATTGTGGTGATATTTTTGTCCGCTCTTCCTTTAGTGCCGCTTTCAAACATTTTACATTAGAAATACGGTGTTTTCGAATACCCAGCTCTAGATTGTGCACTATACCGGCTTTGTGCTTGGGATTAATTTCTTGGTAGAAGCGGAATTTGTCACCAATGCCCAAGTCTTCAGCACCTTGGAGTAAATTTCGATTAGGCAAATCAAGGTATACCTCTTTGGTAATAGTGGATTCTATGAATAGCAATTTACCGACACCTGAGGGTCAATTCTCGTTCTGTGAAACGGTGAAATGAAAAGTTTTTTCACGTTTTCATAGTACTTTTGATTCGCGTTCTGTGAAAAAATGTAAAGAAATATCAAAACGTTTTCATATGAAAAAAAAAGTGGAACGAAACAAGATTTTTTCACGATTGCACAGCACTGGCGATTCTTGTTTTGTGTAACAGTGCAAACAACTGTCAAAATATTTTCATATGAAAAAATTGTTTACACAGGCTATTTATAAGTGAAATAAACATGAAGAAGATTGCAAGAGGAAAGCGTGCCAGCGAAAGCCAAAAGGAGTATTTAATTAATTATTAAGAAAAGCATGTGAACATTGAAAACGATAAGTAAGTAGCTTAATAACCATAATCACACTTTTATTAAACCCATATTTACAGATTTGTAACTGCAGATGGTGCCAAATTTAGAGACGAAAAGTGTAACGAATTAGCGGCGAGCCTTAACAGTTTTAGTGGGACCCAAAAGGACAGTGAAAAATGGCAAAAGTATGGCATATTTATTTATAGTTTATTTATATTCTTTATGAATTTTTTGTTTCTTTAAGTAATATAAGACTTCATACGCGCACCAAATATAGTTCACTTAAAGTAAGCCGATATAAATCCATGAAGGGCTTGTCGGTTGTCATCTCGAATGGATTGTGGTCAGCACGAAGTATGCGTCTCAGCACTCTCAAAAAATTCCTATAAATGATTAAATTATTTACTGCAATGAAATGCTTGTAACGTTATTGCCTTACCTTTGTTCACCCGGAATTCTTTGAGTAATATCCAATAATACAATTAATCTAGATATTTTTATATAATTATTTAAAATAAATTTTACGAACTTAATTCACTTTTGTTTACGTTTTTCTCTGTTTTGACATTTACTTTAAATTTTGGATAACACAGTTACAAAATTTTCGTGGGTACAGTGCGAATGAAACATTTTTTTCACAATACAAACGAGAATCGCAAATTATGTACTTGTGAAAAGTGCGAGTGAAAAGTGCTTATGAAAACGAAAATGAAAAGTTTTTTTTCACTTCACATTATCACAGAACGAGAATTGACCCTCTGCTGACGATATGCACCCCCAACCTTTATAGGTTCGTATCCATGTTTTACTGGGCCACGTAAATTATTTGTTTGGAGCGCCACATATATACCTTATCTGATGCTGAAATATTAAAATTACCCTCATCCCCTATGTTCCAGAAAGAAATTTTTGTTTTAATGGTATTTTGCGAAATGTATGTGGACTTTTTGATTTTGCTTATTAAAAAACGGCTTGTATCTTGATGTTCGCCCATGAAAATTAGCATATCTAAGTACCCTGCGTACAGTTTCTGGATGACATTTTTTTCAAAGAAACATTTCGACATCCTTGGCTACAGCTGGCACACTCAACATGGGATCTTCTTTAATCTTTCGCAAAATCCACCCCTCATCATTTTTAATAAATTTTTTTATTTTTTGGCCTTCCTTTGTTGTGCACACCATTTTCTCGGAAAAAACGATGAATAATATACTGAACCGTAGATGGACTTCAATCAACAATTTCAGCAATTTGTTTTTATGTTTTCCCACTTTGCAAGTTTTTAAGAACTAACTCACGTTTTCTATTGAAGTGCGTCGACCCATCTTGTAAAACTACGGAAATATAACTGATTTTAATACTTTTGAATAGACAAACTATTTCTGATATTATTATTGTTTATGTTTTGATCTACAGCTAGTTTTTAGAATCCATTATTTCAAAAAAGATAAGAAAAAAAATTAACACACGAAATAAGCTGTGACTTCATGTTTGTTTAGTTTTGCTTTTAAAAAATCGTTCAATGTTGATATTTCTGTAATTTTTTTAGTTTTTTATATTGAAGACTAAATTATCTACAAAACTTTATTTGTGGAGTTCAGAATAAAATATACCAATTTTAAGCTTGATTTTTCAAAAATGTTCCTCACACGAAATAAGTTGTGAGCAACTGTATGTTAATTAGTTATAGCGTTATGCATGGTTTTCACTATGTCATTTTTAATGTCAATTTGTCCAAATTATTGGCAATTGTATGAAAACGGGTTTTCATATGGTGTCATCTGAGTTTGCAGTCAGTTATGCACACGAACTGCCGTCTAAAATGACAGACAAGTGAAAACGTAAAATTTCAGTTTGTCAACAGATATGGCAGCATTTTTTATCTAAAATAAAATTGACAACAAGTTGTCAATTTTTGTTTGACGATCGCAAAGCTGTTTTTTTTTTTGCTGGAAAAATTAATTGCAATGGAAATTTTTTAAATAAAGAAAGAAATGGTAATGTAATAACACAAAACGCCACACTAGCTATAGCCATTTGTTTCTTTTTTATCATTTTTAAATTTTTTCCACTTTTTATTGAACACAAATTAATATTTTCTAATCAGCTGTTCGCTCGCATCATCATATTTGATCTTTGTAATGAAAACGGCGTGTCAGTCAACTGACACCAAAATTTGACATATGTCTTTGACAAGCTCTGCTTTATCGACTTATTGTCAGTTTTTAAGATGTTATGAAAACGCATATGACACAAAATGACGAGAATTCGTTTGAGTCAGTTTTTGTTGTCAGTTCATATGACATAATGAAAACCAGGCATTATGCATGGTTTTAACTATGTCATTTTTAATGTCAATTTGTCCAAATTATTGGCAATTGTATGAAAACGAGTTGTCATATGGTGTCATTTGAGTTTGCAGTCAGTTATGCACACGAACTGCCGTCTAAAATGACAGACAAGTGAAAACGTCAAATTTCAATTTGTCAACAGATATGGCAGCATTTTTTATCTAAAATAAAATTGACAACAAGTTTTCAATTTTTTTTTTTTGTTTGACAATCGCAAAGCTGTTATTTTTTTTTTGCTGGAAAAATTAATTGCAATGGAAATTTTTTAAATAAAGAAATAAATGGTAATGTAATAACACAAAACGCCGCACTAGCTATAGCCATTTGTTTCTTATTTATCATTTTTAAATTTTTTCCACTTTTTATTGAACACAAATTAATATTTTCTAATCAGCTGTTCGCTCGCCTCATCATATTTGACCTTTGTAATGAAAACGGTGTGTCAGTCAACTGACACCAAAATTTGACATAAGTCTTTGACACGCTCTGCTTTATCGACTTATTGTCAGTTTTTAAGATGTAATGAAAACGCATATGACACAAAATGACGAGAATTCATTTGAGTTAGTTGTCTCTTTTCGTGACCATAATTATTTTCTCTTTACTGATCAGTGTCAATTTCTCTGGAAGAATTTCTACCATATTTTTCGGAAGACTCTCCAAAACCCGTTTTGCTGTATGGTCCATAAGATCTTGCATATTGGCGTTCACAGAGAAACTCCGTATGCAGTGGCCGTAAATCTATTTTGGTTTTCGAAACATGCTCGTATCCGGGTAAAATGTTAGCTCCATGCTGCCTTAGAGATTCCCGTAGTATATCATATTTCTCTTTAGAAAGTTCTAAGTCCATAAACAAAGCCAAAGTTTCTTCTGAAACATACTTTGAAAGGTTTTCGTTTTTAGGCGTGGGAATGCTTTCCTTAATTTTGTAATCTACGACCTTCATATGACATAATGAAAACCAGGCATTTAGCCATACATATATCCAATTGGATGGTGGATAATAACTTTGTTATTAACTGCTTGAAAACCAAGGCTATGTTTTTTGGTTCTACTTTGCCAAATGTAATCATTAATTCTGATGGTAGTAGAATTAATTTTGTTGATCAGATGTACTGCCAGGGTATATAGTAAGATAATAAACTAAACTTCTAAACACATATTAATTCTGTTGCATCCAAAGTAAATTATTCTCTACGAACAATTACAACAAGCATTAATTTGATTGTATCCATAAATATTGAGATCAAGATTATTCACTCCGTTATTATGCTAATATTCTTATATAGTATTGAGATTTATAATGGGACTTTTTGAGACAATAAGTCTGTTCCCGTACGTTACCGCGGGTTCCCAAACTTACCCAAATTTACCCAAAAGCGTTCCCGTACTCGAAAATTGGGTAAATGAGAGCGTTTATGAGAGTGTATTAGTGTTTCTCTTTTTACCGAAAGTTACCCAGACTTTTTCTTTGGGTAAATTGGGTAAATTGTCAAAAGAACAATTGATAAACAAAAACAGCTGTTTTATAATTGTAAAACATAAAACTAAAGAACTTCAGTGATGCTATTTAGCCGTTTTCGTGTTACAATAAGCGGTTTTTTACTTTCTAAAAACTGCATATTTATTAGAAATAACTATGTGTGTTTTTTGAAAGATGAAAATACCAAAATCTCGAAATTTCGTGCCATTGTAATATATTTTTTTGAGACTTATTTCAATTTTCGCATTTCTCCATTAGCGCGTTTTCACTTGTCGTGTTACACTTATTGCACCTAAAAATTTGGCATCACTGATGCATTTTGAGATTTTTTTTTTGGGCTAGAAAAGTAGTTTTTTGCGTTCCCGTACTTTTGGGTAATTTTGTCATTTTATGAGAGTATTTTGTGCTTACTCTCATTTTACCGAACTTTACCCAGAAAGTAAGGGAACACAGCTAACATGAAAAACTTTTAAAAGTTGTTTTTATCGAGTAATACGGTTGTCTAAGAACAAACACGATGCAGTTTCTTTGATATTCAGTAATATACCACACCATGACGATGTCTCTCACGTCGTAAAAAACGTTCTCTTTCTTTTGTATGTGCAGATTTCAAAGGTTCAGCATCTTTTCAAATTGGTTTTTTTGCGATTCCAATTGAATTTCTTTGCAAATCCAATTAGTTTTAGCAGATTTCCCAATTGGATTTAAAAAAAAAGGTTTAAAAACAGGGAAATTTACTCAAATTTTTGCAGAAATCAGGGAAATTTGCTCAATTTTCCCCTGTTTTCTCCAAGTTTCCGAACCTTTGTATTCTGTATAATATTTTATTTGGCCGCTGACGGCGTTGCATCCTCTATACTATTCTTCCTCTATGAATATACTAATTTATTGACAATAAAAACAAGTTCTTATAACTAACATAAAGAACATTGGTTATTTAATGTACCAAAGAAAACAAAAGTAAAGTAAAAAAGGCATTCTCCCATTCTACATTAAATATTTTCAGTGTAATACAACCTGGTCATAAAAATAATATAAGATAAAAATGGCAACCCTAAATAAAAGCAGCAAGCGACTACAGAACCTGCGCACATGAAATCTCAAATGAGACTAAATGTTTTTATTTAATAATAAAAAATACAAATTATCTTCTCATGCTCTCTTCATTTGTGTGAGAGCATTCGCACATGTGCGGTGTTTTGGGGATCTCTGATTTAGATGCTAGATAAATGAAGAAAAAGAGTAACAATAGGTCTGTACGAGGTAATTTTGGGTAAAGTCTGGTAAAATGAGAGTAAGCAAAAAATTATCTTACAAAACCATAAAAATGTCCAAAATACTGCGAACGCACAAAACCACATTTCATACCCAAAAATAAACGTCAAATTTATACATATTAAAAAACAGCTTAATTAATAAATATATTTGAAATGACAAATAAATATTTACATTTCCAAATGTATTTGTCATTATTAAGAAGGAAAAGTTCTTTATAGTTAATTTTTATTTAACTTTATTTTTTTCAAAAATGCAAAACAGCTAATTTATTAGCAGCAGCTGATGATTTGACAATTTTACCATTTTACCCAAACAAAAAGTACGGGGGAGTTCTGGTAAAATGAGAAACAGAATTACTCTCTCATGAACGCTCTCATTTACCCAATTTTTGTTACAAGAAACACTTTCTGGTAAGATTGGGTTCCCGCGGGCACCCGCGGTAACGTACGTCGAACACACCTAATATAAACCAAATTAAAATTAAATTAGGTGGGTGATTTTAAAATTACTTGAAATAAGGAACATATAAATTTGTTTCATAAACAACGGTACTTGTATGATATAAGACCTCGACCTCATGTTTCATTGTATGTTTCAAGATTTTTGGGTTGTTCTTTTTATAGTTACGACAAACTTATGGTTTATCTATGTTTTAATAATATTTATGAAAACGGAAATTTTACATATTTCATTTCGTTTAAAAAATTAGTCGCTCTAAACGTTACGTTAACATCTATTTTGAAACGTCCGTTTTTTGTAAGAGTTGAAAAAATTTTTGACACTTTGCCAATACCATCATTTTAGCTTTCATGTCAATGTTACAAGCAGAAAATGTTTAGTTATTTGCATGATAATTAAATCTAAACCTTATGCTGCTTCCCATCATGCGATCGAGATTCCTCATGTTTCTTTTTGCTATTTGGTGCCCTAACTATTATTTTTGTTTTATATAAGGGTTGTCACTCTTGGTAGTATATTTACAACCCTAGTATATATACAACGATTTTATACTACAAAGCGTGAACGATTTTTTCGTGTATTTACTTCCCGCATAAACACAGCTATTGTAAATTAATGAATCAGCTGATTTTTGTTTTGTTTTTCATCAATTTGAAAACTTAAAATATCAAAAAGAATTTGAAGTTAACGAAAATGCCCATAATTAAGGAAAAAGATAAAATTATAAAGTATTTAGTGCAAAATGCAAGAATTTGCAGAGATTCTGGGTTTGAAGATACGGTATTACTTGTAATAATAAAAAACAATATCTGCTGAATTTCTCTATCGGTCCATCTTTTATTATTTTTTCACGCTTTTGTTTTAAGTTGGCGAATACACTAAAAACAATATTTAAAAACAATAAATCGCAAATATTTTTTTCTAATAGTTGAAAGTAGATAAGGTTAGTCGACGAGTAAATCAACCCTTAATTACTCCTTTTTTAGAGTAGTTCAGTTAGCCATATTTTTTTTATTAAAACGGCATTGAAAAAATGTTGGAACGACTGTAAAAACTCATTTTAAGATATAAAAACAAAAATTTTGGAAAATTTAAAATAATAATTATTTTAGTTTTCTTCGATCTTTTCTATTTATATTATATTCCTTATTGAGCCAAAGATCCTTTATTTATAAAAAATTAAATTATAAATCTTTTATTTATCCCAATATTTCGTCACCACATTGGGTGACTTCTTCAGGGGAAATTGTCTTTTCTTTTTTTTATAATTAATAAATTAAAATTATTAAACTGAAAACTTATATATAACAATTTTTTTTAAAAAAGGCGGTAAATCAAAAATTATTTTTTTGTCAATATTAAAAAAATAAAAATATCACAGAAAACAAAAATAACAATATTTGAAAAATTAAAATATTACATGAACAAAAATATTTTATATACATTTCATTTAACATAATAATATTTATCCTAGTTTTTTATTAACTAAATGTCTGTAATTTTGTGCAATATTTGCTATATCTGTTTTATAATTAATCCGTTGTGTAGATGGTACCTTTATAATTTGTAACATTTCTAACATATATCTACGTCTGTAATTATTTTCCGTGTTTAAAATTGACGTCCTATCAAATATTTGAGACAAGTTTTAAAGGAATTGGAAAGGATCGGAACCAATTTAAGTGATAATTTAACTCAGGACACATTCGAGACATTTATTCGACACCAGAGGGTCAATTCTCGTTCTGTGATAATGTGAAGTGAAAAAAAACTTTTCATTTTCGTTTTCATAAGCACTTTTCACTCGAACTTTTCACAAATACATAAATTGCGATTCTCGTATGTATTATGAAAAAAATGTTTCATTCGCACTGTACCCATGAAAATTTTGTAACTGTGTTACCCAAAATTTAAAGCAAATGTCAAAACAGAGAAAAACGTAAACAAAAGTGAATTAAGTTCGTAAAATTTATTTTAAATAATTTTATAAAAATATCTGAATTAATTGTATGGATATTGCTCAAAGAATTCCGGATGAACAAAGGTAAGGCAACGATGTTACAAGCATTTAATTGCAGTAAATAATTTATAGGAATTTTTTGAGAGTGCTGAGACGCATACTTCGTGCTGACCACAATCCATTCGAGATGACAACCGACAAGCACTTCATTGATTTATATCGGCTTACTTTAAATGAACTATATTTGGTGCGCGTATGAAGTCTAATATTACTTAAAGAAAAAAACATTCCATAAAGAATATAAATAAACTATAAATAAATATGCCATACTTTTGCCATTTTTCATTGTCCTTTTGGGTCCCACTAAAACTGTTAAAGCTCGCCGCTAATTCGTTACACTTTTCGTCTCTAAATTTGGCACCATCTGCAGTTACAAATCTGTAAATATGGGATTAATAAAAGTGTGATTATGGTTATTAAGCTACTTACTTATCGTTTGCAATGTCCACATGCTTTTCTTAATAATCAATTAAATACCCCTTTTGGCTTTCGCTGGCACGCTTTCCTCTTACAATCTTCTCCATGTTTATTTCACTTATAAATAGTCTGTGTAAACAATTTTTTCATATGAAAATATTTTGACAGTTGTTTGCACTGTTACACAAAACAAGAATCGCCAGTGCTGTGCAATCGTGAAAAAATCTTGTTTCGTTCCACTTTTTTTTTCATATGAAAACGTTTTGATATTTCTTTACATTTTTTCACAGAACGCGAATCAAAAGTACTATGAAAACGTGAAAAAACTTTTCATTTCACCGTTTCACAGAACGAGAATTGACCCTCAGGATAGATTAGCATTAAAATTAAGTTTACAGGTAAAATAGATACATAAAAATAAATTTAATTGTCTTATCAATTTACAACAGAAAGAATTAGATATTAAGTATAATAGAAAATGGTTTGTGAATAAATCGAACTTTCACATTCCCACTGATGTAGAATGGGTTTTTTCTCTGGGACGAGAACACGCACTCCCAGTCAAAGGAGAGAATTTTCCAGTTTTGAAAATGATAGCAGATGGTGAGGACTTTATAAAAACTTTAACAGGAACAGAGGAACAAGAGATAGCGAGGAATAAATTTACAAATATTTTTTTTAGTAGCCATTTAAATAGGGAATAGGGATAAATTTTTGTTAGATAAGGTGGATAGAACTAAAAAATTCTTAAAAAATAATAAGGATCTACTTATTTTAAATGCAGACAAGGGAAATACCACTGTGGCAATGAATAAGTTTGATTATATTTTGAGAATGAATGATATTGTGGATAATATTACCACATACAGATTATCAAATAGGGATCCAACAAACAAATTACAGACAATAAATAATAATTTAGTTGAAGATCTTTTCAAATTAAAGATTATAACATCTTTGGAAAAGAACAAACTTAAGACAAATATATCTGTTGCACCTAGATTATATGGGTTACCTAAAATCCATAAGGAAAATTTTCCTTTAAGACCAATATGTTCATTTATTAATTCCCCATCATATGAACTTTGTAAATATATTACAAACATTCTTAAAAAGATAACTGAAAACTCTAAATATAATGTAAAAGATTCCTTACATTTTAGAGAAAAGATACAAAATTTAAAGATACAAAATGATGAAAAATTAATTTCACTTGATGTTGTATCTTTATTTCCGAGTATACCAATTGATATAGCTTTGGATATTATCGAAGAAAAGTGGGATGTTATAAAGGATTATACAGGAATTGGAAGGAACCTTTTTATACGTATTCTAAAATTTTGTATAATAGACAACAGATATTTTAAATATGATAATAAAATATATTTACAACAACAAGGACTACCAATGGGATCTCCAGCTTCACCGATTATAGCTGATATTGTAATGGAAAAATTATTAGATTCTTGTATAGAAAAATTAAATGTGAAACCAAAAATCATCACAAAATATGTTGATGATTTATTTTGCATTATTTCGAATGATTCAATTAGTGATATTTTATCAACTTTTAACTCATTTCATGACAATATAAAATTTACGATTGAGAAAGAATGTACATAATTCTAAAATTCCTTATTTAGATACATTGATAATAAGAAGGGGTGAGAGTTTATTAATAGATTGGTATCAGAAACCAACAGCTTCTGGAAGAGTTATCAACTATTTTTCTAAACACCCGAAAAGAATCATACTTAATACGGCTAAGAATTTGATTGAAAGGATATTAAAGATTAGCGATACAAAATTTCATAAAACTAAGAGAAGAAGAGAAAAGATTAAAAATATTTTGTTAAATAATAATTACCCAATTCAATTAATCTGTAGATTGATAAGACAATGTAAAGAACAGAATAATTTAGTTACGAGAACGGTTACTGAACCTAAAATTTATAAATCTCTAACTTATGTTCCTCTTATATCTGAAAGATTAGAAAAATCGAAAATTTATGATAATAAGAAATATATAGTAGCACATAGAACTTATTACACATTAGGTAGATTATTTAGCAAAACGAAAGATAAAATAGATAAATCTGAAATGTCCAATTTAGTTTATAAAATACCTTGTAGTGGAAATGATAATGAGAATTGTAGTAAAGTATATGTAGGTACAACAAAGAATAAATTAAAAACAAGAATTGCAGGACACAGATCTGATCAAAAATACAGGAACACTACCTCTACACAAAAAACAGCATTATCATTACATTGCACGAATTTTAATCATTATCCTGATTTTGATAGGACGTCAATTTTAAACACGGAAAATAGTTACAGACGTAGATATATGTTAGAAATGTTACAAATTATGAAGGTACCATCTACACAACGGATTAATTATAAAACAGATATAGCAAATATTGCACAAAATTACAGACATTTAGTTAATAAAAACTAGGATAAATATTATTATGTTAAATGAAATGTATATAAAATATTTTTGTTCATGTAATATTTTAATTTTTCAAATATTGTTATTTTTGTTTTCTGTGATATTTTTATTTTTTAATATTGACAAAAAAATAATTTTTGATTTACCGCCTTTTTTAAAAAAATTGTTATATATAAGTTTTCAGTTTAATAATTTTAATTTATTAATTATAAAAAAAGAAAAGACAATTTCCCCTGAAGAATTCACCCAATGTGCCAATTTTTTCGATTAATCGAATTTCTTAATCAATTTCTTAGTCTATTTTTAATCAATTTTCTTAATTTTTTGAATAATGACCTAACCGATTAACCGTAGGGTCAAATAATTGGAAACACTACCATTTATACAGCAAACATAATTGGACATGTTTTTTTGCACTAAAAACCAGGACTTTTTTGAAAGCTGGCCACTATAAAAAATTTTGCTTTACATTTGTGATCAGTTGATCGTAGAACACGTTTTCTTGAGTATTAATCACTTTAATTAAATTTTTTAATGTTGTGAAATATAAAAACTATAAGAAATATATAATTTTATATTATAGTGGAAAAATTAATGGGAAGAGATATAATTATTTTCATTAATTTAAAAATTAAAATGTATAAAAAATAAAGTTTTTTATTTCATTAAGTTAAAAATATCCAGCCGTCTGCACCTGTAATATCTTAGAATCCTTTCGTCCTTTGTCATTGAACAAAATTTTTTTCTATTGTTTCTTTCAGAAGCATTAAAACAAGTCTTAGAAATTATTGGCTTTTCTCTTTTAAATGTAAAAAAAAAATATTTGTCATAACAATATTTAAAATTATTGTATTTGTAATTTGATAAAATATTAAAAACAACAAAAGCTAACAAATAAATTATGTGTTTGTAAGTGAAGGTAGAGCAGGGCTATATTTCGCGTTCCCGCAAAGTCTATATACTGCTTTCGTACAAAGGCGACCCAAATGTTCAAATTGTATTTGTTTATAAAAAATAAAGAAAAGTCAGGTAAGATAGTCGCTTTCTTTACAAGTAGTTATAGATATAGATATAAAATTCGAAAAAAAGAAACAAATTCAAAAAATCGGTTAACCGGTATATACAGTGGATTCCCGTTACTGTATATAATGAATTAAAATCCAATTTAGTACTCGATTTAACGAACAAATAAAAAATATGTATTAAATACATTCATATGTAAAATAAAATCAAAATCTGTATTTCGGAATTTCTAAAAATTAAATGAAGTATCCGGCAAACAGTTGTAGTATTGACACGCACCTCTCCACACATACATATCTACATATGTTTGAGTTGGTTTACATTGAATTATGTATTGCCGTCTAACTTTGATTTTTTTTTTTAATTTTATGATGAACTCATCGTTAAGTAAAAGTTTGAATTTTTTTCAAAGTTTTCTAAGATTTTCTTTTGAATTTTTGCATTCTAATATTTTGTTTACCATGTACATACACACATCGGCTAAAAAAGCAAAATCTATATTATTTTTTGGAACTACCAACCTTCAGAGGATACCTGTCAAAATTTAATGACAATTCGTTTATTATTAAACAAGGTACAGTGTTTTAGTGTCGCTACTTTTGCGATTTTGAAAACAATTGGATGCCGAATAACACTTATCAAGCCACAGCTTGGCTTGATAAGTGTTATTCGGATTTTATTCCATTGAGAAAAGTGGTTTTCTGACTTTAAACGTAGTCGTACAAACACCGATGTCGACAAACACTTTGATCGCCCAAAAAGGGGTGGTGATACCGAAAAACATAAAAAAAGCTTACAAAATCGCATTGGCAGGCAGTAAAGTGAAGTTGCAGGAAATATCTGATACCTTAAAGATATCGAAGGCACGTGTTTGCTTTATTTTGCATGAACATTTGTCCATGTGAAAGCTGTTTTCGAAATAGGTGCCGCGTTTGCTCACAGTGTACCAAAAACAACAACGAAACGATGATTCCATGAATTACACTTTATATTGCTTCCGCATCCAACGTATTCGCCAGATTTGGCTCCCAGCGATTTTTTACCTGTTTTCAGACCTTAAAAAAATGATCGCTGGAAAGAGATTTAGTTCGAATGAAGAAGTGATTGCCGAGACAGAGGTCTATTTTGAGGCCAAAGATAAATCATTCTATAAAAAAGATATCGAAATGTTAGAAAGGTGTTGAAGTAATTGTATCGGATGTCGATGAATAAAGTCGAATTTTGCAAAAAAAAAAAAAGGTTTTGTTTTACTGATTATCCTACGGACTTTTCAGCCGATGTCTTAATTTGGTTATTACGTCGAACATTGAAAAAATTGATGAAAGAAAACGTTTAACACTTAAAGAAAAAGTAAAAATTTTAGATGAATATACAAATGGAACAAGTGTTGCTGAATTATCAATGAAATATGGTTTAGCCAAATCTATAATATGATATGATATGAATTGCCCTTTTAATTAACATTTTTTTGATTAGTACTGGATCTAACGAATTTTTCGATTTAACGAACAGGGCTGACAGTCAATTGTTCGTTAAATGGGGAATCCACTGTATATTTAAAGCTTTTAACCGATTATTGTGTGAACTTTTCAAATTGTTTATATTCATAAGTTGACATTTTACTTTTTTCGTATTTTCATAAAAGTTTATTTCCAAATTGTTGTGGTTTTTAGGAATTGCATATTTGTTGGAATTCGAAAAACATCAAAAAAATTATTTCAAAATTCCCTGTTAAATATTCCTTAATGGCCAATGAGCGAAGATTCTCAAACATTTCAAAATCTGCAAAGTTCTCAAAATTTACCAAAAGTTAAAAGTATCTACAATTGCAATTGTAATGATCAGTATTGTGATAATGAATTTAGCGACGATGATATTAATGGATTTTCAACACATAAAATCCAAACTATTGAATCCATTTCGTCTTTAGATAGTTCTCTTGTATTGGGTGATATATTACAGGCTCAATGTCATTGCATAAATTGTCCGCTGAAAAATTTGTGTAAGTTTTTTTGTTTTTATCATTAACGTAACTTACTGGTGGTTATTTTCTATAGAGTATGTGTACCGGAGTTGTTGAGTTTTTAATCGCTTTAAATATGTAAATTTTTTAGGTTTTTCTTTTACCAAAAGTAGATAATTTTTTGGTAAAAATGTTATTTGATTTGCTTTTTATATCATTTTAGTTTTCTTAAGTTTAGTTTTAATAATGTCACCAGTTAATTCACATTTACGCGATCTTGGTGTATTTTATATAAATCCACTATATTTTGATAATTACAGTGAAAAATTTAACTTTGATGAAAATTTTGAATTTAAAGGTGGTGATAAAAATTTTAATTTGTAAAGATTTTTCTGATTTATTGTTTTATCACATCAAATGAAGCCGCTGCCAGCAGCAAAACCTGTTTGTTCCTTATATACAGTAGTGGTCAAAACATTTGCAAATGAAACCTCACATTAACTAAAAACTAGTACTATATATTATAAACACTTTCAGCATAACTTTTTACTTTTACTTTTTTAATAAATTATTTTATTCCTTATCTTATTAAAACAAATAAAAAATATTAATAAACTTACACAATAAAAAATAATATTAACAAAATTTTTCAAAATTCAATTGTTATCGTGCTGGGATCTGATCCCCATAAAATATTTTTCCATTGCTGTTGTGTCCAATTTAAGTGGACCCAGGCAGACTTTGCCTGGCATGACTTTATCGGCTTGACTTTGCCCGATTATTTTTTAATAATTTTTTTTTAGCTCTATATTTCTTTTTTCACATTTTTTGCCTCAAAATGCTTTTTTCTAATAATAAAAATAGTTCTTCTGCTAGTTTTGTTTTTTTATGTTTTTTACCAACTTTTTACCTTTGCTTGTTTTTTGCCTATATTTTTTTGCTTTAAATACATTGAACTGTTTTTTTTTTTTTCTCTGGTTATCATATATATAGAAATTCCACGTTTTCGTTTACGAAACGTTACGTTACATCTGTGCTCAAGTAATGAAGTCTTTAGTTATCATTATTAGGTGTCTTCGACGTACGTTATCGCGGGTGCCGGCAGGAACCCAATCTTACCAGAAAGCGTTTCTTGTAACAAAAATTGGGGTAAATGATAGCTTTCATGGAGAGTAATTGTGTTTCCCTTTTTAACAGAACTTTTTTTTGGGTAAAATAGTAAAACTGTCAAATCATAACCTGCTGCTAATAAATCGTCTGTTGCATTTGTGAAAAAAATTAAAGTTAAATAAAAAATTTACTATAAAGAACTATTTCTTCTTCATAATGAAAAATACATTTGAAAATATTCAGCTATTTAATATGAATAAATTTGACGTTTATTTGGGTATGAAATGTGGTGTGTGAAATGTGTCATTTTTATTGTTTTGTGAGAGAATTTTTTTGCTTAATCGCATTTTACCAGACTTTACCTTGTACAGACCTATTATTTGTCTTTACAATAGTGGAGACCAACATACATATTGTCACGTTTACGCCTGTGCGTGAAGCAGCAAAAAAACAAAGTTCAACTTGACGTTCACTTATTTTTCACTTAAAAACTTTTTATTTATCAAAAGTAAAAGATTTTTGTGTTAATATTTTTGTTACATTTAAAATGATTTGTTAATGGGCTGAAAGTGTAAATAAACAAAATAAATGGTAATTTTTTTTTTATAGACTGTGGTTAGTTCTTATGGACAAACCCAATTAACATTTTTTTTATTGGATTTTGCAGTTAATTTGTTGGCAGTAAAAAAAGAAATAAATAAATCTTAATTTCAACTCTTATATTTTGTTCTATATTGTTAATTTTATATGCTAACCAGCGTTGTCGTTTTGGTTATTTTTAACCAAAATTGGTTATTATATCTTCCACCATATATGGTAAGAGTATATATATATTCGTGATCCTTATGACATTTTAAGTCGATTTAGCGATGTCCGTCTGTCTGTTGAAATGGCGATCACGACGCCAAGACGCAAGCGCGGGTGCCCATTTTTACCCAGTTTATTGAACATCCACCCGAGGAGTTTGGTATTAAAAATCAGCAAAATTGGTCTAGTGTTTCAAAAGTTATGTGAAAATGTGAAGGTACCTCTAAATTTTACATTGGTGTATTTTAGTACAATTTTTTTTTGTATATATTTTTTTCTGTTATTTTGCATTGATAAGCTTTGTTGGTTTTTCGTTTCATTCCATAAAATGTATTTTTGTGTTTGTAAAACTCACATTTTATATATTTGTTTTGTCAATAGGTGGCGCATGAGATGAGTTTTGTCTGTGCTACAATCAGACATTAATTTCTTCAAAGTCATTAATTTCTTAAAAAAGAACATTATTTGTAACTATTTGTCAATAGATAAACCATCAAAAGGTGCATCCTCTCCATTAGGCATATTTTGCTGCAGAGCTAGTCTACTTCAAAAGTTTTTTACATTATTTGTATCAAAAACAGTAGAGAAAATTTTTCAGGATATTGGTAGAGGGTATTCAAAGATTCGGCACAGCCGAATTTAAGCCTTTTTTTACTTGTTTTTTTCCAATGTGGAGATGTGAACTTTTTTTAATTTTGGTAACATTTTTGGCAATCAAATATATAAATTGTTTTAACAGTAAAGACTTTTATATACACGTTTTAATTAAGTTGATTTGATAGGTATCATCAATGCGATTATATAATTCAGAGAGAAACTTAGTCAAAGTTTTATGATTTAAAATAGAATTACAATAAACGATATTAAAAAAGTAAAAAAACACGTGTTTTTATCTTCTATGTTACTTCTAATGATATATAGGCAATATCTTATTCGTAAATTACAAATGATATTTTTGCGACTTTTTATCTTCTAGAAGAATCGATTTCGTATAGCCTCGATGTGTTGCTTTCGAGACACATTTTCTGCCCAATGGGGTATCTTCCGCAATACGAAAATTATTGTCGTTGCAATAAAATTTTTCTACCAAGCAATACGATTGGGTTAACCTTTTTTTTTTAAATTTGGTTACAAAAAATATTTGTCTGTGGCAACACTGATGCAAACTCCAGAAAAAAAACTACATTATTTTAGTTTTCCTAATAAAATCAATTCAGATAATGAGAAAATTTTTCTTAAGAAGAGGTGTCAAATTCTGAGGCAGTTCTTTCTCGGAATATTTCTGGTTATAAGGATCAATAATAATCTTAAAGGGGCTCTAACATATATAATATTGTGCAATGTAGGAAGTGGCGTAATAATTCAAGTTTAATTGTTTGTTTTTACAATGTTATCATCTGAATTTGGTTTTCACATTGACAAAATGTTTCAATAAATTAATGGCCTCATGGACTCGGTTATAAACTTATTGAAATAAAAAAAAAACTTAAAAATTATAGCTGGTAATTATAGCCCACCAGAACGGTGGGCAGATGTTAAACATAAAATTCGCTTTTTTAGATTTTTGTAGAATTCTTTTAATTTAAACTTTTTTTAATTTTCTTTTATTTTTTTCTAATTTCTTTGTACTAAAATTTTTAGAAATCTTTTCTTTACAAAGTAATATCATCTTAAAGCACTTATAGTGTTTTTATACCCTGCACCATATATGGTGAGGGTATATATCAGTTTGTCATTCCGTTTGTAATATGTCGAAATAAAGGTTTAAGACCCCATAAAGTATATATATATTCGTAATCCTTATGCAATTTTAAGTCGATTTAGCGATGTCCGTCTGTCTGTTGAAATGGCGATCACGACTCGAAGACGCAAGCGGGGGTGCCTATTTTTAACCAGATTATTGAACATCCTCCCGAGCAGTTTGGTATTTAAAATGAGAAAAATCAGTTGAGCGGTTCAAAAGTTATGAGTGAAAATGTGAAGGTACCTCTAAATTTTCCATACAAATTTGTACAATTTTTCTGTATCTATTTTTTTTTTTTTCTGTTAAGTAAGTAAAAATGTTATTAAGTCTTCTTATTGTTCGATTACATTTATTATCTTACATACTATGAGAATAATAACATTCTTAGAGCTATATGTGTGTTACTGTAATAACTAAGTTAACGTAAAAATCAACAATGTTAAAGTCGCTAACAGAGCATACCTCTGTAAATAACATTGCTAAAACTAAATAAATAACATTACTGAAACTAAATAACAAAAGTTCGTTACATAAATTGACAAAACATATTCATATTACAGTTCATGCAAAATTTAGTATATACGCATATCATTTTCAGCCCCTATGATGGAGGGTATTCAAAGATTCGGCACAGCCGAATTTAGACCTTTTTTACTTGTTATATTTAAAACTATGTGAAAAGTTGGCTATTTAATTAATCATAAAGACGACAAAATTGCTGTCAAAATCTCAAACTTTGTATAAGTGATTAGCGTTTAAATTAGCTCTTTCCCATGACGTAAAATAAGATGAGCTAGTTATTATTTATTTTATTTAAAATAAATATTATATCGCTTTAAGTCATAACTTTTCCCAAAAAACCTAATTTCAACGTATAGAAAAATTGCTCGAAAATAGATAAATAAAAAAGAAAAAACAAATATTTTCAAATTCTTTTGAAAATTTAGTACTGTTTCCAATTCGGTTAATCGATTAACCGATTCCTCGATTAATCGTCTCTATTTCGGTTAATGTCGAAACAAAAAATTTAAAACTCAAATAATTATTCGACCCGAATGAACGATTAGAATAGGTCGATTAATCGGTTAAATTTTTAATATAAATTTTTCTGTTATTTTTCTTAAAACTTCCTAGTTTTTTTAAATTTGGTAAAAAAAAATCATAGAACAAACTTAAATACATTCTAATTCTTTTCAAATAGACTGAATCAAAACAACTGTTATATAGGCTTTAGGAAATATGATAGAATATGACAGGAATATGCGTAATTTTTATATATTTTCGAATAAACTCTAACTTTAAAGCTTAAACTAAGTAGTGAAAGAGTCAGGGAACAGTGACATTTCTATCAAACTTTGTTTGTGAATTTCCCAAAAACTATTCATACCATATATTAAAGAATTTGTTATTGATTTTTTTTGAAGGCAGCTCTTGTTTATTTTTGGCATTTTTTGTTTCTAGACGGTGTCATATAAAGAAAATAAAAACCAACTTTATCGACAAAATATCCCACTTCGGTACAACACTATCTACACTGCGTTTTTAAGGGTTTACATCCACTGAACACGTCCGACATTTTGTTTTTGAAAAAGTTTTCAGATTCCTCTGAAAAACCAAAAATTATAAGGCTTATAGACTTAACGTGATATTTCAATTGATCGCCAATTTTTCCGATTAATTGACCCGAATGACCTATTAATAAATTTTCTTCATTTTTCGAATAATACCCTAACCGATTAACCGGCAGCGTCGAATAATTGGAAACACTCAAAATTAAGAGAAAAACACCTACATTTTTCTTAAATATTTATCGAAAATTTGCTTTATTTATTTATTTATTTATTTATTTATTTATTTATTTATTTATTTATTTATTAACATCAATACAAAGAAAGTCTTCATGGCCAATTATTTTACAAAAATATTAAGAATTCAACAATATAAAAAAAATATTAAAAACGCAGCGAGACCATTATCTAACATTGATTATTTTGTTTGAAATTGCCCTTAGCAACCAGTTCTACAAAAGATCAAGTTCTGTCATATATATTGAGGGAATTAGTTCTTGTGAAAAAGATGTAGTTGGGAACCGATTGTAAACAATTTCTCTGGGAATTTTGAGGATTCGATAATAATATTTTTGCTTTCTCATACAAAAATATTTGTTATGTCAGCTTTCATTTAATATTTAATATTTATATTAAATATGTATTTTTACTTTTTTTTAATCCCTAATATATCCCCATATTTCGCTTGGTTTGTTTGAATTTGAACACCCATCTTATAAAAACCGTTTGTTTGGAAACTATTGTATATAAATGCAATTAAAATTAAAAAATTTCACACTGCAATTTTTTTCCAAATTATTATCGATTGATTTTTTAACTGTGGAACTATCATGTAATTTCATTTGCATAAATATGTGTATTTAAGCACTCTCATTTACCCACTTTTCGAGTACAAAAACGCTTTTCAATAAGATTGGGATCTCGCACTCTGTACTTTGTTCCAGAAAAATTAAATTTTGTAGGCTGGTTGAGAATATTTAAATTAAGGAAAATTTGTATTTAGGCAAAATCGGTGCCAGAACTACCTCCAATACACCCTTAATTTTAGCTACAACTATAATCATAATAAAGCGAAAATTTTTAACTTTCCGTAAAATTTTCCATTTCAGCTCTGTGGTAAATTTTATTTCATTTGGTTTCAATGGGTTCCTTATTCTCAAAAACTAAATTTTAGCTACATTTATGATCAGAATTTTTAAAATTATGCGTCTTAGATCTGTTGAAAATTTTGTTTCGTTCGGTGCAAAGACATGTCTACCTCTCAAATATTCTTATTCTCAAAAACAGATAAAAAAGTGAAAAAAATTTGGAACAATATGTAATGATGTGTACTAAAGCCCCCCACCTATAGCACAAGTGTCGAAAATAAAAGCAAAACAAAATAAAGACGGCTTTTTAGTAGCAGAGCCATTTCACAAAACTTGTAAGAATAATTTTCTGAATTCAGAAATTGAACCATAACTCTTGGAATGGTAATACAGAGCGGAGCATAACTATAAACGCAGTTAAAATATGCTCATATTTTTATTATTTACAATGTAAAACACCGTTATTATTCTAAATATTTTAGAGTTTAGAAAGAAGAAGTTGCATAAACAAAAAATTAACAACAACTAATCAGAGTAAGTACCGTTATCTTTACTTTGCTCAAATTCAGCCGGAGCATAACTATAAACGCAATAAGTAAATTATGGTTAGTTTGTGTTATCAACTATTGATAATAAGAATAATTTAACAACTAATTATTTGATCGCTGTTGAAGATAATGACGTATTAAAATGCCGCGTGGTAAAGTGCTCTCTGAAACTGAAAAAGGCAAAATTCTTGCTTTTTTTGAAGAAGGCTACAGCAAGCGTGCAATTGCTGAAAAGCTGAAGCGTTCTGACGCTATTGTTCGGAATTTTTTACGTGATCCTGATAAATATGGAAAAAACAGAACAGGTGGACCAAAAAGCAAGCTGTCAGACCGAAATAAGCGTTGCATTATTAAAAGTGCAAGCAATTCAAAGAAGACCGCTGCTCAAATCGCCCATGATTGTGGACTAAATGTGTCTAAATGGACTGTCCACAGAGTGCTCAGATCATCTGGGCACATTTGTCGCCAAAAATTGAAATCAGCACCTCGTCTGTTAGCTCGTCACAAGGCAGCAAGACTTGAATTTGCACGAAAAAATATGCAAACCAACTTCGCCAAGGTAAGATGTTAAATATAATGTTTGTAACCTACTTAAATTGTTCTTCTTCTTTTAAGGTTATTTTTTCTGATGAGAAAAAATGGAACTTGGATGGCCCAGATGGTTTTGATACGTATTGGCGTGATTTGCGAAAGGATCCTCAAATTTTTTCTAAACGAAATTTCGGTGGAGGCAGTTTAATGGTTTGGGGAGCTTTTTGCGCTGATGGAATGTTGGAACTAGCGTTTCCCAGTACTCACATGAACTCAGAGAAATACATCGAAGTGTTACGAATGAATTTATTGCCGTTTATACGAAGCAAAGGTGCAGACTATTGGCTTTTTCAACAAGACAACGCGAGAATTCATGTAAGTCGCGCGACTAATTCCTGGTTGAATGAAAATAGCGTTCAAGTTATGACGTGGCCAGCTTGCTCCCCAGACCTTAATCCTATAGAGAACATTTGGGGACTACTAACAAGAGAAGTTTATAAGGAAAACCGGCAGTATGACAACATTCAGCAATTAAAAATTGCTGTTATTGACGCCTGGCATAATTTCGACAAAAATACGATATTAAATTTAATAAAAAGTATGCCAAATAGATTATTTGATGTAATAAGTAATAAAGGTGGCGTAATTAATTATTAAACTTTAGCTTTGTTTGATTTTATTTCGTCATTTTATCAAATTCTTTGCTTGCGTTTATAGTTATGCTCCGGCAGAATTTGAGCAAAGTAAAGATAACGGTACTTACTCTGATTAGTTGTTGTTAATTTTTTGTTTATCCAACTTCTTCTTTCTAAACTCTAAAATTTTTCGAATAATAACGGTGTTTTACATTGTAAATAATAAAAATATGAGCATATTTTAACTGCGTTTATAGTTATGCTCCGTTCTGTATAAAGACCCATATTCTTCCTACCCTTACAAGAAATGACCTACTCATAATGGGGGAATCAAACATTGTCAAATCCAATGAATAAGTTCTATTAGAAGTCAAAATTAAACCATTCCAATAAATAAGGACGATTTTGGTATTTAATAATGTTAAAAAACTTAAGCATTATTCTAAGATTCAAATAAGTTTTTCTGTAAATCGGCTAAGAATTTCGTGGCCTCGACTAAGAATTTTTTTGTAGTCGCACCATTTGGCATCATGGGTGGCTAAAAATATGGTAGTTTGTTCATCCTGGTTTATAGAGCCCTTGGTTCAACTGAATATTAATTTTCACAAAAAAAAAACATCAAATTATGGGGAATCACAATTGAGTGTGGTTGTGCTAACCGAATTTATTTGTTGCAGCATCCAAAATATGCTTCACAATTCAGTTGATACTAAATATTTATGTATGTATGTGTGTAGGAGCAGCAAAATTTTTTTTCTCTGTGAGCTATTACACAATAGACCAGTGGTCGGCACACTAATACAACCATTTTGTTGCCATTGTATGGGTGAGTTGCGCTCTCCCTCTCTTAATGCACTGAAAGAAATGTGTTTGTAATTTTCCTAAAGTTCATTTAAACAAAAAAAAAAAGGCATAACAAAAAATTATCTATTTTGCTATTATAGTCAGAATTAAAGTTGAATCGGCTTTAAATGGGTATCACATCAAATGAACCAAATGCCCGCATACATTTTGTACTAAAAAATTAACAAGTGGCAACATTGATCAGCTGATTTTATATTAGCCGAAAAAAAAGAAAAGTGTGTAAATAAAAGATTTGCAATTGCAAAATGTGAAAAGGAAAAACTTTATAAAAAAGGATAGAAAAGTGTATTTTTATTAAAAAAAATTTATTAACTTAATAAATATTATGCAAAATCCCTTTTTTGTTGATATAATTTTTCTTTCAGTATTTTGCAATTCAAACATTTTTATCACAAAAATCTTCTTAGCGGAAAGCAGGTAATTTCAAATTTAAAGCAGACTTTATCTGCTTATCTATTTTGCTATTATAGTCAGAATTAAAGTTTTAAGTTGAATCGGCTTTAAATGGGTATCACATCAAATGTACCCGCATACATTTTGTACTAAAAAATTAACAAGTGGCAACATTGATCGGCTGATTTTATATTAGCCGAAAAAAAAGAAAAGTGTGTAAATAAAAGATTTGCAATTGCAAAATGTGAAAAGGAAAAACTTTATAAAAAAAAGGATAGAAAAGTGTATTTTTATTAATAAAAATTTATTAACTTAATAAATATTATGCAAAATCCCTTTTTTATTGATATAATTTTCCTTTCAATATTTTGCAATTCAAACATTTTTTATCACAAAAATTTTCTTAGCGGAAAGCAGGTTATTTCAATTTTAAAGCAGACTTTAACGATTAAAGTATACTTTTACTTGTCTAAAGTAGGCCTAAAGTATACTTTTAAGAAAAGTCGACTTTAGAACTCCTAAAGTATACTTTATTTTAACAATGATTATGCGCTATTGTTTTTATTGAATTATTTAAAAAATTACAACTTTTTTCCCATTCCGTTAATTGTTTCCTTTGTTTCGTCCATTTATTTAAATTTTTATTTATTATGAGAGGGGTTCTAATTAAAGCCTTCAAAGATATAAGTAGTTTATAAGTTAAAGCTTGGGAAAAGCAATATGAATTTTAAGTAAATAAATAACCATATAAATAAATAAATCGGTTTGTCGAAAAAATTTTCTACTCCCATTATTCATGACATTTCGTTCAGTGTAATGCTCGCAATATGCGTCGACAACACCTGTACGAAAGCTCAATTGAGACTGATTTATTATTTTCATTTTCATGCTATCTGTGTTAGTATGAGTGAGTCGCCCATGAGCGACTCTTTGCCGACCACTGCAATAGACTAATATATAAGCCGACCACTGCAATAGACTAATATACGCATAAAATGTAAACGTATACATAGCTTTGTGTGCGTTAGTGTTTTTATATGCATTTAACACATAGCGTTTTTTAAAACTGAAGCTGGTTGAAACTTTACGACACCAAAAACCATTCTCTTCATCCCGCTTGACAACAAGTTGACATATTATGCCAGCCTAATTGTTCCAATGCTTGATAGCTCTGTTATGCTAGATACACACCAGAGACCTGCAACTGCTGATTGCAAAACGTTCATATGCAATCAACACAAGAATAAATATGTGTTTGCGTTCACACGCTGAATACACTCCACACATATTTTTGCAGTTGTATTAGTCAGCAAGAGAGAGTAAAAATTTAGAGAAACTATTTAAGTACACTCGTAAATGACAGTTAGTAGCATACGGCATGATGTACAATATAATATAATAATATAATAATAATATATAATATAATAATATAATAATAATATATAATATAATAATAAGAATAATATAAGAAATAAATAAAGAAATACAAGATTTTTTAATAGTTATTCACAGGAACGAGATAAATAAATCCCTTAGTTTTTGTTATTTAATCTTTTACCCTATAACATCATTTTGTGACATTATATGGTAAAAGAATAAAGAACAAAAGCCAAGAGGTTTAAGTCTTTGCATAATTTTTTTCATAATTGTTTATCCTTTCAATTTATCAAAAAAAAAATTTATTTCTACTAAAAAGCTATTATCATTCCTTAGCATTTAATTTATTCATATTACTATGAAAACAATCATAATGTCTTTTAATAACTTGTTCCCTATATTCCCTTAATGTTTGGTAACATAAAAGGCATTGGTAACCAAATGCATTTTGTAACATACAATATTTTTTGAGTGTCATCAATAATTTATTTTCTGTAAACTTGAAAAAAAATATTAAAGCACGACGACTAAATGCAAGAGCATAAGAATGCGTGGGTATTTAAGAATTATTGAACTAAATGCCCACCAGTTCATGAAACAATTGTTTGGAGAGAACTCACACATATTCTTATGCTCTTTCATTTAGTCGTTGATGATAAGTCGACAAGTGCACATGTTTTTCAGGTTCACACTCAAAAAATGTTGCGTGGTCATTCAATGCCATGTTAATGCTCTTTCATTTAGTCCTCAATGAACAAGCGATGAATGCGCATGTGTAGCGGCTGTTTTTTTTTTTTCGTTATATGAACTAAATGAAAATGACTATGACGCACAATATAACATATGTAAATATCATATTAACATCTTTTACTTTTATAGAGCTTATAAATAATTGAGTATTTTAATTTAAAAAATTTAATTGAATTATATTATTTAAAAATATGTATGTATATTAATATGTTTGGTTTTTTATATGAATATAATTATTCTGTTTTTCAATCTCTTACTTACATTATAACTTGGCTGTAAATAAATCAATTAACTCAATTTGTTTTTTTCTCTTTTGCTCACTAATAGAAAACAAAAAATTTTTTGGGCATCACTGTTTCAAATCAATCAAACCACGTGAATTTTTTTTTTAAGTTTAGGTCGTTATCTCAGGCTCGCCCAATCCGATTAAAATAAAATATTATCTAATTTTTTTTGTCACCTATTTTGATTGGAAATTTTATTCTCTACAAAGAAGTTAAATGGTAAAATGTCCTAAAATTAAGAGTTACTAAGATAATACCAATTTTTTGTAAAAAAAATATTTTTTGATTATATTACCGCTTTTTGAGGATAAAAAATGGATAAATGCATCACTGCGCTGCATAATGTGATTATTTTGCAATGATTTTGCTAATCAGCTTTTGCTGATGCTTCTCTTTGCTCACATTTTTGTTTGCATTTACGAACGAAAAAAGCCACCGAAATGAAAAAGTTTATAATAAATTTAATTTGTGAGTTGGATAATAAAAGTAATGATTTAAGTTGTTCGTAAATTCAAAAACTTTCTGGTTATTTGCTCTTTTGTCTGGTTAAAATTTGGGTACTTCTCCTTGATTTTCGCCAACATTTGACCCCATATGAACGACTCTTTTTTCTTCCAGCGATAAATTCTTCTTCCATGTCTAATCCCGATTACACATTTTTTCATCTTATTCAAGTCTAAAAAGAAATTAAAAAAATTAATAATAAAAAAAATAACAAATTAAATACTTACTCATCCATTGCGTCACCTATTTCTATGATTTGTGTTTTGCTTTTATATGCGCCAAATATACTTTAGTGTTGCATTTTCGAACATTTGACAGCTGCAGTGTTGCCACTGTTTGCATTTACGAACGTACTGCTCATCATATGCAGCGCAGTGATGCATTTACGAACAGGCCCCATATTAATTTTATAGTAAAAAATTTCTTTTTCATGGTTCTTTAGTAAAAACGTGAAATTTATACTAGTTGTTAAAAAAATAAGTTTTTTTTTTTAAATTATTATTCATAATTTATAAGTATTCATAATACTATTAATGACATCAACAAAAGTCGAATTTTTTACTATATTTTCGCTTTTAAAAGATGAAAAATCGTATAATGTTGTTGACAATACCTACGACAATAGTATATTATTTAAAATCATTTTCATCCTCAAAAATATGTAATATAATCAAAAAATAATTTTTTCTCCCAAAATTGCCATTAGCTAAGTAACTATCAACTTGAGGAGATTTTATCATGTAACTTTTTTTAGAAAATTAAATTTCCAATCAAAATAGATGAAATGAATTTAGACAATATTTAAATTTATCCGGATTGGGCAAGCCTGAGATATTGACCTTAATTTTTTTTACAAAAATAATATATTTATTTCACAAAGAAGAATATTTTTGTTATTGTATTACTAATATAAATTCTAAACAAGTAAAAAAGGGCTAAATTCGGCTGTGCCGAATCTTTGAATACCCTCCGCCAATATCCTAAAAAGATGTTCTCTACTGTTTTTGATACAAATAATATAAGAAAACTTTTGAAGTAAAATTATGTAGGAGAAAATATTTTTTTAGGTGAAAAACTTTTTTAGATGTGAAAAGAACTTTTTTGGAAGAAAAAAAATTTAGAGGTGAAAAAAAATTTTTGAGGTGAAAAAATTTTTTGTTGTGAAAAAAAATTTTAGTGTTGAAAAAATGTTTGAGGTGAATACAAAATATTTACTGCTAAGCGACTGGTGGAAAAATATGAGAAAATATGTTATGTACCAGTCGCTACTATGAAATTGTACTAAATTTGTATGGGCAACTTAGAGGCACCTTTACACTTTCACTAGTTTTTTTAACCATGGACTGCACAAAAAAAAAAACATTTTAAAGCATAGTTTTATTTATTTATTTATTTAATCAATGTTACACAAAAACCGAGCCCAGAGGGCCATATATGGTTTAAAAATACAACTCAAAACATACTACATAGTTAAGTTTTTGTCAAATACTCAATTTTGTTCCGGTTATGGGGACTAGCTCTGCAGCTGAATATGCCTAATGGAGAGAAGGTACTTTCTGATGCGCCACGCATTGATAAATAGTTGCAACGAATATTCTTTCTTTAAAAAATTTAAGTGTGTTTGTCTAATGAAGAGAATACAGCAAAGAAATTAATTTGTTAAAGAAAGAACATGAGTTGTAACTATTTGTCAATAGATGGCCCATCAAAAGGTGCATATTTTGCTGCAGAGCTAGTCGCCATTAGCCATATTGTGCTACAATATGCAGTAGAGTATTATTGATTTTCTATTTTCTTCGTAACATAAATGAATATTTGCCAAAAACTATGAAAAATATATGTTTTATGTGCATATTATACCTTAATTTTTTAAATCATTATTCATTTAGATGTTTAAGAGCACAATATTGCACTTTATTCATGTGTATTTTTTTATGAAAGAAAACATTAACATAAATATACATTTGCGAATCCCTCAACTCTCAAAAATACAATAATAATAAGTCCACCAGTAACATCTTAATGCATTAGAATTTGACGTTTGTAGTTAATTTAATATTTTTGGTAAATAAATTAATTGAAAGCCTAATCCAAGGCTATATCGCCATGGGGTGCCACCTATTCAAAAGTAGCGGCACTAAAGCAATTATGCATTTTGCTCTTTCTTTATATATCAATTTCTTTGGACCTAGCCATGGGGCAGGGTATTGTTTTAGTTAATTCAGTGATACCTATTCAAAAGTAGCGGCACTAAAGCAATTATGTATTTTGCTCTTTCTTTAGATATAAATGTCTTTGGTTACAAAAACAAAAAATACATTTTATGAAATGAAACGAAAAACCAACAAAGCTTAACAGAAAGACCCAATCAGGTTTACTATATCTCCTATAGTAGCCAAAGAATTGGAGATATTTTAAATGGAAAATCCTAAGAAAATGCATCGGGAAAATTATGAAAATTTCATAAAACGATTTTTAAATAGTTACGTCTATGAAAATGCCCATGTTCTACCCTTCTGTAGGTACGCCATGTCGTTGCAAGCCAGATTTGTTGAGAAACTTGAGCTACACGATAATTTGCTTGTCAGCCAAATATACGAAAACGAGAAAAACACCATCAATGGACGTATTAACGACAATCCAGCTCCTCTGGACCTTACCTCATTCTATATGAGCCCAGCCTCCAGCAATCATAGGGGCTGAATATGATATACGTATATACTAAATTTTGGATGAACTGTTATATGAATATGTTTTGTCAATTTATGTAACAAAACTTTTTGTTATTTAGTTTTAGTAATGTTATTTGTTTAGTTTAAGTAATATTATTTACAGAGGTCTGCTCTGTTAGCGACTTTAACAATGTTGCTTTTTACGTTAACTTAGTTATTACAGTAACACACATATAGCTCTAAGAATGTTATAATTCTCATAGTATGTAAGACAATAAATGTAATCGAACAAGAAGAAGACTTAATAATAACTTACTTAACAGAAAATTAAAATAGATACAGAAAAATTGTACAAATTTGTATGGAAAATTTAGAGGTACATCAGATTTTCACTAATAACTTTTGAACCGCTAAACCGATTTCGCTCATTTTAAATACCAAACTGCTCGGGAGGATGTTCAATAATCTGGCACCCCCGCTTGCGTCTTCGCGTCCACATATGGTGAAGAATATAAAAAGCGCATTTAAGTCTCACCCTAATGTACGCTATGAAATGTGTTTCTATTTTGTTTTATTTATGAATACACACATACGCGTTGTTTGTTGTTTTTTCTGATTTATTTAACGCTGACTTTTTGTTGAGTGATTAAATTTGCATAGAACATGTTCGACAGATGATTCAAACTAATCCGAATTACGCGTTCAGTAACATGATGCTGATTTTATTCTACACTGAATTTTATTGAGTGATTAAATGTGAACAAGAATTTTAGTGTATGATTAAATAAAGAAAAAAGTTGATTTTGCAGTTCTCGTTCGTTGCTGTGTATGTAGCTGTGTTGCTCATTGATTTTCGTGTTGCCGCAACCGTGTGTAGCAATGTTTCCTGTTGAAATTCATCTTTCATTTTTGGTTCCTAAAATATCAATTTTTTTATATTTTATGTTTCCAAACACAATGTTCCACAATGTTGTTTACTGTTTTTTCTATTTTATTTCGCTGAGATCAGTCGTTGTGTGCGGTGCTTTTCCAATTTGCGGAGTAAATAAAAAAAAAGAGTGATGAAAAGGGTGACAGTTTAAAATAATAAAAATTGGATAAATTTTATAAATGAATTTAAAAATTTACGAGAATTATAGGACACAAAAGGTCTGCACGAGATAATTTTGAGTAGTCTGGTAAAATAAGAGTAAGTAAAAAAATTCTCTCAGAAAACCATAAAAATGACCAAAATACTGCGAACGCACAAAACCACATTTAATACCCAAAAATAAACGTGAAGTTTTGTCATATTAAAAAACAGCTTAATAAATAAATATATTTGAAATGGCAAATATCTATTTACATTTTCAAACGTATTTTTCATTATTAAGAAGGAAAAGTTGTTTATAGTACTTTTATTTAACTTTAATTTTTTTTATCAAAAATGCAAAACAGTTAATTTATTAGCAGCATCTGATGATTTGACAATTTTACCCAAACAAAAAGTACGGGTAAGTTCTGGTAAAAAGAGAAACACAATTACTCCCTCATGAACGCTCTCATTTACCCAATTTTTGTTACAAGATCGGGTTCCCGCGGGCACCCGCTGTAACGTACCTCGAACAGACCTAAAATGTGATATCTATAAAAACAAAAGTAAAAACAGCAGCATATGAAAAATTAACAAGAGAATATAGAAACATTTTTAAAAACAAATGTTATAAATTTGCTTTTTTCCGAGTATATTTGTTTAGTAGTAGTATATTCGAACACACAGAACTGATGTTTCGTTTTTGGTTCCATCGTCTGCACTAAAAAAAAACACAGATTTCTACTAATGTGCCTTCGTCTATGGGTAGCACTAACTTTTAAATAAATCTATTTTCTCGTCAAATCCAGCGATTTAAAAAAAACTTGTATTTTTAATTTTTTTTAATACTTTGTTGGGTAACCTTTTTTGCTCTATGACAGATTTCAATCTTTTTGGGATCGACTGCACTAATTTTTTTGTAAAATCTTCCTGTAGAGCCTTTTTGAGGGCGATCACGTTAGAAATCGGATGTTTTCGAATTTCTAACTCCAGTTTATGCCACAAATTTTCAATTAAATTTAAGCCGGGGGATTACGGTGGAGTTTTTATTACTCTAGGACAGTTGTATAATAACCATTCTCTTATTATCCCGGCGGTATGTTTGGGATCATTGTCATGATAAAAGTGAAAAGTATCCCTTCTACCTAATTTTTCTGCACTTTGTTTCAGATTATTTTTTAAAATTGATAAATATTGAAATTTATCCATTATACCCTACAAAAAATGCAGTTTTCCAACGCCTGCCGTTGAACACGCAACCCCAACCCATTACGTGACCACCACCATGTTTTACTGTGGGGTGTAAGTGCTTGGGACTCCTCATTGGGCTTTCTCCACACATTTACTCTTCCGTTGAAACCAAAAATGTTAATTTTTGTCCAATCCACAAATAAAACGTTTTCCCAAAACAAAAAATCCTTCATCACATAGTTATGGGCAAATTCTAATCTAAGTTTTTTGTTTTTTTTTCGCAAACGAAGGGTTTTTTCGGGCAATTCTTCCATTTAAGCCAGCACTTCTTAGGACTCTTCGTACTGTTTCTGGATTGCAACTTATATTAAAATGTTCTTCAACCATGTCTCGCAGTTTTGTGGCACTTTATCTTGGATTTTGTTTAGATTTTTGGAGTATCCAACATTCATCCCTGGTAGAAAACATTTTTTTGGCACTCTTTTTTGGTTTATTTATAATTCGTTTTTCTTCTTTTTCTCGTTCCACCAGCAATTTTTACGATTTCTGCAATCTGCCGCTGACGTTTCCCATCTTTATGGTGGTCAATAACCTATTTTCTAATATCAACTGTAGTGTGACGACCCATTTTGGAAAATTTTCTTTAAGGCACGTTTAATATGTTATGTGCTTTTATGAACTTAAAACAAAATTAAAAAATAAAAACACCAATTTCTTTTGTTTAAATTCTAAAGTTACCGTTATTTGAGTGTTTTTTTTTCAACTGGGCCACTTTTACTATGTGATTTAAAATTGTTATTTTCTCTTTAAACTTACAACATTTTGTTATTGTTGTATTTAAGTTGAGCACATATGATTTTTTTTTACATTAATTAAACCAACTTTAAAAATTGCAACATTTAAATTAATATAAAAATATTATTAAAAAAATGCAAAACTCATTCTTATTAAAGGTGGGCCATTTTCACTGTGAGTTTTGCTAACAAAAATGTTTGATGTTCCGATTTAGTTCGACTTTGAGGTTAAATTTAAGAAAATGTACAAGGTAAAGCAAAGAATTTATCCACAATGTATTCAAGAAAAACCGACCAAATATCGGGTTTTTGTCGAACTGTTTGGTTGGACACATTCAGCATTATAATGACCCGCTTAAATTTAATCTCCAGTTAAATTTTAATTTTATATGGAAAACAAACACAAATGTGTTAGTTAAAGTCCCAATTAGTGGCTAATGAGTTGTTGAGATAATGGGGCACAGGAATTAAGAATAGTAAATTGTTCACTAGAATTGTAATGACCTCAAATCGTAATTTAAATTCTGAAAATTCATAACTTTTTTTATTTAATAGGAAAACACAGTCACAATTATCCTAAAACGTCACTTTTTCACTAGAAAAATAATAGTGTTGTATATTAAATTTGCCTGAAAACACTAAATATTTCATTTTCGAGAAAAACAATCTTTTTATATAGCAAGGGTGCCCAAGCCCTATGCGCTTGGTGCTCATTTGTTTTTGTAAAAGGTATAGTAAAAACATGTACATTTACAAGACTAAAACAGCTGATCGTTTAGCCGCCAAAACTATTGTTTGAGTTTTTTATTTTTCATATTGTGGTCACTATTAAAATAAATTTAAATAATGGATAAAAAAAAATGAAAACCTCAACTTAAAACGAATGTGTGAAAAAATAAGTAATAAAATATGGACCGATAGTGACATTCAGCAGCTATTGGTTTTTATTATTACAAGTAACACCGTATCTTCAAACCCAGAATCTCTGCAAACCCTATTTGGTCAATTGCATTTTTCACTAAAAAATTTATAATTTTATCTTTTTCCGTAATTATGGACATTTTTGTTAACTTTAAATTCTTCTTCATATTTTAAGTTTTCAAATTGATTAAAAACAAAACAAAAATCAGCTGATTGATTAATTTACAATAGCTGTGTTTATGCGGGAAGTAGAGTATTCAAAAACCGAAACCAGTTTCTTTTTTTTTAAACCGATCGGTTTCGAATATTGTGTAAATTCGAAGAAAACCAAAAACCGGCCTTTTTTGTTTGATTAACCGGTTTTTGTTAATTACATCACCAACTGGGTTACTTGGTCTCTTTTATTTTTTCCTAATACTTTTATAATCGTTTGTTTGGTTATGAAGATTTAGATTTAAGTCTGATAGATTTCGATGAAGACTTAACTTTGGATATTCCAAATTCAAATAGTTTAATTTCTGATCTAAATAACACAATAAACAGTATTCAAAATCCTAAAAAAGGGACTGTACAAAATCATTCATCATTATATGATGATTTCATATATCTTGATAAATGCGACAAAAGAACTGAAAAGTTGGAAAATTTATATAATTGTCTTTTAACTATTTGTCCAACATCTACTATTAGTGAAAGAGTTTTTCCACTTCTAGCTTTATCAAAAGTAAACAAAAAAATCGTCTTAAAACGAAACATTTAAAATGAATATTATTTCTAAAATATTATTTTAGAAGTGAAAAATAGATTTTCTTTTTACATATTTAAAATGTAATATTAAAAAAACTTATTTAATGCCAAACGTTTTAAACGTGCAAATTACTAACGTACCTAGTTTTACCAATTTACAAACTTAATGATCTCTATTCATTTGATATGAATATAATTTTATAATATTAATTTTTAAGATATTATATTAAAAAATATTGGTTTTAAGTTAATTTTTTGTTGAAATGAAATACAATAAAAAAATTAAATTTAAATTAATATATATATATATTAGGGCGGGTCGATTTGTAGGAAGTGAAAAAATTCACCAATTTCCCTATGATTTCCGTATTCTATGGGTTATTCCATGAAAATTTGCCAAAGGAACCATACCTCTATCGTTAAAATCGAGTCCCCTACTTTTTGTTGGTAGATTTTTTCCCAAATTGACGTTCGTATGAAATATTACCTACACGTTAACATCCATAACTCAAAAACTATCGATCGCCAGTAGGCGCGTTGGAAAGGTGAGCTCATTTTGATAAATTTACAAAAAAAAATCTCCAACATTGGTCCAACGGTTCAAAAGTTACGGGCATTTTTGTCCAAATTTTGGAGCCTTTTTCCATTTTTTTCATGATTTTGTCCAAGAATATTACTTTCATGGCCATTTTTTTGGCTCAATCCATTATTTAATTCAATTTACAATTCAAAACGAAGAGTTTAAGCCCAAATTTATCGAATTCGGTTGATTAATTCATGCGATATTGCTAAAACAAAATAACACATAAAACCAACTCTTTGATTTTTTTTCCCTTTTTATTTTTTTTTCTACAAAAATTCAAATTAAGAGATAATAAAATATCTATCAACCTATTATCAAAAAAAAATATTCAATTTGAGTGTAGTAAAAGACAAAATGTGAAAAAAAAACATTATTTTTTCTGAAAGTCTTGTTTGCTTTCAAGTCTGGGTGTTTTCGTACGGCTCTCTAATGTCGTCGCCATAGCGCTTTCTACAGCAAGCAATTGGACATGTCTTTCCGTTCCTTGAATGTGTAAAGGAATTTGTGGATCATCGAACGGTGGCACTTCGTAATTTAAATATCCCTCCAAATGTTCATACGAATAACTTTGCGTAAACGGTGGTTCGAATAAAATAGTATCGTCATTTAAATCAATCATATTTGTATATTCCGTACAATTAAAGTTTATAAGAGATTTTTTATAAACTCTAAGTTCCGTTGGGTCGACAATATCTCTTCGGTAATGTAAAATCTTCTTTATAGCAATGTTTCGTTTTTCCATTCTATCATCAAACAACATAGATAGCAAGATATTTTCTGAGTGTGCAAAATATGGATTATCTTGAATTACTGTATTTACAACTCCAAGTAAATTCCGTGGTAAAAATCGTGTCCAAGTAATAAATTTAAAAAGTAATGTACTACCGTATGCGGCAGAGCTATAATACTTAACATTGAAATACATTGGCGTGTATACTTTTATTATATAGTTAGCCAGAATTTTTAAATTTTCAGTTGGATTATTAGTTGTCACATACAACCGTAATAATCTATTGGCTTTGGTCAGCCAACGAGAATGTGCAATTGGCCCTGGTTTTATGTGAGATAAATCCGCAGGAACCACACCATTAGAAATTGCATTGGCCATTAACATCAAGTACCTCGAATCAGTAGATAATTCTTCTGGATTTAAATCACCAGGAGGCATATTTTCCAAAGCGATTTCCTCAAAATCGGTTACCACCTGAAAAGAAAACATAAAAGCTAAAAAATAGAATAAAAAATGGTAAAGAATTAGCTATAAAAATTACATACCGGAGGATTTTCACAATCAGCAATTTTTGAGCTCAACTTTCCGGTAGTTGATCGTGGTCCAGTGGTGGTTGATTTGTCTAAAGTGTCAAACAAATGTCTAAACGGAAGCTCGTTAAAGTGCAGAAGACACACAAACCAGTGCAGTGGTCTCTTTAACTGTTTTTCGAATAGTCGCAAAATTCCACCGTGTACGCCAGTATTTGTTGGTTCACCATCAGCGCATATAGCAATTAATGAATCGAGAGACAATTGTTTTTCTTGGAAGAATTCGATCAATTTGTTGACTTTGCTTGCCGCAGTTTCACTTTCTAGTTTTGTGTAGCCTATCAATTGAGAATTTGGTTCCCTCAAAACAACTAGATGAGGTTCTTTAACCATCCTTGGATGCAACTTCTCATCAATTTTTTCTACAGTTAGAGCATCATTTTTCCTGCCGTCGAATGAAAATGATATCAAATTCGAGCCATCATACCGCTTACGAAGTGCGTCTTGTCTCCATTTTTCTCTTTCTCTACGAAGTTTACTTTTATCGATGATGACAAGATTGCCATGAGCATCTTTTACGCCCAGGTCTTCCATCAGAGCTGTTGCCAATGCTGATCCCATTCTATCATGCACACCAAATCTGTCACACATCATTGCATAGTTTTTAGTATTGTATCTGGGAGTGTATGTTTGTGGTGGTAGAACTAATTCTGAACCTCCTCTCACATCAACTTCCATTTCGTCATAATGTGGTTCGTATGTAGGATCGTTGCTCACTGGGATTGTTGGTATAGTCGTTGGTATCGTCTCTTCACTTCCACTATCGTGTTCCGGTATCGTTTGTATTCTGTCATTATATTGATCGCGCATGAAATCTTTTAAGTTTTCTGGGATAGATCCACATGAGCAGTCGTTTTCTTTCAAGTTGCATTTACATTTTCCAATGTTGAATAATTGGTTTGTTGATTCTACGAATTTTTTGAATTCTGTTGCGCGTTTTACTCGTTGTTTATCTGCATTACTATATGCGTCAAGCAAATTATTCAATTTTCTAATGAGTATAAGTTCAATATTAAGTTGATTCCAAATTTCTAACAATCTGTCTGCTACTTGGGGAGTAAATCTTTTATACGAAAACATTTTGCTTTGGGCTTTTGAACGCCAAGAAAAAATAGTACTTCAATATATCTCGTTTAGTTGACAGATTAATATCAGGTAATTCACAGCCCACGCCAAAAGAAAAAACATCATGAGAGACCAAATGTTGCAAACTACTGCGTTGGGTATCTGTTGGATTTTGCGATGAACCAGGCTCTGAATCCATTTTTTAAACCGTCACTAAAAGAATTATATATGTTTTTCATAGAATAATAATATAACTATTAACTATAATAGTTAGCAATGTTTTTACACTTACCTTTAAATCTTTTCTAAATTTCAAAATAGTTTGATTATTTGTTAGTTATTTCAAGTAACACTTCACTGAAATGACGCTCAAACAAAACTAGCATACACTGGAATCCCCACCCCGCCAACTACAGCTGATTGTTTCGTCCAATTAGAATTGCTGTGTATTTGTTGTTGTCAAAATGACGTCAGCGAAGAATTATTCTTTATAAATCGTATGCAAACCCAAAAAAGAGAGCAAAAATAAAAAGGGAAAAAAAATCAAAAAGTTGGTTTTATGTGTTATTTTGTTTTAGCAATATCGCATGAATTAATCAACCGAATTCGATAAATTTGGGCTTAAACTCTTCGTTTTGAATTGTAAATAGAATTAAATAATGGATTGAGCCAAAAAAAATGGCCATGAAAGTAATATTCTTGGACAAAATCATGAAAAAAATGGAAAAAGGCTCCAAAATTTGGACAAAAATGCCCTAACTTTTGAACCGTTGGACCAATGTTGGAGATTTTTTTTGTAAATTTATCAAAATGAGCTCACCAAATGAGCGCCTACTGGCGATTAAACCCGATGGATAGTTTTTGAGTTATGGATGTGAACGTGTAGGTAATATTTCATACGAACGTCAATTTGGGAAAAAATCTACCAACAAAAAGTAGGGGACTCGATTTTAACGATAGAGGTATGGTTCCTTCGGCAAATTTTCATGGAATAACCCATAGAATACGGAAATCATAGGGAAATTTTAGAAAAATAAATCGACCCGCCCTAATATATATATATGTGACCTTCTCCGAGAAAAGGGACCTAGTGTGTGAAAATAAAGTTATGAGAAAAACGCATTTAAAGTTTCATAACGCAGTATCACTGTGAACACACCTTCAGTTGGAAGATGGGATTTAGTGTGGTGCCGACTTTGGTGACGTCATGCCTATGTGGTGACGTATCTTTTTCGCTTTAAGTGTGACAATACCTTTGCTATTGTTGCTGCTCTGTTCGTTCTCAGCTATCTGTTCGCTCTCTGCAAAGGGTTGATGTGATTATACTAATACGAAGAACATTGTAAAATTTTTATCAGAAATCTAACTCGTTTCATCTTATTCTACACCCTTTTAGGTACCAGAATCCACTATTTAGTCTAAACCCGTTTTTTGACACACTAGGTCCCTTTTCTCGGAGAAGGTCACATATATATATAATTTTTTTTTTTTTTTTTTCAAAGAATGTATTTTTTTAATTTTTATTACTTTATATATTAAATTTCGGTTTTTTTTGTAATAAAAACGATTAACAAATTATATAAGCTTTTTATTCAAATTAAAAAAAAAAACGAAAAACCCGGTTGACCGGTTTTTTTTGCAAAAACTGAAAACGAAACCGGTTTTTTCAAAATTCGATTTTTCGAAAAAAACCGAAACCGGTTTTTTCAAAAGGCCGGTTTTTTGAATACTCTAGCGGGAAGTTAATACAAGAAAAAGTCGTTCACGCTTTGTAGTATAAAATCGCTGTAAATATAAAAGGGTTGTAAATATACCACCAAGAGTGAAAACCGCTAATGTATTTACGTACTGACAATCTGAGAATACATATGGACAAAACAAAACGAAAAGAAACGAGGTTAATCATACATACATATCAAGTACAAAAAAAGCAACGCAGTTTCATAAGAAAATTGCATTTGTTATAATTGCTTCGATAAATATAAATGTACATTACATTTTTTCTTGTGACAAGGACAAAATTTTGTAACAAATAAATAAATTACAAGTTGATAAAAAAAAACAAAAAAAAAATGGATTCAATATCATTAGATAGTAATAATTCGTATGAATATGTAACAACTAATAATACAACACAATTTAATGGTAAAAGTATCTTAATTATTCATAACTACAACCGGAAAAATAACCATACATAATTGTACAAAAATTAATTTTAAATTGTACTTAATAACAAATTTAGTAATAACTATTGATTTTTGTTGGTCTTACATACATGTGTGTTCGTTTAGTTTTTCTTTTATAATAAATTATTAAAATTTTCCATGCATTCTGTTATGTGTTAACTTTTTCAAGTGATTTACAAAGGACTACATACATATATTTTCGTGTCTGTATCGTCAATTTGTGTTTTTTATGTAGTTTTTTTTAAAAATTCCAACAAAATGCTATGTCCTTTAGAATATTTCTATAAACGACAAAGTATTAATAGGCCAGCGGGTCGTTTATTAATATTAAAAACAAATTTTTTTCGTAATTATAATTCAAATTTTTTATATGTAATTGTTATTCATTCTTTTAATTTCCAGATGATCCCAGTTTTACCGAGATAGTAGCTCAAGTTGAATATGCTATTGAACATGGTATTATGCCTGAACGTATTTATCAGGGCAGTAGCGGTTCATATTTTGTTAAAAATTCTTCAGGGGTAAGTTTTTTTTAACAAATTTGTATAGAATATTAAGTGTAATATGTACAATTGATTTTTTTTCTCGAATATCTTAACAAAAATATAAAATTTTGATTCATTATTCAACAATGTTCAATAAGATTTTGGTTTAATTTCGCTTTATTATTAAATGTTTTTTTTTATAATTATATAAAACTTGTTTTAAAGAAATTTTGATTTTAAATGCAAAAAATTAGCTGGTATTTTTGTTTAAGCATTCATTTAAATCAATTTTTATAAATCTAATATATCCAATTTGTAAAGATAATTAAATTTTTTCAACGAAATAAAAATTGCTTCGTTGAAAAAATTTCGAGAAGATGTTGTGCCCTTTAGGGAATTTTTCAGAGTATATTTTACGTTACTTCTGTAGCTTAAACATAGCAAAATTTTGAAAAGAAATAAACATTTTGCTGTTATATCTAAGCTTATATTAACTTTACTATTGACTTCGTAACGGGGAAATTTATCAATTGAGCTTTTATTTGTTAAATTTTTGGATGCAAGTCGTACATTAAATATCAGTTAACAGACAGATTAATCAAGAAGTCCAAAAAGCTGTTGGTGATATAAAAATTGTTTAGGTGATCGCTTTCGTTGTTTTTTTAATTATTTAAAGTACTCAATACCGACTGTTTTTTCCACAGTTCTATTATTCTGTACATAAACATAATTTTGCCATCAAGTTAGGATATGTTCGCGTTAAATATTGTTGGATATTTGTTACAAATATATTGCAATATATGTTATGTGTGGCAAAATGATGAAAATGTCCTTAATACGTGCACAGATTTTGATATTTTTCAATAAGAATATTTCTAAATATTGAGACTATCAGAACGTATGAGTAATAAATGCGCTGATAATGGGGGGATCTCACACATGTAGTTTCCTTGTTAGTTTCATTTCAAAGCTCATTCTATTTAATGTTTTTTTTTTTTGTTTGATTTTAAAAATTTTTCTTATTTAAAATTGTACTAAAATGCTCCAATTTGTATGAAAATTTTGAGATGTCATAACGTTTAAACTTTATCAAACTTTTGGTTAAAATTAGCCATCTCACTTTTGTCGTCACGGTATGTCCGTGATTTCCACATATTTACACGGTTTTCTCCAGCATTGTGAATGAAGCTTTAAGGTCCATTCACAATTATGGAATTAAGCACGCTGCAGAGTGGAGTGTACTAAAAAAGAGATGACATGATACAAAAAATGTATAAATCCAAAGGCGAAGGGAACAAAATCCACCCTAGAGAGTGGAGTACTCCATAATTTCGAGGGGCCTTTAAATTAAACAAGAAACAGTCAAATTATCAAATATATTTTATTTAATTAAATTTTATAATTGTTTTAGGTTTTGACATTTTGCGCCATTAACACAAAATGTTCAGTTAGCTACTAACTGGAACTTTAACTGACACATTTGTTGTTTACCATTCAAAATTTATATTTTATTGTGAGTTTAATTTTAACCGGATATTGTGTTGTCTTTTTAGAAAGTACTGGCTGTTTTTAAACCTAAAGACGAAGAACCGTATGGGCGCCTTAATCCTAAATGGACCAAATGGATGCATAAATTATGCTGTCCCTGCTGTTTTGGTAGAGCTTGTTTAATTCCAAATCAAGGGTAAGATTTTAAAATTCTAAAAAAATAAAAAATATTTGTATAAGCTTTAGTGATAATGTTCTATTTAAAGTTATCTATCGGAAGCTGGCGCCAGTTTAGTAGATCGTAAACTAAATTTAAATGTAGTGCCAAAAACCCGAGTAGTACGTTTGGTAGCTGAAACTTTTAATTATGCCCGTATTGATCGACAAAAGGCCAAATTAAAAAGGAGGATAAAAGAACACTATCCCTCCGCTAGATTTAATCGAATGAGTTTGCCATTAAAGGTAAAATAAATTATATAGGCAAATGTTTTGTTTAACAGGTTATTAATATATAAATTTGTTTATAGACTGGTTCATTTCAAACATTTGTGGAAGGTTATAAAGATGCTGATTTTTGGTTAAGACGTTTTGAACAGGAACCATTGTCACCCGGCTTGGTCAAGTCATTTCAATTGCAATTTGAGCGTTTAGTTGTTTTAGACTATATAATACGTAATACCGATCGTGGTAATGACAATTGGCTTATAAAATACATACAACCAAAAATAAATAAAAAAGTTAATGGCACTGGTGGCAAATCATTAGCATCGAGTCTAAATGAACTAAAAACTGAAAATATTATTAATTCAGATGCTTTGGAACCAACAACAGCAACACAAAATAATAATAATATCGTTAATAAAAATGATACTGACAAAGAATTAATAGATGTTACCGTATCCGTATCAAGCACAAGCAGCGGTAGCACTCATAGCAGTATTGCTGCTGAAGGTCAAACGGATGCAGCTACTTGTGGTCCGGCCAGTGATAATCAAAATCAAAAATCGCCAGAAAGACCTATCGTTTGGAATGTTGTTGATGCACCAGAACTTAAAATTGCTGCTATCGATAATGGTTTGGCGTTTCCATTTAAACATCCCGACTCTTGGAGAGCCTATCCATATCACTGGGCCTGGTTGCCACAAGCTAAAGTTCCATTTAGTGAAGAAATCAAACAATTAGTACTGCCACAATTATCTGATATGAATTTTGTGGAAGAAATGTGCACAGATTTATTTTATTTATTTCAACAAGACAAAGGATTCGATAAACGTTTATTTGAACGTCAAATGTCGGTGATGAGAGGCCAAATATTGAATTTAACACAAGCTTTAAAAGATGGTAAATCACCAGTACAGTTAGTGCAAATGCCAGCGGTAGTTATTGAAAGGTAAGAGTGGAAATTGTAAAACAACACTGTGGAACAAATTCAGGTTAGCAAAAGTTAGGTCGATTCTGAGAGTGAGTTGTGAAAATAGAGGCTAAATTAGAAGACCCGTATCGCGGCGTTTGTTAGTTCGAATTTTTTTTAATCGACCTTCAACATGCCGATTTTCAGCATATTGTTTATATGGTTTTTTGCCTATAACTCGTCGACTAATTGATATTTTTTAAATCTGTAAAGGCCAAATTATTGCTAGAGACCTGTGCAACAATTAAAATTTGGGGTGCTTATGAAGCAAAATGTTAAAAAAATTATTTGTTTTTCATGCTTATTGAAAATATTTTCCACAAAACTAAGTCTTTTTGCTTTCTGTTTAATCTATAATATGTTTCTCAGTTTCTTTAATAAATTTCATTTGGAAAGAAAACAATCATAATACAAAACTTGAGTTTTCCAGCTTAATATTAATTTACTTCTCATATTTTATGTACGAATTTTGTTCAGTGTTGGTTTTGAAGAAAAATTGAAACAGAAATTATAAAAATATGGAAAAAAATATAATTTTGAAATGTTAGTTAGGAAAAGTTCTTGGTTTTAAATCCCTAAGGTGAAAACTAACCTGCGTTATATTTTTAATAAACATTTTTTAGAACAAACCGTAATATATGTGACCCATTTTACTTTTAATACGCCTATAAAATTGGAAATGCATTTTTATCTTTGAAAAAAATGAGAGCGAGTTTTTTCCCTTCGTTTTTAAATCCCTAAGGTGAAAACTTACCTGCGTCATTTTTTCAACAAACATTTTTCAGAACAAAAAGGAATATATGTGACCCATATAACTTTTATTATGCTTATACAATATAAAATGCATCTTTATGTTTAAAAAAATGAGTGAACACGTTGTTGTTACTTATTTTTTACCAGAAATTATTTCTTTTCGTTTTTAAATCCCTAAGGTGAAAACTTACCTGCGTTTATATGGTACAAGCGAACCAATTTCAAAAATAAAGATTCAGTTAATACTTGGAACTCAGACGAAGCTGATGTCTGTTAATAAAATTTTAATTAAAAATGTCGGAACCAAAGTGTAAAATGGACCACTTTTGTAATGTTTGTGGATGTTTCATAGCAAGTGATGAAAAATGTGGCAATGCGAGTGATTTTTTTTTGGAAGCCTATAAACAATATTTCTCGCAGGAGTTTATCACAGACGTAAACTATGCCCCTAAAAAAGTTTGCTTCAATTGCTATTTAACTCTTATGCAATGGAAAAGTGGAAAGAAGAAGGCTATGCCTTTTGGTATACCAATAATGTGGTTAGACAACAGCTCGCATCAAGAAGAAAATTGCTATGGATGTATCAACTACCATAAAGCTTTGAATAGAAGGAAAGCAAAGAATAAAACTTATGTAGCAGTGCCAAGTGTCCAAATACCATTACCGCACTCAGAATTCGTTCCAGTGCCAACATACCGAAGTATTTTTCTTTAAACAGATATCAGCACTACAACCGCCGCTGCTACATCCATGGATTTCTTCTCAGAATACGACCCTGGTGAAGGTACATCCTATGAAACATCAAAGGACCCAATCCTAGTGACATAAAACCAATTGGATGGAATTGTTGCAAATTTGTGTTTGATTCAGAAAAAATCAGAACTACTGGCTTCATTTTTGAAAGGAAATAATTTGCTGGCGAAAGGTACTAAAGTAACAGCATATCGAAAACGACAAAAAGAGTTAGAAAAGTTCTTCAATGTGAATGATGGAAAAAATTTCGCTTATTGCAACGATATTGAAAAGTTAATGGAGACGATAGGGTTAACCTATAAAAAAGATGATCGGCGTTTATTCATCGATAGTTCACTAATCAGCTTAAAAGTTGTGCTTTTGCACAAGACAAATAAAATGCCTTCTGTTCCGATTGCGTATAGCACTGACACTTTGAAACACATTTTGGAAGTAGTCAAACATAACGAACACCAGTTTCATTGATTACAGGTTTAACAGCATCTGGGCGTCCAAAATATCCGTGCTTTTTGGCGATTGGGATTCACGATACGTAGAAGGTATTAAAGGAAGAAACCAGTACAAACAGCATAACTGTAATAGTCGCATTGGACGGAAATGGCCTAAAGACAATAGGATATACGAAAGTCTTGTTCCTGAAATGAAAATTTTGTTGCCGTTGTTCCACATTAAACTTGGCATTGCTAAAAATTGTTTGAAATGTATCGCAAAAAGACCAGCAATATTCAACCGCTTAAAAGACATTTTCCCAAGACCAAGTAACGCCAAAATTTAGGAAGGGGTTGTTAATGGTCCCGACATACGGAAACTAATGAGTCGTCAAGATTTTGACCAAGTTCTGACAGACCGAGAATTAAATGCATGGCTCGCATTGAAAGCAGTCATTAAAGGACTTTTGGGTAAAGAACGCAAAGACAACTACAGGCAATCTGTTGTAAACATGTTGGCAGCTTTCGATGAAATTGGGGTTAATATGTCGTACAAATTTCATCTCTTGCATCAGCATATTGATCAACTCACTAAACAGTTGCCAACTGAATCTGATGAGCAAGGCGAACGTTATCACCAAACTGCGCTTCAATTTGAAATAAGGTAACTATAGAGTGTTATAATTTGAATTCCTAGATTTTTCTTATATCTTTGTCAGAGTGCACAATTTAAACATGTTAACGATTGAAAACTATTTTCGTTTCAGCTACAGAGGAAAGAAATCTCCACATGCAATACTCGCTGAAATTTGTTGGTGGTATAAAAACACATTTGAAGAAGAGGAAGACGAGGAAAAAGGGGAAGACAAAGATGAAATTCCAGAATATCTGTTGAACGAAATTATCGACCTTTCTGATAATGATGGCGATGACCAAGATATTAGAGAGAGCAGTGATATTGATCCACAGCCGCCTGCTAAACGGCAACTGGCCAAATCATTAATTTAATTTATTTAATTTTTTTTACTTAAAACTTTTCCTACTAACATTTCAAAATTATATTTTTTTCCATATTTTTATAATTTCTTTTTCAATGTTTCTTCAAAACCAACACTGAACAAAATTGGAATATAAAAAATGAGAAGTAAATTAATATTAAGCTGGAAAACGCAAGTTTTGTATTATGATTGTTTTCTTTTTAAATGAAATTTATTGAAGAAACTGAGAAGCATATTATAGATTAAACAGAAAGCAAAAAAGACTTAGTTTTGTGGAAAATATTTTCAAAAAGCATGAAAAAAAAAATTTTTCCAACATGTTGCTTCCAGCAATAATTTGGTATTTACAGATTTAAAAAATATCAATTAGTCGACGAGTTATAGGCAAAAAACCATATAACCAATATGCTGAAAATCGGCATATTGAAGGTCGATTAAAAAAAAAATTCGAACTAACATAAAGAAACGCCGCGATACGGGTCTTCTAATTTAGCCCTATTTTCACCCCTCACTCTCAGCATCGACCTAACTTTTGGTAACCTGAATTTGTTCCACAGTGCAATTATAGTCGGTTAAGCCTGATCATGAGATGCTCTACACCACATAGTAGAAACGTATCTGATCCCTGTTAAATTTACAAAAAAATATAACCAGATGGAAAATATAGAGAAAATTCTGAATGAAAATTCTACATTTAAGCAAATATGGAATTGTTGGTTTATATGAGGATTTGGCACAAGGGTGATACGATTTTCTTTATATTCGGAGGTATGAGTTATGAGGGTGTATCGTGTTTCTTTCTATACCATTAAATTCCGATTCATGTAGGCCCTTTCTATGGCGACTAGGTTAAAACATGGACCGATTTCAATAATTTTCAATGGGACCCAATGTAAACATGCATATATGTATACCAAATTTTGTCCCATTATCTTAAGAGTTGCGACCTGTTGTTTACATGGATAGACTGGCGAATATTTTTAAAACGACTATAAACATTTTTTTCTCTGCAATCTTCAACTTTTCATATACAAATATTAAATTACACACAGCAATTTTCTTAATTTCCTTTTGAACCTGCATTCGTGGGTGTCCACACTGTGAAAGTCTCTTTTTGTAATTTTAGTATCTTTTACATATAAAAAAGAGAATAGCAAGTACAAGCAAGTCTGTACCCCTTTTCGTTCTTTTTTCCTCCCTATCCAATAAACTAAGAATTGCTATGGGTGAACCGGGAGAAGTGGGAGAAATCGAATTTTTTTTTAAGTCTATTTTTTTGTGATTAATTGAAATATTAGCTATTATATTTTATATTTGTACTTAATTCCCTTCTAATTGTTGTTTCTTATTTCAGATCCAAGGCATCACGTGGATTTTTCTCCTTTACGCAGCGCTTCCAAAATAAAAATCCGGTTTTCTCTTGGTGCTAACATTTCTGTTTTATTTTGAACAAAACATTTTCCATCTTGTTGGTTAATTTCGTTTTGAAAAATGTGTATTTTTTTATAAGTTGGTCATTGTTATCAAAACAAGTCCTGTAAGTTCATTGTGTAAAATTATTCATGTGCATATAAATACTCTACACTACTCTTTGTTCAAAATCTCTTTAACTTGTTACACGTTACAATTTGGCATTCTTTTTCTTTATTAAATAATTTTAATAAACACATACATATTTTGTTAATAATATATTTTTTAATATAATTAAGTTAAAAACAAAATTTAAAGAAAATTTTTATTTTTTAGTTTAAAAGGAAAACATAATTGTAGACGAGCTGCAAAAGATTGAAAAAGTTCCTTTTGAATTTAGAATATTTTCTAAAAACCTATGCGTTCTTAATTATAAAATATCAAACAAACATAATTTCAATTCTAAGTTTTTTATATGTTTAAGGAGTTGTTAAAATTTAAAACAGATCTCTTTATAAAATTGAACTTTGGTTTTTCTTGTTAAGGCTGATAAATTTTGTAAAGTTGTACCAAAAAAATAAATGCTTAATACCAAAGTATTTTTAAAATTTTGAAATTCACATAGAATATTTAAAATGAACATCAACAAGGCGACTTTAAGCTTGTTATTTAATGTATATTTCTTAAGGCTGATTGTTAATTTTGGAATTTGCTTTAGTCGGTATTTTATGTTTTCTTTTTGTGTTATTAAAACATTCCATTAAATACAAAAAAAATACTATTGCTATTTTTACTATAATTTATTATAGCTAAAATTAATACTTTATTTCTACATCATTTTCAATTTTTTAATTTTCTAATTTAATTTAAACATTTTCTTCAAAATTTACCAAATTAGTTTAAATCTATACCATTTGTATATCCGATATTCTATACAAATAAAATAATAAATTGTTTATTGAAAATTGCCATAGACTCTATATGCTAAAAACATAGTTGCTTGTTATATCAATAGTTTGCTCGCTTTTGTTAGACTGAAAATGACGCTGCTAAGAAATAAATATTTCAAGCCAGAATTAGCACTACATTTTAAAGAAAACAACGGAATCTTTTTCATAAATTTTATGAAAAACTTTGGTTGAGAAATCTATATTTTTCATCTTAAATACGAACAATTTAGAAATTTAAATAAAATTTCAATTTAATTTTTTAAATCAAAAAAATTGCGTATACCATCTCACAATTTATAAGAATCAACAATAAACTTCACTATGGAACCACACACACAGTACGGTGCAGTATCGTTCAAAAGGTTCTAATCGCTACAATCAAAGTTATCAACAAAAGAATATTGGAAAGGGTTATTGTATTTATGAATATTACTAAACACAGTTACAGTTTGTAAGTAAATTTCAAATTATCTCTATAATTCAGCGTGCATTAGTAGTTATAACCAGGGCAGTGACTTTAAGTTAAAGACCCAAAAGCGATTTTAACCAAATACTTTTCAACAAATAGCATCGATTTGCTGTTGCATAGTTTTGCATATTTTGTTATAATTGTATATTTATTTTTTAATATATATTTTTTGCAAGTTTTGCATTATTTTTGCAGATTTGCTTCAATTTTAAATTAAATTTTAACTAAAAAAACTAGAAATAATTTGTAAACCTAGATATATCATTTACTAAAAGAAGAAGCGTCCTGCTGTTGCATACTTCGACAAATTTATTGGATTTCAATTTTAAACAAAGTCGCATATCAAATATGATTTATAAAAATCGAACACTTTTTTATTTTTGTACGTATTTTTGGATTTATAATGCATATTTTTTTTTTTTTTTGTTTTTTAGCCCATATGTTCCTATAAAAGAGATACGTATTTACAATTAACACTATAACATGGGAAGAATGTTGATAAGGGTCATAGCTGATGCACTCCATTTAGCTAGTATCTAATAATTTTTTGTGTGTATTGTCCAGAATTATGTATATAATTTTTTTATTAATTTAGCAAACTGTTTTTGATCTTGAACCGAACGGAAAACATCTCATATATAGCAAAAATTTTATTTGAATAGGTTTAATGTCAGGCTACATTTTTGTGCAATTTATGCCTCAACAACGATAAGTTAGATATACACAAACCTGTCAAATGACACCGTCTATCGAAATATCGAATAAAAATATCAACACTTCTATTCCCCTTAAAAATATATTAAATTAATTCTGTGTCAGTTTTGGATAACCGACTATGTCGACTTAATAGAAAATCAATTTTATTATTTACCCCCGATTGTCTACTATTGCTGTCCCCATTAAGATGTGCCCAAACCACATTTCCAAATCCCATTTCTTTCAAAAGTGAAGAAATTTTTAAAATTAAGTTTTTTTGCTTAAACACCAAAATATGTGGGATCACTCAAAACAATTTGTCGGTAGAATCTTAAGTATATTCATTTAAAATTTTTGTTATTCTTAACTGTTAAAAATCGCAATAAATTAAATAAATTTAAAAAACACAAATGCAGTACAACAACTAATAACGTTAAACAAATTACTGAACAATTTCTACTTCAAAACTTTTAAAACTGAAAACAACTGCTTTCTAGCTTTCTTTTCGGTATTTTAATACAAAAACAAAACGATTACAAAAAATGGGTAATTATTTTATTCTATTTAAAGTCAATTTCAAACCGTACTCCAGTTATTATGTTTTTATGTATTTGGAGATACAATAAAATTTTATCCTTGTAATTTAAAATATCACCTTTTTGGATCAATAAATGGTTTTTTGTAACCATAAAAAGTCTTAACAAATCGTTTTAAAAATTTAAATTTCATTGACTATTCATATAGTAAAATGTCCGAATTTAGTCCCTTGCCGGTGCTTCTTTTTCAAGCATTGATAATAAAGCGTCAGAATTTAGTGATGTAACAGTTATTTTCTCCATTTGTATTTAGTGCTTTGAAAGTGCTTCTTTTTGTAACCCTTTGCTGGGAAAAGGGATTTGTGCATTACCACCCGTTATTTCTACATGGGCAGTTATTTTTAAACAAAATACAAAATTGAAAATGATGTGTAACAAACATATGAATGTATTTTTTTTTTTCTTTTTACATATCACATTACTCAAACTTAAACTACTTTAAAGGAATTCTTTATCTATTAAAAATAAACAAGATTGATTAAATCGATTTGAATTAAAAGAATACTATAATTTATTATTTATGTTTATTATATTTTTTTAAAACTACTCCTTTTATAGTTTATCTAAAATAGTAGTTTAGTTTACATTTTATATTTATTTTGTTCTTATTAACACCTAAAAAACTAAAAGGGAATTATTTCTTAATTTACTAGAATAAATTTATAATATATCAGTACTTCAAACAGATACATTTAACTTATTATTAATTAATGTATGTTTGTATTTCAACAATTATATAAAAAACGAAAAATCAATATGAAGAATATCAAAAAAAATTGTTAAATTTACTTTATTGTATACTGCATCATTTTGTATTATTTTTATTTAAAAGAAAAAAACTCATTTGAAATATATCTATTCTTTATAAAGTGTGTGTATGGATAAATTGTGTTGCCTGTTGGAAAACAAACTACATATTTGGAAATAAATAAAATTAAACATAAATATATATATATATATATATATATATATAAAATTAAACATATATATATAAACACAATTAAAAGTGGCATGCCAAAGTTTTGTTTATTACTGGAACTTAAATTTTGCACAATTGAAAATTTAAAAAACTTGCACAAAGTACACTTTTCAGGCAGCATAACAATATGACCCTCTTAGTTTATTTTAATAGATTAACTCGAATTTTAGGAGGAAATGTAGACTTAGACAGGATTCGAAGGAACTTGCATATTATTTTGGCCATGAATGTATACCGTCAAATGCCACTTTTATTTTTCATTTTAATTCAGAATTAAAAAACAATACGAATTTTAGTAAATAAAAACACGTAAAATTAAAACAAAAAAATAAAAAGATTGAACAAATTAATTTATTGATTTTCAAAGGAAAAAAATAGGATATATTTTAGAAATGAAATGAGGAAGTGTTGCCCGCTACAGTGCAGTTGACATCAATTTGACGGTTTTCAGAAATCAGTTTGACAATTGCTTGCTTTAATTTCTTGCATGTGAAGGCACTGGATAAAGTAATTAATTAAAGATGTTACTTACCAAACTGTTGAACTATAAAATTACTGTCTTTTACGAAATTTGTAACAACAGTTTTAAAATTTTGATTAATTTGGTAGACATTTATCTTTGAAAGTAGACGATAAATGCTAATCGTCTCATAGAATCTGGGCACAGTTATTTGTTAAGTAATGCGGTTGTAGTTATTTTAACTGCAATTGCAGTTGTTTTACTTGCCAATTGATGTTTTAAACAACCTTTATATACCAAAACTATTGCACTTACAATTTATGCAGTTTCCAATAGACCAAAAAATAAATAAAGTATAATAGTTCTTTAGAAGCTTTAAAAAAAAATACTAAAGTTTGAAAAACTATTATCCTTCACAATATGTTTTTAAATATAGTATATAAAAATCTTAATAATTGTAAAAATTTTAAAAGCTTTTCAATCTTGTTTGAGAATCTAAACTCCTTAATATTTTTTTAACATACTTGTAAAAAGATTACTATTAGCAAAAATCATAACAGTTTTCAAGTCTGTTTGATAAACCATTCTCCTTCATAATATTTGTTTACCCTTTATAATATAATTTTATTTCACGTCTCATGTTCGTTAATATTTCTTCGCTAATTCTCCGTTTTGCTTTTATTTATAAAACTATAATTCACTATAAATATATACATATTAACCATGCTTGTCATATTTTGCATTTTCTCAACAGCATTGCAAGTATGATTATAAAAGACTTATTGTAAACAATAATTTCTTAACTGTTTGAAGTCTTGTTCCAGTAAAGTCCCGCTAATTTGACCGTAAGTTCATCGTTGAATATTGTTTGTACCGCGTGCATTGTCATTTAATTTTCATTCTTAATTTTGCTTCATGAGAGTGCGTATACTCTGCAAATATGGTTTTGATGGTTTGTTTTTAATTTTTGAAGTATTTTTTTATTTAGTGTTCAATTTTTTAATTTTTTTTATTCAGTTTGTATTTTGTTAAAGTTTTTTTTTAAATTTAATAAAAGTAAATTGAAAAATACAATAAAATGTGAATTTCTTATTTAAACTAATTCTACAATTGTAGGTAGTGGCGTACCCGAAATTATTTTCAAAATACAATTTTTTACAATGCTTAGTACACACATATACAAAATAGATTGTATTTTTTTGTTTCAAATTGATTTTTTTGCAAGACCAATAGATTTTTTTGCAAGACCAATTGATTTTTTTGCAAGTCCAATTTATCAGATTTCAGGGAAATTTGTACATTATGGTGAAAAATTTACTTTGAAATCAGGGAAATTTGCTTAATTTTCTCTCAGTTACCGAGTCTTGTTATGTGTACAAAATTTTATTTGGCTGCTGCTTACGATGATATCTCTATACTTATCCTTCCTCTATAATATATTATTTCCACACTCGTAATATACAATCAAAAATACACTTCTAATTCTTTAAACCCGTTCAATTGCCTTTTTGATTTATTTTATTTATTTATTTCAATAAATAGGAAGCCTATAAGGCCAATTATACATGAATTGTAGATTAATATTCATGTTATATTATAATAAAATGTGACTTAAAAATACTAAAAATAATATATTTTAGTGCTAAATGAAAAAATAAATGGTTCCCCAACCACACAAACATCACCAATACATATATAAATTCTGTAAAAAACAAGAACAACCTTAAAATCCTATGATATCAGATACTCAAACTGTTTAGAATACCTAAGGATACAAACTCAAAAGCTTTTTCTTGAATGTAGGATATGAAAATAGCCTTAGCGTAGACGGCAAAAGGTTCCAAGTACAACATACTCTAATTTTAAATGAATTTTCAAAAGTTGTAAGATGTAATCGAGGTATCTAAAGTTGTATATTACGGGTATTTAAATTCATCCACAAGAAAAATTGGCTGTCTTAGTTTCATAATTTTATAAAAATATAATAAAAGAAGAGAAGATAGATAATCATGAAATTTGCAACCTAAAAATACTGGGAATAACTCGAACATAAAATACATAACGAACAACTCTTCTAACAATACTCTCAAGGTAGTACAAGTTACCAGAGGACGTTCCGGAAAATACTTCTAGCCAGTAGTTAATTTTAGACATAAACAAAGCAGGTACTAAACGGCATCTAACATACCGCGGTGTATATGATTTTAAAGCATATAATCTTCTTAAAATAAAAGAAACTTGATTAGAGTCGAATCAAGAATAACATCAAGGAATTTATGGGAATCAACATAACTAATTGGTTGGTAATTTATACAGATTATGGGACAAATAAAATGTTGAGCAGGTAGGACCTTTTACCTTTTTTGGAATGTTTTCTAAAAATGTGGTAATTAAATTTTGATTTACACGTCGACTACCCTTATCTGCTATTACCCAGTATTGGGTTTAAATATCAAGTGTGAGCTGGCTAAATAAAATCTAAACTAAATTCCGGTTTCAAAATTTTTATGAAATTTTAAAAATTGTTCAAATATTTAAGAAAGAAATTTAGAATTTATTTAGCTACCTCGCACAGGTTTTACGTGGAATTATTCAGTTTGCATATTTTCTTTTAAAACAAAAAAAATTGTGATTCCAATTGTATTACTTTTTTTAATTAAAAATCTGATATTAAAATTCAACATTAAGTATTAACTGCAATCCCTAAAATTTCAGAATTATGAGTTTATTTTTATATTAAAATATATGTATTTAAAATTGCAAACATTTAATTAACAACTTAACTTATATAGACTTTTAAAGCAGTTGTTGAAGTTAAAAAGTAGAAATTTATAAAAATGCTGACAAGTCTTGCAAATTCTTGGCTTTTCTCTTTTAAATGCAAACAAAAATATTTGTCATACAAATATTTAAAATTTTCTATTTGATTCAAAAGTTTTTGAAACAATGTTAATTGGTTTTAAAATGGTTGTCTTTGGATTTCAATAAAAAATTGCTATTTCACGTTCCCAAGATATCTGTGCGAATGTGGCGTTGTGCCCAAGAAATATGACCCCAATCTTAAAATGTAATAAGTCCCATTTATTGGGGCAAAATTTGATAAAGAAAATTAACCCTTAAAACATAATGAAAAATTACCCCAAATAAATGAAAATTAGGGGCATATTTTCATTTATTAGATTTAGGCTTTAATTCATGAAATATGATGAAATTAAAAATGACCCCAAAATATGCAAAGCAAAGAAATGTTAACATACGAATCTACTTCTTATAAATAATAAAGTTACTTGGACCAACCTAAATTAAAATATTTTAAAGAATTAGAATCAAAATGAATTTAAATAAATCAAATATTTTAGAGATGCGCAACCACTGCCTTTGAAAATAGTTCAAAAAATAAGTAAATTTCTATTCTACGTCCATGAGTCCATGAGTTACGTTGGCCACACTCTCACTCTCACAGCAGCCAGTGTTGCCAAAAGGAAAGATTTATCTGTTTTTTTACAGATTTTTTAGGTACTGGACAGATTTTAAGAGTTTTACGAAAAAAAAAGATTTTTAAAATTAAAGCAGAAGTTTTGATTTTGATCGATTACTACTATAACAAAATAAGATACAATTTATTTTAAACAAAAATACAATATTACTTTTTATGCAAAACTGTTAAAAAAATGTGTTTGCCTTTTTAATGCTACTATATACTATAATTTTTTTTTGATCTTGTACAAGTAAAAGATTGCAGTGCCAATGGAATTTATGAAATAATTGTAAATGTTTTCCATCAAAATAATATTAATTACAAGAAGAATTTAATAGGATTTGAAGCAGATGGAGCCAACGTCATGAAGGGCGCTAACCATTCAGTGGCTTCACTACTGAAAGATGATTGCCCAAACCTTATTATATTTAAATGTGCCATTCTTTTGCGTTGTGTGCAAATTACGCTTGTGGATATTTACAATTTTATTGAAAATATTTCAAAAAGAATTAGTTTATTTGCAGACCTGCAAATTTTGTTGGATTATAATCCCCAAAAATTGCTACCCCCTTCTCAAACACGTTGGCTTTCTCTTGAATCAACAGCTTCTTAGTCGTTTGGATGTACCTTTTTTTTTTGCACGGATAAAAAATTCGATTCAACTCAGAGAATGTTAGGCTATTTAAACAAAGCTGAATTTGAATTATATATACAATTCATATTAGCCGATATAAATAAGTTAAACAGATTATTTCAAAGTGAAAATCCCCAAACTCATTTACTTAACAGTTAAAATATTTGAATATATAGTAATAGATTCGTATATATCTTGTGAAATGCTTTAAAAAACAGATGTTACATTGTTCTATATAATTGCATACAATAGGTGTGTTGAAAGGGGTAAACTCTATTGGCACACAATTGTAGTCAGTATTGTTTTGGGCTAAGCTGATCTCCTTTGCAATGGATGACAGCTAGTAGAAAAGAGGATGATGAGTTTATTTATAATTTCTCAAGGCTGGAGAAATTATAAATCGATGTTTGAATTAGTGGCACCAACGGATCCAAATGTGGTTATTGTGGTTCGGGAAAGTAAAAAATAAGTGAAATAAAATTATTAGGTTTCCCTGGATAGAGAGGTTTAAAGAAAAGTTGCTCACCCGTTGATAGTTGTAATGTAAGTAAGTTTTAATTACGTCAGTTAGCCACAGCTAACCTCGGTTTATTTTTTTTTTTTTGTATACATTAAATTTCACAAATTCTATGTTTCATATTTTATTTCGACAAGTTTTGACAGATAAATGTTAATTGTTATAAAATGAATTCAGAGTTTTATAACGTTAATTTTAAATAAATTCAAGTTTTATATTATTATTATTTATTAGATTCATAATTAATTATAGATCTAATATAATTTAAAGAGCACTAGCTACATAGGCTATCAGCTCTAGATAGATATTTTAAAGAAGAATAATTTACAATATTGATATATAATATTTTTCGTTATAACAAAATAAATTAAATAAAAAAAATAGTATTTTATTAAATATGAATTATAAATCTATGAATTTTTACAATATTTTAATAAGTGGGGTTCATTAGTAGTCTCATTGGATTGGTGGCTTCAAAAATAGCAATTCTGATATTCTGGTAATGGATACATTCTAGTAGAATATGTTTTATAGAGATAGTTTCTTTTCTAATAATATAACCATGTGTTGCATATGTATGGCCCAACCGTAGGCGGGAAAAAATTCGAATTTGTTGTCTGCTAACATTAGTAGGATATTGTGTTTGAATACAATTCATATTCAACTCCTTATAATGAGGATGGTAGTATTCAGACCAGAGTGCGATTTTATTTTGATTGATGTATTTTTTTATATAATTTTGGATATCTATTTTTTCAGGTTTGTTTTACAGAATAATAGCAGCATTGCAAGCGAATTTTGCAGCTTCATCAGCATTTCCATTTACCCTTATATTAGTATGTCCTGGTATCCATAAGATGTGTCAGGGTGTTTTACATATTAATATACCACGGATATGGTTTATGGAATCCCATCTACGTGAGAGTGGATTGAGTGTTGACCGAACAACAGATAAACTATCTGTACAAATTACAGTTTTAAGCCGTTTTAAAAGAGCGATATGTATAGCGTTAATTATTGCAAATGCTTCAGCAGCAAAAATTGATGTAAAATCAGGATGAATCTTTTCATTTTTGATCCATCTGTGAAGAAAAAGCTCCAACCATTTTTAAGCAAGCAATCTTCCTTTTCAAGATACAATTTTAAAAAGATGTCGTTAGGTGTGTTTTGTTTATTAAATTTTGAAAGGGATACATCGCATAAATCCTTGCAAAAGAACCAAGGAGGGTAAATTAATTTTGCTGGTTTGTTTATATTGTTTATGTTTAACGATCTAGCAATTTCTAACGATTTGCACAATGTTGATGTTATTCGTGGTTTTCTTTTGACAGTTAACTGTTTCTGAACGTCTTCGTCAATAATCGAGTTATTTGGATAAGTGATTTTGGGTATTAATTTAGATTTAGCTTCATGTATCCGTTCTTCGGGTTATGGTAAGCGAGATTCAGAAAGTATGTGTTTTACAGGGGTAGTTCTGAATGCATAAATGCTTGATCTGATAGTTTGATGATATATTCCCTGAATAAGTTTTATTATTGATTTTGATGTATTCCCAGTTAAGAAAAGACCATAATCGATTTTACTAAGAATTAATGTTCTAGTCAGGTAAATTAGGGTGTTAATATGAATAAAAGTTTTCTTGTTAGATAAAAATGAAATTACGTTTGCCCTTTGAATTAATGATTTTTTAAGAGATAGGGAGTGTTCTTTCCACACGTATTTGTTGGTAAATATAATACCTATTATTTTAAGTTGATTTACGTTTTCAATGTTAGTGTGATTAATATAAGTATTAAGATTGAATATCACATAATTTTTTCCTACATATGTGCAGTTTTTTGGTCTTGTCAGTAGATATTTTGGCACCGGATTTTAATGACTAAATTAAATGAAATTTATTCAAAGCATCTTGTAATATATTATTGCATTCTATGTTACTATTCTTTTTGCAAAAAATATATAAATCGTCAGCATAAATGCAATGATCCAGATATTTGCAGTTGTTATGAGGCTGATTTCGTTGAATGCAATAGTGAATAAAATTACGGATAACGGCGAACCTTGTGGGATCCCATTGTGTAATGAATATGTTGAAGAGTATATTTCATTTATTTTAACACGAAATTTACGAATTTTTAGATAGGATTTAACGAAGTTGAAAATTTTTTACCCAACTTTCCATTTATTAAGGATGTTAAGAATTACATGGGCACCAACTCTATCAAACGCTTTTTCAAAGTCGATTGAAAAAAGTGACACGTGGTTACGTGATGACAAAGCTTTAGATACGTAGAAATCAATATGTAAAAGAGCATCAGTACTGGCCCTGCCAGCTTTAAAAGCAATCTGCTTTCGGGATATCAAACCATTTATTTCAGTGAACCAATACAGACGTGCAGCCACTATTTTTTCAAGAATTTTACTAGGACAAAGTAACAAAGAGATTGGACAATATGATTTAACTTCGAGTGAGTTTTTGCTGGTTTTTGGAATTGGTATCACAGTAGCTATTTTCCAGACAGTTGGTATTATGCTTGTTTTGAATATGTTGTTATAAAGTAATAATAATCTCTTCTTTGCCTGAAGACTAGCCTCTTTAATCATTTTATACGATACCCTGTCAAAACCTGGAGTTAAACATTTTACCTTAGCCAAACAATATATTAATTCTCCAAGTGTGATGTCTTTTTCTATGTGAACTGCTTTGGAATTGGTTTCATTATTAGGTTCTATGTTTAAATAAATGGCTTTCGATTGATTGTATTGTTGGGAGAAATTATTATCGGAAGAATATTCTGACCATTTTTTGGCAAAAGTATCGGCTATTAAGGCGGAATCTGTGATGATTTGATTGTTATTTTTAACAGCTAAAATTTGCCTGTTTCTATGTATTATTGTTGGAAAGTCTGCGAATTTTATTCCATTTTTTTTTGCTTCTTCATTTCTCTTTATAAGTTATCAGGTTAGAAGTTGTAGGTGATATTTTTTTAATTTCTGCTTTGCATTCATTTTATTATTTCGAAGAATAGATAAATCTTTATTCCACCAAGGAACAATCATTTTCTTTTTGTTACTAGTGCGTTTGCTGCACTACGTTTGGCTTTTGTAATTAATGATGCTTCTTTGTTTATGTTCAAAGATTGAGGTCTTTTTTGTAGTTCATAATCAAGTGTACTTTGTCCAATCAGCTAAGTTGATTAGAAATTTACGATTAAAGTTGGATCTTTTTGTATTATTTCTTAATGATATCGTGATAACAATAGGGAAGTGGTCGCTGCTATACATTTCATCTAATATATCCCATGAAGTTAATTGTAATGAGGTTGGAGAGCAAAAGGAAACATCTACATGAGTAAACGTTCCATGTGTGGAAAGATGAGTGGGACGTCCATCATTCAAGATACATAAATCTGAAGATATTATAGCACTCTCTAGGATATTGCCTCTGTGGTTGTTACTTTGTGAACCCAAACTACGTTCCAGGAGTTAAAATCCCCTATGATAAACTTTGGCGTCGTTATGGAATTGAGAATGTTTACAAGTTCCTGTTTAGAAAAAGATTGACTTGGTGGTATATAAAAGGAAATAAATGTGAACTCAATTTTAAGTTGTATGTCTATTACTATTATTTGTTATGTGGAATTTATAAAAATTTGTTTATGGGGTATATTATCTTTTATTAATACACCAATACCTTGTTTAGAAGTGAAGTTGAGTGGAGAGTTATAATAATATGCAGTGTAGCCTTTAGGTGGAATTGAATTAAAATTACATTTGCAGTGTTTTTCGATTGTTGTTGTTGTTTTAGCTGATGATGCTAATCTTTTCTGTATTTGTTTGTTCGGAAAATTTTTGCAATTATCATTATTTTTTATAGTTTCGGAATACGATTGGCTTTCTATTTGTTTGGAATTTAAGTTTCCCGTGTTTTCATATTTACGTTTTGCGGCACTGAAAGAGCATTTGTCAATGGTTTTTATTCTAATAATTTTCTTTTGTTGAATATAACGAGGACAGTTTTTGTCTGAGGCTGGGTGTTTATCCCCACAATTTGCACATTGTTGTCGTGTACATTCAGTTGGTTGGTGAGGTGGTAAATTGCAATTTTCACATGTGGCTTGATTGGAACGTTTGTTTTTTGTATGTCCTATAAGCTGACAATTGCGACATAGCATCGGGTTTAGGAAGTAAGTTTTAACTTTAACCTTGTACCAGGCAATATCAATAACTTTTGGTAAATTATATAGATTAAAGGTAAGTACCATATATCCGTTACATTGTTTAGTGCCATCCTCGTTGGTAAATGTGTATTTATATACAGAAGCAACGCCTTGATCTTTGAGTTCATTAACAATTTCTTCTTCTGATACTTCAATCAGGCATGGGGCATATATTACTCATTTAACAAAGTTTAAGGTTTCATGTAGTTTAACAGTAATTTCACAAGTATTTAATAACGTTTTAGCTTTCAAAAATTTATCAGCAATCAATTGATTGCGTACTAAAAGTAAAAGGCTCCCATCTCTTAGTTGACTAATGGAATCGATTTATGTTGAAATAGAGTGTAAACCTTTTTGGATAATAAATGGACTTAATTTTTTTAGTTCATTATTTTTTGCTATTATTAAGTATTTTGGATCATTTATCATATTGGTTTTTATTGGTGGAAGTAGAGGATAGTTGATGTTGTTATGTTGATCCAAGTAGTCACCTAATATGGCAAACCTATTGGATTGTCTGTCAGGTGGCCCGGGGGCCATTATCCCTTTTATTTTTTTTATGTAATTCTTTTTAATTTACTAATTAAAAATTAGTTAATCACAATAAAATCTAAAAAGCGTTGTCAATTACACACGTTTGTAAACCACGAGAGATAGTCGATTTCTTTTTTTATAATTTCCAAAAAATTTTACGGAGCTTTTCTACGACTTTTTTATTTGACAAGTTTTTCGTGAATATCAAATTTTATAATATAAACGCATTTAGTAAATTTACATTATTTTCGACTTTTAAATAAGTTTTATAAAACTAATAAAAATATTTTTTAAAAAATTGTTGATTCTGTGTATAAAATGTATGCATTTTATACAATAATAGAAATTCGAATTTGTTTTTACGTATTGTTTCAATAAAAAAAATACTTGTGTTGTTTCAAAAAAAGATTTTTGTCCAAAAAAAAGATTTTTTTTTTTTTGAAATTAACAGTTTTTCTAAAAAAAATTATGGCAACACTGGCTGTGTGTAAAAGTTTCTGTTGTTGTAGGATTTTGTCTAGTTGTTGTGTTGTTTGCTATTTGTGCGAATGTAGGATTTTTTTATGCCGTTTCTTTGAATTGTTTGAAGCATATTTAATGTGGGATTATCATTAAAAACTGTCCATGCTTTAAGTTGTTGCAGACATAACGTCTACAAACAACTTGTTTTTCTAAACAACTTTGTTTAACATTTTTTTCTAAAATCATTTTACTTTTGAGAATTGTTTTATTGTTGTCAATAATTTTTCTTTTTAATTATTTTTTAATATAAAAATAAAATTGTACTCCTGTTCAAAAGAACATATCTTGTGTTATTATTCCACGTTTATTAACAGGTTATGGGCCCAATTGCCATAACACAAAGTTGTGAAGCTTTGTCTGCAATTCTCCTCCAAACTTACCTACAGAAGAATGGACAAAGAATAACGATGAAGCAACAGTTTATCTGTTGAAGATACACAACTTTTTCTTATTAAAAAGGCGAAATCAGCCCACGAAGCTTGGGAGACGTTAAGATATCATCATGAAAAAGACACTTTGGGTCCAAGTGTTCGTTTGATGCGAAAGATATGTGGATTGCGTTTTTCCATGGATCGCGATATACACTTAGAAAAAAAAGTTAGTAGAAAAATTTGTAAACGGTTTTCAATCCCACTTTACTATTTTTGTACTGATTTTTAGTAAAAAAATTATTATTTAGCAAATCTTTTTGCTATTTACATTTTACAAATTACAGAATTTTTACAGAATATCTACAAATTTTCGTTGCTAATTTCAGAAATCATTTTACAAATTTTTGAAAACCGATTTGCTAAAATTAGCAAAAAAAATACTAATTTTAAAAAAGTCGATATTGAAGGAAATGTTATTTCTAATAATTTAAACTTATACACACAAACTTAAATTGCCCTAAAATGTTACATAGGAAGTGAAGATACCGACTCATGTCTAAAAAGAGGACATCCACTTAAAATAGCACTAAAAAGGGTTTTTTAGTTCTAAAAATCAGCCCTAAAAACAATTAAATTTAACCTTAAAATTAAAAAAAAAAATTGACTAAAATATTTTTCAAAACAGAAATTACCAAATTAAAACAAAATGATAAATTCGTTTATGTTTTAACCATTTTTAAGATTTTTAAGCCTTTGATTTTTTTTTTCATTTTGTATAAAACATCTTTTAATAAATATAATCAAAATTTTTGGTGCTCGATAAAAAAAATAAATCTAAAACTTTGTACTAATATTAGTATTTTTTTTTTGCTGATTTTAGGAAACAGATTTTAAATTCCAATTTACAAAAAGTCTAATAATTTTTCTATTAAAAAATTAGTAATTTTTTTTCCTGATTTTAGCAAACAGATTTTAAATTCCAATTTACAAAAAGTCTAATAATTTTTCTACTAATTTCATTGTACTATACGTCAGCAGACATGTATTGCTAAGATTAGCAAAAAATACCGCTGGGCTCAAATTAGCAGAATTTCCCGTAATAACAGCAAAATTTTCAGTTGCCATTACAGATTTATTTTGGTGAGTGTAGCCAAACATATAATCGAGATGAAAGTTTTATTTGAAAAACCGGAAGCAGTGGGTGAACAATTTACTAAACGGTGGCCCGTAGCAATGCTGTTAAGTAGTTTGCCGTCTTCGTTTGATACTCTGATAACTGCTTTGGAAGCACGTAAGTTGGATGAATTAACATTAAAAGTGGTCGAAATCAGTTTGACTGAAGAATATCAGCGCCAAACAAAAGACGTAATACCAAACTCTGCCATGAAATCCATTTCAAGTGATTGGCATATGCAGAAAGTGTGTCATCATTGCAATTTGAAGGGCCATATTATGAAGGATTGCTAGAAGCTGAAGAAAAATAAATTTAATAATGATAATGTACAACAATCAATGGTGAGTGAATCCAAAGAAAACAACACATGTTTTGGACTGGCAAACAACAAAAGCAGCTGGATTATGGATTCTGGTGCAACATGTCACATTACCACTAGAATTTCGGATTTTGTGCACATAGACAAATCAACACGCGAAAGCGTTACTGTGGCTAGTGGTGAAACAATAATATCGAGTGGAAAAGGTATGTGTAGAATCATAATAGTTAACAGCCAAAGCGAAAAAGAAACTATAAATGCTAAGGATGTTCTATTTATCGCAACATTCAATGGTAACCTTCTATCGGTGAAGAAAATTGTGAAGAATAGTTTTCAAGTAGTGTTTGACGAAACATCCTGTAAAATTCAAGATAAATGTGGTAAGGAGATTGCAGTTGCAGATGAAAAGAATGGTTTATTTATTTTACGTGAAATTTGTGCTGAACAAGTCATGGTTTCAGAATGTAAAATGTAAAAATGTCAACACTATTGGCACCGGGTATTTGGCAATAGAAATATTGATGCTATACGAGAAATGCAAAATGGAAAAACGGTAAGCGATTTTCATATTATTGATTATGGGCTTAGAAAGCAGTGTGAAATTTGTATAAAAAGTAAAATGGTTAGGAACTCATTTAAAAATTCGAATTCTATATCTGAAAACGTAATGGATTTGGTCCACACTGACGTCTGCGGTCCCATACAGACACCTACAGTAAGTGGTTTCCGATATTTCCTCACATTTATAGACGATTATAGTCGTTATACTGAAGTATATTCAATTCACAATAAAGCTGAAGTTTTCGAAAAGACCAGATTGTATTTGGAAATGGTTAAAAGCAAATTTTTGTGTTATCCTAAAATACTAAGGTCAGATAACGGTGGAGAGTATACGTCTCATAATATGAAAGAACATTTAGAGAACTTAGGCATAGTTCATTAATTTACAGTTCCGTATAATCCCCAGCAAAACAGAATTGCTGAAAGAAAGAATAGATATATAGTAGAAATGGTCAGGTGTTTATTAGCTGATGCTAAATTACCAAATTATCTCTGGGGCGAAGCTTTTATAACAGCAACTATTTGCAAAATCGATTAGTTTCGAGTTCTGTTTCAACAACTCCATAAGAATTATGGGAGAAAAAGAAACCTGACATTACTAATTTACAAATTTTTGGTTCTAAAGCCTATGGTTTAATTTCTAAAGAAAAATTTAAGAAATTTGATCAAAGAAGTCAAGAATATATATTTGTTGGCTAAGATAAATACTCGATTTAACAACAAAAATTATTGTCATTAGTAGAGACGTAAAGTTTATCGAAAATGCAACGAAAATTTCGTTTAATAAGGAAAGAAACGATAATCCTAAGGTTTTATTAGAATCAATTTGTTTCAAGGGTGAAAAAGAAGTTACCATTAAAAATTAAAGTACTGATTGTGATTATAACAGTATCACAGAAGAAATGATAATTTCTGACGATAATTCGTTTTGTAGTCTAGATGAAAGTCCCATTGTTACAATCAGTGAAATTCCTGATACCGAAAGTTCTATTGTTAAAAGTCCGGTTTCCGAATCCATTATTGAAAAGGAAAGTACGGTTAGAACATCCACTAAATGTAACAAAGGAAAGAAACCAGATTTTTTAACTCTACAAGCAATTAGTACTGAAATTATAGAACCGAAAACATACAACGAAGCAATCAAATCATTCCAGAGAGGCGAATGGGTTAAAGCAATGAAATATGAAATCGATATGTTAAAGAAATCTGGTATTTGGGTCTTGGTAATTGCACCCCCTAACGTAAATATCGAAAGTTGTAAATGGACTTATAAAATTAAACGTTATATCAATAACAATATAAAGAATTATAAAGCTAGCCTTGTTGCTAAAGGGTTTAGTCAGAAATATGGTACTGATTACGATGAGGTATTTGCCCCGGTCGTTCGACAAACTAATTTTAGAACACTGTTATCACAAAATGGTTGTTGTGCATGTGGACGTCAAGCCTGCTTTCTTAAATATCGAATTGGAAAACGTTATTTATATGAAACAGCCACCTGGTTTTGAGGAAGGGAGTCCACAGCATGTTTGTAAATTGAACAAATGCTTGTATGGTTTGAAACAAGCGACAAATGTGTGGAACAAGGCGCTTCACAATGTTTTATTGAGAGGTGGTTTTAAACAAAGTTTAGCAGATGCTTGCCTTTACACAAAATCTCTCGTCGAGGAAGGGAATATATACATATTGATCTACATATTGATGTTGACGATATTTTGATAGCGGCAAAGAACAAAAAATATATTGATGAAGCTGAAAAACGATAAACGATAAATTCGAAACTAACAACCTCGGAGAAATTCATCATTATCTCGGTTTTGAAGTTGTAAAAGATAAGAAATATAATTTTTGTATTCGCCAAAATAATTACAGGTTGGTTGAAAAGTTGGTATAACTGTCCTGAGAACACATGCAAAGTTGCAAGTCATTCTGTCAATTCTTTCTTTGTTTACAAGCCATTTAAAGTTGACGTGCCATTGATTTTTTTTAATATGGAAAAAATTGAATATCGTGCAGTCATTAGATTCTTTGTTTTGAAGGGTTTAAAAGCAAAGGAAATTTATTAACAATTGTTAGAAGTGTATAAGGAGTCCTCACCTTCAAAACACACCGTTGAATTTTGGGCTGGTGAATTTAAACGTGGTCGTACCAGCCTTGAAGACGATCCACGCAAAGGACGACCAAAAACTGCGACCACAGCAGAATTCATTGAGCAGGTACATAATATGGTTAGTGAAGATCCAAGTTTGACTAAGCGTGAAATTGCTAATGCCATAGGCATATCAGACGAACGAGTACTCCATATTTTACATGAAGAACTACGTATGAAAAAACTGTTTGGAAAGTTAGTGCCGCACACATTAACAATTCAACAAAAACTGGATCGAAAACAAATTTCTCAGCGTAATTTGGAGCGTTTTAAGCCGAATAAAACCGACTTCTTGCGTCGTTTTATAACTATGGATGATACTTGGATCCTAAATTGAAACAAGAACGCTTACAGTGGACTGAAGCTGGTTGTTCAGCTCCAAAGCAGGTGAAGTCACAACGATCAGCAAAGAAGGTTATGCCATCAGTTTTTTGGGATGCAAAAGAAATTTTGTTGATTGATTATCTTCAGAAAGGTAAAACAATCAACTCTGAATATTATTGCAGCCTTTTGGATCAGCTGGATGAAAAATTCGTGAGAAAATACCTGGTTTAAAGAAGAAAAAAAATCATTTTTCATCAAGACAATGCACCTGCTCACAAAAGTGTTTTGACGATGGTTAAATTCAAAGAATTAAAGTACGAATTACTTGAACATCCACCGTATTCACCAGATTTGGCTCCCAGTGACTACTATCTCTTCAGAAATCTCAAACAATTCCTTCGTGGAAAGCATTTTTCGTCGAATGAAGAGGCCATAGGAGCCGTAGACGGTTATTTTGCAGAGCTTCCGGAAAACCATTATAAGGATGGGATAAAATTATTGGAAGATCATTGGAACAAGTGTATTGAGCTTCTAGGAGATTATATTGAATAAAAAAATATATTTCGGAACAAAAACAGTATTCTTTCATTTCATTTCACAGGAACTTTTCAACCAACCTGTATATTAAAAATTTAATAAAAGAATTTGGTCTGGAAAAAGGTAAAACTTCAAAATTTCCACTCGACCCTGGTTATGGAAAATCATCATCTGAAAATTTAATATGTAGCAACGAATATCAAAAATTAATTGTGTCACTGTTGTACATTAGCGTTAACACACGCCCCGATATTGCTTCTAGCATTTCAATCCTAGCACGAAAAGTAAGTTGTCCTAATAGAGAGGATTGGAACGAACTAAAACGGGTTCTGAGATATTTAAAAGGCACATCTAAGTTATATCTTAAGCTAAGCGATAACAAGTCTAATCAAAATTGCTTAATAGGCTATGCAGATGCTAATTGGGCAGAAGATTATTCAGATCGTAAATCTATTACTGGATATATTTTTCAGATTAACAATGGCAGTGTCAGTTGGTGCTGTATGAAGCAATCTTGTGTATCTTTATCATCACCCGAGTCTAAATTTATATCACTTTCTGAAACTTGTAAAAAAGCCATATGGTTGCGAACACTCTTAAGTGACATGAATATAAAACAAAGTGAACCTACAGTTATATATGAAGACAATGAAAGTTGCTTGCGTATGGTTAAAGAAGGTCGATTCAGTAGCAGAACAAAACATATTGATACGAAAAAATATTATATCAAACAACAAGTTGATGAAGGTAACATCAAATGCGTTTATTGCCCAAGTGAGTATATGTTGGCCGATATGCTTACCAAGCCTCTCAATTCATCAAAGCTAGATCGTCAAAGAAATCAGGCTGGTATACAAGTCGTTTGAGGAAGGGTGTTGCAGATGTTATTTATTTTACAAACAACTTATTTTTCTAAACAACTTTGTTTAACATTTGTTTCTATAATCATTTTACTTTTGAGAATTGTTTTATTGTTGTCAAAATTTTTCTTGTTAATTATTTTTTAATACGAAGATAAAATTGTACTCCTGTTCAAAAGAACATATCTTGTGTTATTATTCCACGTTTATTAACCTACGTGTCGTACATTTTTTGGATATTCTGATGTAATTAACCGACTATGTTTCCAGAATGTAGGGCATTCAGGGTCATATGAAGGATAGGTTTCTACTTGGCAGTGTACACAGTGTTTTCTATGTAACCACATTTTCGACATTGTTCAACACTTTTGCACTACTTCTTGGTGTGACCCAGTCTTTGGCAGTTTAAATATTTCATGCGGTTAGGGTATATTCGTCAACTGGGACCCTTTCCCAGTAAAGTTTTAAAAATTCAAGGCGGTTGAAAAGGTCATAAGTGCTTATTGCTGCACCTGTAGCCACAGATTCACCGTTTTCCTTTTTTGTAATTTTACGGACCTTTACAACTTTTTGATCTTTTAATGATTCCAATAATCTTCTTCGGATATTTTCATTATTTTTCATGAAAAAATACGGCCTTGTGTGATGTGCGTTTTTTTTTACAGGTATACAGTCGATGTAGTTGGCTTTAAGACACTTTTCAGCAGTTTTGATACGAGAAACTTTGATTAACCCTCTGCAACTGACGTGACTTAGCTTTCGCAATTTTAATTTATGTGCATGTTTATATGTTACTTAATTACTTAAAATTTTGTGATACTTTTTCTGTGTACGCAAAATTAATATATTGATTTATGTTTTTGTTTATTTATGCAAAAAACCATCCTTTTGGCCGAACCCACCGAATACTCGGCCAAACACTATTATTTACGTTTAACATTGTAAAACAAATGTATCCATACTTTATAACATTTCTTTATTATACTCTAAGGGTATATACACAATTTTTTATTAATTTAAAAATAATATTCGCAAATATATATATAAAACTAAATGCAATACAAAAACATTAAATAACAAGTAAAAGAGAGCAGTCAAGTGCTGGTAAAATTGGAAAAAAATAAGCTGGCAAGCAAATTTTTAAATTTAACTAAAAAAACAATACTACTTGAATAACGGGCTGAAATCATATAAAATCAACCATATATTTTTCGGGTTTTTTATAATTACCAATATCTTTTGAACTGCTGAACTCACTAGAATAAAATGATACATAATTTTAAAGCAACAGAAAGCAAAGAAATTTATTACCGTGATTGAAAACGCAGTTGCCCAAAATATAAAATGTTTAAAAAAAACATATGTTGGTTCTCAACTTATGTTGTCACCGAATCTCAATATGGTACTCTTTTGGGTTTCCGACTTATCAATAAAGACTTAAAAATCTGAGAATTTTTCTAAAAAATTGTCAAATTCGTCTTATGTCATACCTGGGCGATCTCAATTACAATTTGGCAATTATCACTCGTGTAATTTGTTCATATTAATAATCATATCACATTTGTGGGATTAAACGTTTTCTTAGAAAATTTTCAATTTTTTATAATATCATACAATTGAATTTAATTACTTCGTTTACATTGCCATTGAGTAATTGCCCTGAAATTAAGTAAACAGCAATTCTTTTTATTACCCATGTCTGGGTATTAAAAAAATTCAAATTTCCAAGGCAACGTGAGCGTAGGTCTGATAGGATTATTAATGTGAATAAAGGAAACAAAATTACAAGTGTATAATTGCTAAATGTAATTGAGATCGCCCAAATGTTACGATATTTTGGATTTTTTAAGAACGGATAACGAATTTGGATGAGACTTAAGTCTAAATATATTTAGATAGCAAACACTATACCCTTTATTTTGTCAAATATGAAAAAACAGCTTATTTTTTATGTAGTTTTGTCACCAGACAGGTTTGAAAAAATGGAAGGCATTTTTCTATTTTTATTTTATATAGTACAAGCTTTAAAACGTGTTATACAGTATTATGAAAGGGTAAATGTGTTTTTTTACTCTCCTGTAAAATGTCAAAAGTACAAATATATTTTTTAAAATACCATTTTTTGAGATATGACGGTTTAAGTTGCAGACTCCAAAAAAAGAACTTTGGCCTTTGGGAAACAACATAAATCACGTATTTCATTACATTTTAAATGATATCACAATCATGGTCGTGACTTAAGCCATTCAAAAGATATTGACAATTTATTGAAATATTGATTATTTGTTCCAACATTAAGGAACTACATTTCACGAACTGGTTTTGCCAAAAATCTTAATTATATCTTATATACACAAAACACAATAAGCATACGGTATTTTCTTCAATTAAGAGACGCTGAACCTCAAAATTTTGATTATTTTGGTTGGTTTTATATGGAACAACCCAACATCAATTACTGACAGTATTCTCTTTATCATTATTTAAACCAGAACGATGTTTATCCAAAGCTTGTTTGAGCTAGAAAAAAATAATTTTAGAAATTTTCTTTAAAATGTTAAACCTTGTAAACTTACCTCTAGATTTTTCTTTTCGAAACTTTCTTTCATTCGTAATTGTATTTTAGCCAACTGGGCATCATACTCAATTTTCAGTCTGTCGTATTCTTTTAACATATGGGCTTCTTTGTCTTCTGAATAGCGCTGGAAATGATGTTAATACAAATTCTAAATCATTTCAATATTATATTTTTAATTGTTAAATTTACCTTATAATTAGCCGCTGTTCTTTTAGCCGAATTATATTTTGTATGCCATAATTGGATCGAAATTTCGTGAGCCCTTTGTAAACCATTGAATTTTTGTTTCCAATCCATTTCAACGGCATCTAAACTTTTTTGTTGTTCTTCCCATTGTCTCATGACAGCCTTCATGGATTTTCTTTCGGCCTCAATTTGTGTTTGGCGTTCATTTAGTTCATGAGTTAGTTCTTTAATTTGTTGTATTTTAGTTTGTAATTCGTCATCTTTTTGTTTTAAAATCTCTTCAATTTTTTCACGTTCGGCCAATATGGCTTTTTTCAGCAAATCAACTTCAGTTTGCCGTTGTTGTAATTCCGAATTGATATGTTGATATTCCCGTTGTAAGCATTGACTTTGTTCTTGTGTTTGATGTAATTTAGCTTGAAATCTTTTTAATTCCACTGCATATATTTTTGCCATTTCATCTCGTATTCGTGTTTCGATCTTTTTAATTTCAATTCTTTCTAATTCGGGGGATGTTGTAACACTTTTATCGCTCAATTGTTTGGAGTTTTTCGATGAATTTGTTGATGCCTCAGATGCTGAGCTTTGTGTTTTAATATATTCTTCAAATTGCGTTGCTTTTGTTTTTAATTCCTTAATAAGATGTTCTTGCTGTTCACTTAATTTTAATTGATTATTTAATTCTTCTATAAGTTCCTTGGAAGTTTTTAATTCTTTAGTTAATTCATCAATTTCCTTTTTACTAACAGCATTTATGCTTGTTAGCTTAAGATTTTGTATTTCAAACTGTAAATGCAAAGGGGAATGTGTAAGGTGACTTAAAAAATAGCATGGCTAAAAATTAAAACAAATCTTAAAACCTAATTGAAATGAGTAAAAAAAGTTATAAATTCGGCTAAGGCGAATCATTGAATACCCTTCACCAATCACCATTTTCTTGGTGATGTACAAAATTGCAGATAATGCATTACCCATGTCAACAAAATATATTTTAAAATTTAATCGGCATTTTTGTTAAAATTATATTATAAAATATGTTATTTGTTTTGTGTCCTTTTTTATTTAATCTTGGGAGCACATTCTACACATATTACATAATTAGAGACAGACGTTGAAAAAGATAAATCTTTATTGAATTAATTCGCAAAAAATATAATTATTTAAAATCATAGTTGATTACTCAATTTCATTTGAATCTTTGTGATTCAATTGAATCAAATTATTTCAAACATAATTCTTTTTTTAATTTGATTTGCGAATTAAAACAAAATAAAAAAGCATTGAAATTGACTTGCAAATCGCGCTTAGTTTTCTAAATATTCGCCATTTTGTAAAATGGTAATTGTTTTGATGCCGATTTAATGCATAATTTATTTTATAAAATTATGCAATTTATATTTATTTTTTATTAATAATATAATTATTACTAATTCACATTTAAGTGTCACCCTAATTTTCCTTAAATTTGCTTATTTTTAAATTCTGTCAGCGGTATTCATAAAAAATATCTTAATTCAAGTTTCAAACGCATTTTAGTTAAAAAACTTTTTAAGCCTAAAAAAGGTTTATTAAAAATTCGTATTCATAATCAGTATTTTAACTAAAAAACGATTTACAGCGGTATTCATAAAAATTTTAAACAGCATTTCAAATCAATTTTAAGCAAAATTTGCTAAAATTAGTTTCGTTCGTTTACCCAATAATTTGTACAAATTTGTACAAATTTTTACTGGATGTCGTTAGTTTACACAAATACTCAGTAAACATAAAGAAAAAAGAGAGAATAAAGTGACAGTTTGATGTTGAGAATTCTTCTTCTTTCTGCAAATTTTTACTGGACAAATTATTGCCAGCAAGAATTCACAAGCAGAAAAAACATATGGTTGAAAAAAATTTGTTTAAATTTTTGTAAATAAAAAAAAAATATATATTTTACAACTACGTTGTTTTATGCAAATGCAAAGCAACAAATATTGTTAAATAAATTGTAGAAAAGATAAGAAAACCTTCTTAAATGTTTCTGCTTAAGATTTTACATCATGAATCCTTTTTTCATATCGACCAGTTATATTTATTTTTTCATTTGGTTTTACAATCAGCTGTTTAAAAAACTTGTAAATTATTGCAAATTTTACGTTCGCGTACTTTTATAGAAAATTTTCATTTTGAGAGTAAATTGGTCTTACTCTCTGTAAGTTTGTTACTGAGTAAATTTTACTGTACTTGACTGAGAAAAGTAAACGAATGAACCTATTGTATTTATAAACGAATTTTAGCTTAAAATACCTTTTTTAAACCTTGTGTAAATAAACGAATTTTAAAATTGGTTCGACCCTATTTTAAACCTACTTTAAAATTACATTTTTGCTTTGTGTTTATTTTCATGTTAAACAATTTTGCAAAAAAATTGTCATTTAATCAATAGAAGATATTTGTTTTTGTTTAATAAGTAATGGACATCTATATTTGATCAAAAGAATTGGTAAGAACCATTTTTATTTAAAAAATGTGATATTTTTAATTGTATTTTGTTTATAATAGAAGCTATTGCCAAAATTTAAAAAAATCGTCAGACGAAAATTTACTACAAGAGGAGCGACCCGTTTTCAACTCCGGATAAAATATTTAAGCAGAAATAATAATATTTGTTGATATTATTTATTGAAAGTAAACTAGTGGTGTGTTGTTTAATCAAAACAAAGAAAATAAAACAGGTTATTTCAATACTTTTTTATCTACAATAAAATCATTATCTATGTAGCACTTTAACTGGGCATTTTGTATTGACTCTTTTTTCTTTTTTAATTAAAAACAAGTTTTCATAAATTTTTTATTTTATAAAAACAATATTTTTTAGGATTAAAATGTTTTTTAACAAATATGTATTTGAAACTTGAATTAAGATTTTTGTATTTTTATATATGTTACATTAATCGTAATGATGCAAATCAATGATAACTAAACCATACGGTACTCGTTTCTATGTATTGTTTTTTTTTTTTTGTATTTTTTTAGAAAAATATTGTTTTTATAAAATAAAAAATGTATGAAAACTTGTTTATTAAATAAAAAGAAAAAAAGAGTGAAAATAAAATGCCCAGTAAAAGTGTTACATAGATAATGATTTTATTGTATATAAAAAAGTATTAAAAAAACCGGTTTTATTTTCTTTGTTTTGATTAAACAACACACCACTAGTTTACTTTCAATAAATAATAGGTGTGTTCGACGTACGTTACCGCGGGTGCCCGCGGGAACCCAATCTTACCAGAAATCGTTTCTTGTAACAAAAATTGGGTAAATGAGAGCGTTCATGAGAGAGTAATTGTGTTTCTCTTTTTACCAGAACTTACCCGTACTTTTTGTTTGGGTGAAATGGTAAAATTGTCAAATCATCAGCTGTTGCTTATAAATTAGATAGTTTTGCATTTTTGAAAAAAATTAAAGTTAATGCAAAATACATTTGAAAATGTAAATAGATATTTGCGATTTCAAATATATTTATTAATTAAGCTGTTTTTAATATGAATAAATTTTACGTTTGTTTTTGGGTATGAAATGTGGTTTTGTGCGTTCGCAGTATTTTGAACATTTTTTTGGTTTTGTGAGAGAATTTATTGCTTACTCTTATTTTACCAGACTTTACCCAAAATTACCTCGTACATACCTAATATCAAAAAATATTATTTCTGCTTAAATTCTTTATCCGGAATTAAAAACGGGTTGATCTTCTTTTTGTAAATTTTCGTCTGACGATTTTTTTAAATTTTGGCCATACTTTCTATTATGAAGAAAATACAATTATATCACATTTTTTAAATAAAAATGGTTCTTACCAATAGAATGTTCATGATTTAAATTCATTTGATTAAATGACAATTTTTTGCAAAAATGTTTAAAATAAAAATAAACACAAATCAAAAATGTTATTTTAAAATAGGGTCGAACCAATTTTATTTGTTTATTTACACAAGGTTTAAAAAAGGTATTTTAAGCTCAAAATCGTTTATGAATACAATTTTAGCAAATTTTGCTTAAAAGTGGTTTAAAATACTGTTTAAAATTTTTGTGAATACCGCTGTGTGTGTTTAACCAAAAATTAACAGTTAAATCATACGATGCATTTACTCTAATATGTTTTTATACATAAACTTGTATATTGGGTAAATAACACACTCTTGAGTGATTCTGTTTGTTATTGTTTTTTATTATAATAGGTTCATTCGTTTACTCAGTAACAAATTCACAGAGAGTAAGACAAATTTACTCTCAAAATAAAAATTTTCTAAAAAAGTACGCGAACAGAAAATTTGCAATAATTTCCAAGTTTGGTTAACAGCTGATTGTAAAACTAAATGCAAAAATAAATATAACTGGTCAATATGAAAAAAAAATATTATTGTTGTAAAATCTTAAGCAGAAACAGTTTATAATTCATTTGACAATATTTGTTGCTTTGTATTTGCATAAAACAACGTAGCTGTAAAATACTTTTTTGTATTTACAAAAATTTAAACACATTTATTTCAATTATGTTTTTTCTGCTTGTAAATTCTTCCTGGCAATAATTTGTCCAGTAAAAATTTGCAGAAAAAAGAAGAACTCTCAACATCAAACTGTCACTTTATTCTCTCTTTTTTATTTATGTTTACTGAGTATTTCTGTAAACGAACGACATCCAGTAAAACTTTGTACAAATTTGTACAAATTATTGGGTAAACGAACATACTTAATTATGTACCTATTGTTTTAAGACGCACAAGTTGTTCGACAACTTTAAATAAATTAGTTTTTGATTGTCAACGAAAGGACAAACACCTTAATTTCTTCGCGTACATTTGAAGGCCCCGGCGAGATAGAGGGAATAGTAAAACTCTCAATCACATAAATACATACATATATAGTTGTATGCAGTTTCTGAGGTACGAGAAGAAATATTTGGCTTTTCGTTGGAGTTTTATGGTTGCCTTTGAATTTGCTTCAAAAAAAAATTAAGTTAAGTTAAACGTTTAACAATTGTTGTGCGGGTGATTTAATAAAGGCCAATTCAGCACGATGCTATGCAAACGTTTTTGGAAACACAAACTGCATTGTTAGAACAATTATCACGCATCCAATTGACGGCTCAGTCAGCTTCACAAGCCCTATTGTCGCAAACAATGAATGCCTCTACAAATGCTGCTGATGTGCGTTAACCAAAAATAAATGTTCCTGTATTTGATGGCAAATATTGCGAATCCAAATGGTTCTTCGATCTTTTTAATATCTCCATCCATAACAACCACAACTTGTCTGCTGCTCAAAAGTTTCAGTATTTAAAGGGGCTATTAAAGGAAGATCCAGCAAATCTTATACGCAGCTGATATCAAACAAATGTATCGCATGATTGATATACAAGAGTGCGATCGCGATTATCAGAGAATTTTGTGGAGAGATAATCCCAGTGAAGAAATAAGGCTCACTTACGGTACCACCTCTGCCCATATCTGGCATTACGTACCCTTTTAAAATTAAGTCAAGATGAGAGCGAGCGCTTTCCACTAGCATGTGAGGCACTAAAAACCTGTTTTTATGTTGATGGTTGTATGGCTGGCTTCAACACTATAGCAGATGCTCAAAAATTAGCAGAAGAGTTAAACCAGCTGCTTACGGCTGGCGGCTTTCAGTTAAGCAAATGGGCAACTAATGAGAGTAAAATTCTATGTAATATAGCTGAAGATGATAAAATTGAAAGTATAGTAAACATACCTACAGATATCACTATATGTCTACTTGAAGTTGTATGGAACTCTACTGTAGACTGTTTTTCTTATAAAGTAAAAGAAAATTGCTACAGCATTGACACAAAAAAAAAGCTTTTGTCTGAAATCTCAAAAATCGTTGACCCACTTGGGTGGATTTCTCCAGCATTTATCGCTGTTAAAATCATTATGCAAAAACTATGGTTAAATAATGTCGAGTGGGACGATCAGCTTTCTGGCGAAATTAAACCAAGGCCGAAGAATTATTCTCTGAATTTTATTTACTAAATAATATTAACATTCCTAGAATTATTTTCTCCACAGAAACTAATGTTACTTATCACGGATTTAGTGATGCGTCCAGTGCAGCCTATGCAGCAGTAGTGTATTGTTGTAAAACGTCAACCGATGGTGAGGTATCAACCAATATAGTGATAGCTAAAACGAATGTGGCACCGATAAACATGGTATCGATTCCCCGGCTGGAACTGTGTGCTGCATATCTGTTGGCGCAACTTTTTCAGTACTTAATACCCGTGCTGCGTATAGACCAAAAAGATATTATATGCTGGTCAGGTAGTGAAACTGTACTGGCATGGCTTTCATCCCATTCCACAAAATGGACAACTTTTGTTGGTCATTGAAATGGGTATATTCTTGACACCCTTCCTGATGCCAAGTGGAGGTATGTTCCAACTAAACTAAATCCAGCTGATTGTGCTAGTAGAGGTGTTAGATCCAGCTATCTAGTTGATTATTCAATGTGGTTTCAAGGGCCATCTTTTCTACTAAAGGACCTAACAGAGTGCCCAAGAATTGAAAACTAATGAAAAATTACGTTTACAAGAGCAGGTTGTTTTAACTACAACAATTTCTACCAACATTATTGAAGAATTAAATAATCGAATTTCGCGTTTCACCCGTATGCTCCTAGCACTTGCTTACTTTTTTGGAACATACAACAATTTTCGGTTTAAATCTAAAAATAAATTGCCACTTCAGGTGAATGAAATAAGAGGTGCTGAAAATTAAGTTTTTATAGGGTCCGCCAAATAACTTTTTTTTTTTTGAAAATGCTATAAAAAAAAACTACTGAATATTTTCTCATAATGGAAAATAATTTCATTCAAATGGCTGCCTCGGCTGGCCGTTACAGTCAATGGCGATCATTATCAGGCCATGTTGAACGAATTTTTGTTCACAAAAATTGAAGAGGAGGATATTGGCAACCTCGGAGCTGCGATTTGACACCGTTGGACTATTATTTGTGGGGTGCTGTCCAAGATAAGAAATACAGCTGCACACAATCGATAATGTGCTTAAAAATTGGACCCATCATGTAGACTACTGCATGGGCAGCCGAGGCAGCCTTTTTAATGAAATTTTTCCATTATTAACCGGAAGGATTGTACTTTCAAATAAAAAAAGAAATTTGAGAAAATATTCAGTAGTTTTTTATAGCATTTTCAAAAAAAAAAAAAAAAGTTATTTGGCGGACCCTATAAATACTATCAAGAATCTGAATTTGCTGCTATCATATCGTCTATTAAAAGAAGGTCGATTGTTACCAGTAAAAAACTAAAAAAAATTATCACCTTTCATAGATGAACATGGAATTTTATGACAGTCAGCATTAAATTATACTTCACAAAGACAGCCCTATTGCTTATAAAATGGTTTATGAATTTCATCAGAAAAATCTACATGCCAGAATTACCCTTCTCATCGCTACACTGCGACAAAGGTATTGGATTTTGGGTGCACGTGAATTAGCTAAACGAGTGTGTGATAGGTGTCCAGTCTGTCAACGCTACAACGCTAAGGCCAACGAACAACTTATTGGCGATCTTCCAAAATTTAGAGTCAATGCTGCTTACCCCTTTATGAAGTTGGTTGCGACTATGCCGGTCCCATAATGTATAGACAACATAGTGACTGCAAGTCTCCTATCCTTATTTATTTGTCTAGTCACCAAAGCTGTGCATCTCGAACTAGTCACGAATTTAAGCTCTGTTGCGTTTTTAGCTGCTCTAGACAGATTAGTAGCCCAAAGAGGTCTTTGTGGTCACATACACAGTGACAATGGTACCAATTTCCAAGGCACTGCGAATAAAATGAGAGAAATCTACAAAGCAGTAACAAATTTTGAAGTTAATAAAAATGTTTCAAATTTTCTATCCACTAAAGGCATTCAATGGCACTTCATACCGCCTGCGGCACCACACTTTGGCGGTGCATGGGAGTCAACGGTGAAAAGTATAATATATCACCTTCGGAGAACCATTGGTCAAGCTACCCTCAAATATAAAGAATTAACTACGCTGCTGACAAGAATCGATGATATCCTTATCTCAAGGCCGCTAGTCCAAGCTGACTCAGATGATCTACCATACCTTAGTCCAGGCCACTTTTTATTTGGTAGACCCTTAAATGCTTTGCCTGAGGTTGATGTGACTCATTTAAAGACGTCTGCTATCTCCAAGTGGTGCCTTATTCAACAACTGTCTCAATACTTTTAGTCACGCTGGTCAAATGATTATCTACTATCTCTTAAACCTAAAGCGAAATGGCTAAATGAAAAAACAAATCTACAAATAGATGATATTGTCCTCCTGCGAGAAGACAATGTACTTCCCACTTGCTAGAAGCTTGGTCGCGTAACAGAAGTCCATGCTGGTTCTGATAGTCGAGTTAGAGTGACTACTATAAAGACTGCAACCCCAACTGTGACAAAATTGTATCCCTTGCCGAAGGATGATTAAACTTCATATATTCTGTTTAAGGCTGGCGGAATGTTGATGACGATTTAATGCATAATTTATTCTATAAAATCATGCAGTTTATATTTATTTTTTTTATTAATAATATAACTATTACTAATTTACATAAGTTTCAACCAAATCTTTCCTTAAATTTGATTATTTTTAAATTCTGTGGGCCGTATGCAAAAAAAAAATAACAAAGTTTGGTAAACCATTGTTAAGCAAAATAGCTTAAAGTTGTATCCAAAAACGATTATTAGCTTAACATACCTTTGGTAAACGTTTGGTAACTTTAAATATTTTAAAGTAGAAAGCAACGTACTTTAAACGTATGTTAGTGATATATTGTAAATTAAAATTTTGTGAAAATTTTTAATAAAAATAATAAATTTTGAAATTTAAGAAGAATTGGTAAAATTAATGGTGATTTTTGAAAAATTAGTGTTAATTGTGTATTATTTTTACAAGTATATTATTTTTACAAGTATATACTATTATTATAAGTAAATAGAAGAAGATTGCATAAAAAACATATTATTTTATGTTAAAATAATAAGAACCTTTTTATAGATTTGTTTACCCGGCTGAATTAGTATTCGTTTTAATGCATCGCTAACCATAAAGTGACAAGTGAATATGATGGCATTGCCAGAACCAAACTTTAAAGTTCATTAAAGCTTTTATTTGTTAAAGTGGGGTTTTTGCATACGAATTTTTAACAAACGTTTGTTAGCCAAAATTTGTTTGGTAACTAATGTGAAAGTTAAAGCTAAAGTAATTTATTTTTTTGCATACGGCCCTGTATGTTTAACCAAAAATTAAGAGTTAAATCATACGATGCATTTACTGTAATGTTTTTATACATATACTTGTATATTGTGTAAATAACACTCTCATTAGTAATTCTGTTAGTGATGATAAAACCTTTGCACTGGCTTATTTGCCTATCAGAAAGGCAAATCGACGATTACATCCCTCCATAAGCTAACCTCAATGATTGAAAAAGCTATGGAATCTAAAGGTATTGTCCTATGCTCATTTATGGACATTGAAGGCGCCTTTGATAACGCTAGCTATCAATCTATGGAGTGAAGCTGCATTCTGATCCACTGATAACTGGGTGGGTAAACAAGGAACCCTCGGGGAGACAAATTATAGCGGATCTTGGTGACACCACTAGAAGGATCACAACGATAAAAGGATGCCCTCAAGGAGGAGTACTATCTCCGCGAAATATTTAGGAATAGTTCTGGATAAATCGCTCACCTGGAATTCTCATCTGGAGACAATAAGCAAAAACGACGTAAAATTAATTGGGGCTAGTAAACAACTCCTAGCCAAATCGTGGGGCTTAAGGCCGAAAATGTCAATGTGGATATATAAACAAATAATTGTCCCCAGCATATTGTACGGATCGGTCATATGGTGGGAAAAGACAACACAGAGAACAGCTCAGCAGACGCAATCGACGATACAAAGACTAGCATGGTTGAAAATGACTGGTGCAATGAGTTCCACTCCAACTGCATCACTGGAGGTGATTTTGAACCTAAACCCTTTGCACCTCGCGATACAGGTATAAGCTATGAAGCAAACAATCGAACTCCACAAACTATTTAAGTTCAAAGAAGGTGACCATAAAGGCCATCTGAAGATCCTTAACGATGCCAGTTCCATAAAGAACATGACACTATGTAGGGATCAAATAAATCCAGTGATTGAACTAGGAAGATAATACAAAGTTCAAATCCCAACAAGAGAAGAATGGGAACTTGATCCCCCATGGCACTGAAGGAAGATGCACAGAAGTGGTATACTGACGGATCCAAAACTTCTAGAGGAGTTGGAGCCGGTGTATACGGACCTAGGTGCAGAATTCGCATACCTCTGGGCAAAGATTCAACTATATTTACTGCAGAATTATATGTTATCTGTACAGGAACGACCGAACTTCTGTAAAGGAATATTGTTAGAACAAAGATAAGCTTAATGTCGGACAGCCAGACTGTAATAAAGGCTCTGAAAAACAACATTAAATACAACTGTAATTCATTGCGATCGGACGTGTTTTGCTTGTGCTCTGTGAAATTTCCTTTTTAAATTCTTTAAATAAAAAAAATATAAAAAATAGCATCGACTATATTTTGTTACACAAAACTGTGAATTAATCAATTATCAAAAATAAACGAATAGAAATTCAAGTGTCTAATAAAAAATTTCATAAAAAATAGTATACATAATACTGCCTTTACACGGTTTTGAAATAAAACGAAATAATAACTTAAAATGACTCCTGGTAATAAAACGGAAATTCTCCGCAATGATCGCCACTTCTCCATGAATACCATCACCTATATAAAATGCTCCAAATGCAGCTCCCCCTATCACTTTAGTAATAAATGCCACAAAGACAAAGTTAATGCACATAAAGCCATCCCATTTTCAGGATACAAATATATCATTAAAGTTAAAATGTCTAAACAGAGTCCCCAACAACATAATTGATGATGCACGTATCGTGCACGACTTTAATAAAAAATGTTACAACATATAAATATCTTGGCGTTTATGTTGACCAAAACTTTAAATGGAAAGCACACATTGAAAAGCTTCAAAATAAACTTAGAAATTCTGCATATATGCTATACCATCTAAACAACTGCTCAACCGATAGTGTCATGAGGCAGGCATACTTTTCCTTAGCCGAATCATATCTTAGATATGGTATTACGGCATGGGGAAGCGCAACGTATTGCAGAACACTACAGATTACTCAAAACCATCTACTAAAAATCTTAGAAAAAAAGTCAACGTTTCTCAGCAAATAGCAACAACCATACCCAAAATAGAAATATTCGGTTTACTAACAACATTAACACAAATAGCAACACGAATAGTAGCGCCAACAACATTAACACAAATAGCAACACGATTAGCAGCGCCAACAACATTTACACCAAAAGTGGTAATAACTACAATAATAACAACAACAACATTATTTAACAAAACAACAATATTCAATCACACAACGCAAACAACACCATCAACAACAACGATACCAGCATCAACAACAGCAGCAGTATGAATAATAACGTTGCCACAAATCTGCGTATACTTAACGTGCAAAGCCTGTACTTAACGAATTCTCAAACGATTCGAGATTTTTACAGGTTATTGACCATGAGCATAATACCAGACGTAGAGCGGAAAGAAGGTTTAAAGTAATTAGACACAAGAACAACTATGGTGGCTCTACCAACAATAATGAATAGGCTTCCAGTTAATATTTTAAATACAAAAAATAAATTTAAAAGAAAAAAACTTATTAAAGAATATTTTATTAATTCGCAATGAATCTCAAATAAATGATATGCATATTTTTATATTTTTCATATATCCTACAGATAAGCCAAATGGCTTCGTAGGTATTAAGAGTCAAAATTAAATATTATGTATTTTTAATGAATTAGCTATATTAATTAATATTTTAAATAAATAAAAATGTATATTATTGAATTGAAAAAAAAATGTCATAATGCCCTCAACCAACTGGCGGCCAATAATAAGGTAACACTTATTTAGGTACCCGGTCACAGCGAGCATGAAGGAAATGAAAAAGTTGATAAACAAGCAAGACTAGGAGCGGAACTGCCATTTATGGGCCCATGTAATTAATTTGGTTTTACGAAAGAGGACATCACAAATATGATATCAAATCTAACCAAGACGAAATCCACTGAATATTGGAACAAACAGAAACCACTGAAACATTCAAGGAAGTTCTTGTCATACAATGAAAAGAGGAGCAGAGAAATCCTTCAGATGAACAGACCAAATATAAGACTCCTATGCGGAGCACTCACAGGACACTATCCATGTAATTACATCCTAAGCATAATGGGACATGAAAGATATGTATGCGATCAGAATTAGCGGACCCAAAGGAGTCAATTAACCGCTAAAAAACAAAACTTAAAACACTACTTTAAGCAACTAAAATTCTCGGCTTAGTACATGTCGAAACATTTTTTTCCATTATTTTTTATTGAATCTTTTCTTCAAGAAAATTTAAAATAAGTGTGTTCCCGTTCGTTACCGCGGGTTTCCAAACTTACCCAAATTTACCCAAAAGCGTTCCCGTACTCGAAAATTGGGTAAATGAGAGCGTTTATGAGAGTGTATCAGTGTTTCTCTTTCTACCGAAAGTTACCCAGACTTTTCTTTGGGTAAATTCGGTAAATTGTCAAAAGAGCAGTTGATAAACAAAAACAACTTTTTTATTGTAAAAAATAAAACTAAGGAAGTAAAAGCAGATTTGTTAAAAATTATTGCAAATTGAAATAAAAATTTACAATAATAAAATAACTAAATAATAATAAATAATATAATAAATGTCAATGAGATCAGCGATGTTAATTTGCCCTTTTCGTGTTACAATAAGCGGTTTTTTAATTTCTAAAAATTGAAAATATTTTCTGTTTATAAAAAAGGGACAGATCGGCACCTTTTAATTTTTCTTACCGCTTTTTTTTTTTTTTTGAAAATTGTAACACCCCTCTTTTACATTGACACGAAATCTCGAGATTTGTATATACAATGAAAAAAAGCTCATATACATTAAGTTATGAGAAGAATATATTTATTAGAAATAACTATGTGTGTTTTTTCAAAGAAGAAAATATCAAAATCTCGAAATTTCGTGCTACTGTAAACGGCGGGCAATTTTAATATATTTTTTTGAGTCTTTTATTTCAATTTTCGCATTTCTCCATTTGCGCGTTTTCACTTGTCATGTTACACTTATTGCACCTAAAAATTTGGCATCACTGATGCATTTTGACATTTTTTGAGCTAGAAGTGTTTTTTTGCGTTCCCGTACTTTTGGGCAATTTTGTCATTTTATGACAGTATTTTGTGCTAACTCTCATTTTACCGAACTTTACCCAGAAATAAAGGGAACACAGCTAATAGGTTATCAAATCTTTTACATCTAATATTCTCTTGGTTTGTTGCCAGTGCAAACTTTTTAGTCCGGTACCATTTTGAAATAAAAAAAACAAGGCGCATATTCCCAAATAATATGGTATACATTTATACATATATTTATCTTTTTTAGGCACAAAAGTACATTTGAGGTTCTAAATTGTGACACAAAATATATCTAATTGTGACACAAAATGTATATCACGCTGACTTCTGTCATTCCCATGCAAATTTGGCATGAGTAACGTTAAGCGTGAACACTAAAAATTGGCTTATGTCAAATTTATATGGAAATGACATAAGCCAACTTTGATAGCTTACCGTATACACAGCTAGTTCAACTATATCAACCTCAAAAAAATCATTTTCTATCAACCATCATTTTAAAGAAATAATATCACAAAAAAAGGGAACATTTGTGTATAGTACCAAATGAATAAAAGGAGTACCATAGTGCTTTAAGGCTTTAATAGTACCACAAAAAGTACTTAAGTACAAATCAAACATAAGCCAACTTTGATAGCTTGCCGCATAAACAAAGCATGTTCAACCATATCAACCCCGAAAAATTGTTTTTCTATCAACCATCATTTAAAAGAAATTATATCACAAAAAAAAAATCATAAAAGTTGTTAAAGTTAACATTGTGAATAACCAAATGAGTAAAAGGAGTACCATAGTGCTTTTAAGGCATTAATAGTACCACAAAAAGTATTTAGATACAAACTTTGTTATCCCTGTCCTCTAGTGTTTTTGATACAAATAATGTAAAGAAAATTTTTAAGTGTCCATTAATCTAAGTAAAAATGAGCGACATTGCTTCCGAGATCGCCATTTCAACAGACATATTACGAATATATACGTATTCTTTATGCCTTAGACCTATATTTCAATTAGTTACACACGAAATCACAAACTAATAATTACCCTCACCATATATGGTGGAGGCAGGGATGCGAAATGGGAATATCAATTTCGTACAAAAGTGATTACCAAATTGTACTTTTTGACCTCAATTGTACCATGTTTTTAGTATTAAAAAAATAAAACACCAATTATACACTTTTTTTAATATTTTTAATACACATAACAACAAAACTTTACAGAAAATGCAGTTGTACATTAAAATAATATAATAAGAATATGTAAAATAAGGTACAAAAATCCATGAGATCAATATCATATTTAAGTAGATAACAAACTATTTGTTATTTTAAAATTATAGCAACAGTAATTCGATAAATGTTTCGTTTGGACTAGACTAGAAACTGTTGACAATTTATATGATGCAATTGATTGCGTGCAAAAGTTATGTCTATTTATACGGTGACTTTAATTGCAAGAAAACTGAATGTGAATGAAGCAACAAAATAAGAATACATATGAGTGTGAAAGGGAGATAACAGAAACACCCACGAAAAACGAAAACTGTGCCTTTTTTGTTACCCTGCTTGCTTCTCTACCCCGTTCGTCGACAATCAAATTTGCACGCAATAATTATATGCAACATAGTCGCCGTCTAAATATAAAAGATATTCACAAAGATGTGACAGCAAAATGAGTTGCCAACAAAATACAGTTTGGTGCAAAAGTGAGCCAATGATTAATAAAACGGGCAACCTTTGTTTTGTTATGGTGTTTATTAATTAAATTAAAAACTATTTATTTTAACGAAAATATACACCATTAGAAAACAAAACAACTAAAACATAAACATGTAATCCAAACTTAAGTATCTATATACTTTATATACTTTAAAATTCAGGCCATTGGCTCACTTTTGCACCAAGGGTTTTGTAATCTAAATTTAATACTTTATTCCAGTATACCTTTGTTTTTTCCAACTGATTTATTCTCCTTAGCATGGATTCATACAGTTTCGATATATAATCCACAGAAATTTTTTTCCATTCTGCCTGTACTATCTCCAACAGCTCACTAATACTCTTTGGAGGCTATTCGTAATCTGCCAAACGACATTTTAAGTAAGCCCAAGCATTTTCGATCGGGTCAAGAACGAGGCTTTGAGGTGGCCACCAGAGAACTGCAAAATCAACTTTTTTCTTGATTTAATCATACACAAAAATTGTTGTTCACTTTTAATAATTCAACAAAATTCACTGTAGAATAAAATTAGCATCATGTTACTGAACGCGTAATTGGAATCAGTGTGAATCATCTGTCGTTTATGTTTTATGCAAATGTAATCACTTAACAGTGTTCAGTAACATGATGCTGATTTTATTCTACAGTGAATTTTGTTGAATTGTTAAAAGTGAACAAGAATTTTTGTGTATGATTAAATCAAGAAAAAAGTTGATTTTGCAGTTCTCTGGTGGCCACTCCATGAGCCTAAACACTTGAGAACTAAGCCATTCCTTAACCATTTTCGCAGAGTGTTTGGGGTCGTTGTCATGCTGAAAGATAACATTTTCAGGTCTTCTGGCATTTTAGCGAGAGCTAAAGGCAAATTCTCTTGTAATATGCGAAGATAGTCCTCCTTTATAAATTTATATTTTTCCAAAAATAATTTTCGCGCTTTTACGTTTTTTAGTGATAGTTTTGTATTTTTCTTTTAAATACTGGCTTTGTAACCATCTGCTAACATTGACCGAACATTTAGAAACTGCCTCTTTTGTGCTCTTGATTTTCCCGAAGTGAAAAGACGTCCAATGGCTCTAGCTTTAATGTCACTGATTTTTTTAGACATCCAATTTTTGGTGTCGGATACTGATCTGGATTTATATTTTTTTCACTTGCAATAATTATTGCACTGTTCGCTGAACGATTTTAAAGAAATTGGCGATTTTACATGTGGAATCACCATTTTTAGCTATTTCCAGCACCTCTTTTTTCACGTTATCGGCTGTTGGTTTCATCGTTATTTTTTTTTATTATTTTTCACTTTATTATGCACAAAATTAAAAAAAAAAAAAATTCAAACTAATAAGTTTAAACAATTTTAGTACCCTTAATTGAGTATTTTTTGTTGGTGCAAAAGTGAGCCAATTAAAGAAATCGATTTTTTCAAATGAAGAGAACGTAAGATTACTTAAATTTGAAGAGAACTATAAGTATGAAATCTAAATAAGGAAAAAGTTTTGTTTTTGTAAAGCAAACAGAAAAATGAAAAATATTTTACTAGCATTGGCTCACTTTTGCACCAAACTGTAAATAACAATAAACTGTGAAAATTTGTAAATTGTACCAAATAAACCATGGGAGTACCATCGTACTTTTAAGACCCAAATCGTACCAAAAACGGTACAATTGTATGCACTGAAAAAAATCATTAATAATAACCAATTTTAACTATTTTTTATTTTACATATTCATGTATTTTTTCAGATTTTTCATATAAAAATATAATATTTGTTCAATATACTATTTATTTTTACTAAAATTAGACATGTCTAATAAAATAAAAAAATACAACAAAAATTTGCAATTGTGTTAAAAAATGGTTACGAATTCAAACATAACATTGTGACATGAAAAGTATTAAAGTGTGTACACACACATTGACCAACTATGTCTATTCATATCCATTATTTCCAATTTTTATGGTAAAAATATATAATAAAGAGAATAAATATGCTATTTATTGTTGTTAATATGCTATTAATGCGATAATTTGAAAAAAAAATTGTTTTCATGAAAAAACTGGTAAACAGTTAAGAATCCCAAAAACTGGGATAAAAAATTACACTATTTATGTGGCAGCACTGCATACATCAAATTTAATGTATTTCAACACTTTAGCAACTTTGAAAATGTTGCCCTCTCATTTAAAGATGTTGCCGCTGAACTCTGTACCATGTTGAATTTCTGGTAGAGCGGGAAAAATACTCTATAGAAAATTATATACTTTTTGAGCGGATGTATGCTGATTTTTTTTCAATGCACTGAAAAAAATTAATAGCAATGTACGAAAAATATACAAGATCTATAAAAATCTTTAATAGACTTAATAAAAAAAACCCATTTTTTTTAATTAAAGTTGAAATCTTTTGAAAAATTCGAGTCCGATCGTTCATTCATTTATTCCGATCAAATGTATTTGTTTTCTTTTCCGAAAATTGCATTTTTTAACAGAATAACATAAGAAATCCCACATATTAAAGATATTTTATTAATATGTAAATATAATGAAATCTTTAATATTGATTAAAAAAATCTTCAACTTTTTGTTTTTATACAATAAAAAAAGACACCCTAATGTATATATGTATTTCTTTTTTTTCTTTCAAAAATTTAATTTTTGTTTAATTTTTATTTCTTTAAAACAGTTTCACACCAAACATGAACAGTTTCATATTTTCAATAAAAAAAATAAATTCATTCAGATACTAGCACTGCTATTAACCCATTGACATTTCTTACAGTGCAATTCTCATTTTCATTTTTGAACAGCACTGTTTTAATATTTAAAAGTCAAAAACACCGATATTTATTCAGCAGAAAAATTAAAAGATTTAGTAATCGGACATAAGACTTTTTCTTAATATTTTTATCTTTTTCAATAAATATGTATATTGTTCAAACTTACCTTAGCTATTTCTGCTACATATTCCATACATTTGGCACATTCATTAGCTGCTTCTTTGGCAGCCTTCGAACTTTCCAATTTTACTTGTTCTAAAACATCTCTCAATTTCGATAATTCTCTCTCATGACAAAGTTTTTCAGTTTCCAATATTTTCGATAGCTCGGATAACCTTACCTCTGCCAATTTTAGGGCTCTTTGCAAATTGGCCACTTTTTCCTTTTCCGCCTGCAAATCTTTAGCTTGATCTGATTTTAGAATTGTTTCCATTTCATATGATAATGCCTCCTTAGAATTAGAAATTTCAACATAAAGATTTTTTAAGCGATCACATTCTGCCTGAGAATCTTTTAAAAGGAACTTATGTTTTTCCAATTCCAAACGTATATTATCTGCAGTTTGTCTTTGTTTGAGTCTGAGATTTTCTTTTAAAATTTGTTCATTGTTAAGTTTAAGGCTTTCATGTTCTTGTTTAAGCTCTTCTAAATCTATTTCGAGATTTTTCAGTTGTGAATCTATTTTTTTACGTTCAAATTCTTGTGAGGCTTTTTGTTGTTCCAATTGGAGATTTTCTTGCTTAAGTTGCTGATGTTGAGATTTTAAGTCCTCTAATTCTTTTTGTAAAGATTGTATATGATTATCTTCTTCATTTTGTTTAGTTTGTGTAGAGCGGGAAGATTTAATAATTTCATAGTCTTCTTGTAAAACTTTTAATTTATTATCCAGTCTAATATTTTCTTCTTTAAGGGTGGAAATTTGCACTAAAGATTTATTTTCCTCTTTTTTCAGAGATATTATTTCCGCTTGTTTTTCTTCTACTGTTTGTTGTAGTTTCCGTACTTCATCTTTTTTTGACTTAAGATTTGCCAAAGCTCGATATAGTTCTTCTTTAAGACTGCCTACTCTGTCTATAGCATTAAGAGGAGTGCTGCCTACTACCCTACCCTGAGTTTTATCTAATCTATTAGGCGTATCCTCTAGATTATGTTGTTGCAATATACTATCCATAATATCTAATTCTGCTGTGGTCATTTCTAAACGTTCCTTTAAGGATTGTATTGTCCCTTCCATACTGTTTATTTGTTCTTGTAGGCTGGCTATTAACTTTTGTAGACGCAAATTTTCTTGAAAGTAATCCGGTCTAGACAAAAGTTCATCACATTTCTTTTGAGCCTGATCATAAGCGTGGCTAAGATCATTAATTTTACTGGCTTTATCGCATAACATCATTTCATGCGATTGTTGTAGGGCCTGATAGCGTGTATTCATATTTTCCAAATCAATGGTTTTCTTATCCAACTTATTGGCTACTTGTTCCATTTGTTGTTGCAACATTTCTATTTCGGCTCGATGACGATCCTCCATTTGTTTTCGTTTAAGCTCAAAATTTCGTTCCTGGTTTTTATTTAAATCATTTTTTACCATATCATACTTTCTTTGAACATCGGACAGTAAAGTTTGAGCAATTTCCAACTTTCCTAGTAGAGAATTATTTTCGGCTTCTAAGGTTTTCCTTTCCGTTTTCATTTTTTGTATAGTATTCTCTAAATTAGAACATTTTTCTTTAGATTCCACCAATAATTCATGGTTGTTTTTCTTATTTGACAAGGCTCTGTCTAGTTCAGCTTCGGTTATGGTTAACTTCTTTTCCAAACCATTGCGTTTTTTATATTCTTCTGTTAGCAAATTTTGCGAGTGATCTCTTTCCTGTGTTCGCAACTCCACTAACATTTTAAGATTATGAATTTCTTTCTCACAAGCTATATGATCTAAAGGAGCTTGGACATTAGCATAACCATGATCATTAGGAAAATGTTGCAAATGGTGTTGAGGTTGATGATGATGCTCTGCATTATCAATTAAATCGGATTGAAAATTTGTAGTGGAATCTATGGTTGTTTCATCATCATCCAAATCGGCAAATGCATTTTGTAATAAATTGCCCAACTACAATATAATGTATCAAAAATTAACAAACAAAACTTTTAAAGTATCAAAATATTACAAACCTCTTTATCGCGTCTTCTTTTATCTTCCAAAGCTTCTTCCTCCTCTTGTCTTTCTAGGCTGGTGTTGACTTTAATACTTTCAGCTCCCTGAAAAATACTTACACCAGGTGTATTCATTTTGCTTGAATTTTGTTAACGACAGTTGCAAATAATTTAAAATTTTTAAATAATTTTAACGCAGGCGCTATTTTTATATTTCATTTATAAACAAAACAAAATCATGACAGCGCTCACAGGGTGTACCGTGGAGACACGACAATTAGCGCACCTTTTTTTTACGGACTTTTACAAAACTACGTGGAAAGTACTATTTCGGCAAATCTGATTTTCAATAAAAGCAACTAAGATATGACTAACTGTAGGTGAAACAACTATATGACAAATTATTCTGTCTTTCTTGCGTCTGATTTTCCACTTCGTCAGCTTATTATTGGTTTGGCCCACTCACCATTTTTGTAATAATAGAGGCGAATGGATTATATATAATATGAATATTAGAGTATTAAAAAAACCGGCCTTTTGAAAAACCCAGTTTCTTCGAAAAATCGAATTTTAAAAAAACCGGTTTCGGTTTTTGCAGAAAAAACCGGTTAACCGGTTTGAATAAAAAGCTTATATAATTTGTAAATTGTTTTTATTACAAAAAAAAAAACAGAAATTTAATATATAAAGTAATAAAAATAAAAAATACATTCTTTGAAATATATATATATTCATTTAAATTTAATTTTTTTATTGTATTTCATTTCAACAAAAAATTAACTCAAAACCAATATTTTTTAATATATCTTCAAAACTAATATTATTAAACTATATTCATATCAAATGAATAGAGATCATAAAGTTTGTAAATTGGTAAAACTAGGTACGTTAGTAATTTGAACGTTTAAAACGTTTGGCATTAAATAAGTTTTTTTAATAATACATTTTAAATATGTAAAAAGAAAATCTATTTTTCACTTCTAAAATAATATTTTAGAAATAATATGCATTTTAAATGTTTCGTTTTAAGACGATTTTTTTGTTTACTTTTGATAAAGCTAGAAGTGGAAAAACTCTTTCACTAATAGTAGATGTTGGACAAATAGTCAAAAGACAATTATTTAAATTTTTCAACTTTTCAGTTATTTGATAGCATTTATCAAGATATATGAAATAATCATATAATGAATGATTTTGAAGTCTCTTTTTTTCGATTTTGAATACTGTTTATTGTGTTATTTAGATCAGAAATTAAACTATTTGTATTTGGAATATCCAAAGTTAAGTCTTCATCGGAATCTATCAGACTTACATCTAAATCTTCATAACCAAACAAACGATTATAAGTGTTCGGAAAAAATAAAAGAGACCAAGTAACCCAGTTGGTGATGTAATTAAAAAAACCGGTTAACGCAACAAAAAAGACCGGTTTTCGGTTTTCTTCGAATTTAGAAAATATTCGAAACCGATCGGTTTAAAAAACAAAGAAACTTGTTGACCGGTTTTCGGTTTCGGTTTTTGAATACTCTAATGAATATCCTCTTTCTAACTCTGACACCCGTTTTTCGATATCTGGCATCATAACTGAGATAACTAATATCAACTTTCATATAAAATTAAGAATGAAAACCATTTTCATTGTTTTTCTTTTAAATGTTTGGGCAAACTAATAATAAGCTGACGATTAATTAAATGTGTTTTGTGTGTTTATTTGCTTATACATTTCACAGATCATATAAATGTGAAACTTTGTTGTATGTTTTGTTCTTTTTAATACTGAGATAAAATTAAAAAAAAAAACATTAATTATGTGCAAAAAGTTATAAAAACATAAAACACTTTGTTATTGCAATATGTAACCCAAATGTAAAATTTGTTCTGAGTTTATACTAAAATGTATGAGCAAATAAACACACTCACAAAACACATTTATTTAATCGTCAGCTTATTATTAGTTTGCCCAAAAATTTAAAACAAAAAAAATGAAAATGGTTTTCTCTTAATTTTATATCAAAGTTTATATTAGTTATCTCAGTTATGATGCCAGATATCGAAAAACGAGTTTCAGAAATAGAAAGAGAATATTCATATTACACTAGGTCACAAATAACAAACTTTTGTCTGTTATTTGTTTCTAGCATACTTTTTCTCATGGATTTGGACCTACTGAACACGAAAATGAATTTTAAAAATTTTTCTGTCGATTGGTTTGCGAGATACAAATTTTTTAATTTTTGGAGGTACACTTACTATTTTGAGCATATCTTTAGTCTTCTTTGACCTATTTTATCCTACTACTACTCAAATTAAAGACAATTGAGCCGTCTACAACTTATTCTCAGAAAATTTTCAAATCGGGTTAGTAGTTTTGATGTTGGCGGCTTAAAAAGGTTAAAAAACTGCGTTTTTTTAGTAAAAATGTGGCTGAAAAATTCATATAAAAATTCATATAAAATGTAAAACGCGATGTTAACAGCGATTTTAATTTTTTTACGTATAGCTGACACTTTTCCAAAGAAAATAAGCCCTTACTTAACAAAATCTGATGACAAATGGCCGACTTATTATTTTTTTGGTAAACGACCGAAATTCCGCTATTTCACGATTTTTTGATTTTCATTATTTGCACAGCTTACCTACCCAACGCAAACGAATAAATACATTTGAACTTAATTTAAAATAAACAAAGTAGTCTTCGTATATTTTTTTTAAATTTATTTACAGCACTACATGCTCATACATATTTAAACATAAGGAGACACGGTTATCAATTGCATTTCAAAACTGTCTGTGAAAGTGTAAAGAAGTTAATATTTAGAAAACGCAAGGAAGACAATGAGTAAAAGACTACGTGTGTTCGAGTGTTTGAACGATCCAGACAATTTCTGCAATGTTTGTGGCCAGTTTATAAAAAAAAATCACGCACACAAGTTTACTCCAGCAGTACAATTGCACTATTTGAATTATTTTGGTATTTCACCAAATATCACAGAACCATGGACACCTAAGTCGCTGTGTGATCTTTGCTATATAATCTTAACCAACTGGGCAGCTGGCGGAAGGTAAGAATTTTTATTTAAACACATTATACATAGCGAATATAGTAATTTATTTTAATTTTAGCCGCCATATGAAATTCGATACACCAATGATGTGGAAAAAGCCGCTATGCCATTCCACAGACTGTTATTTTTGCCTCACCACAAACAGTGGGGTAGGAAGATTTTTTAAATGGAACTACGCTCAAGTGGGATCGTTTGCGCTTCCAGTACCACATTCGCATGATGTGCCATATCCAGTGTGCCCTGGTGCATCTCTTCAAAAAGCAGAATCGTCAGAAGAAGAGTCTGAGTCAAATGCAAGCGAATTTGAGCCGGGTGCAAAGCGAAAATTACTGTCACAGGCCGAACTAAACGATTGGGTGCGCGATTTTGGTCTCACTAAGGAGAAATCCGAACTTTTTGCGTCTCGGATGATACAGTGTGGATTTGCGGCTTCAGAAGTGAAAGTATCAGCGTACAGAAACCGTCACAAGGAGTATGCAAAATTTTATACAAAGAAAGACCAAATATGTTTTTGCAGCGACATTTCAGGCTTGTTCCAAGAGCTTCACCAAATTCACAACCCCAACGAATGGAGGTTGTTTATTGACAGCAACAAAGAGAGCTTGAAGGCAGTTCTCTTACATAATGGGAATGAAAAGCCATCTGTTCCTATTGCTCATGCGGTTCATTCAAAGGAGAACTATGAAACTATGGACATTTTGCTGAAATGCATAGAGTATAGGAAATACAATTGGAAAATATGCGCCGACCTTAAAGTTGTGGCCATTCTGTGTGGACTCCAAGGAGGCTATACGCGACATTGCTGTTTTCTGTGCCTTTGGAATAGCCGCGCTGATGATCAGCATTATATAAAAAAAAAAATGGCCGGTACGAACGAAACCTGTAGTTGGAGAAGCGAATGTTCAGCGCAAACCACTAATAGAGAACCGTGAAAATATAATACTTCCGCCGCTGCACATAAAATTGGGTTTGATTAAAAATTTTGCCAAAAAATTAGACAAAGAAGGTGAAGCTTTTGCCTATTTACGGTCAATTTTCCCTTACCTTTCGCTGGCAAAAATTAAAGAAGGAGTCTTCGCAGGACCCGAGATAAAAAAAATGTTGAAAGATGAAAAATTCCCAAAGCTGTTATCACCCATCGAAGCCGCAGCATGGAATTCCTTCAGGCTTGTTGTGGAAAACTTTTTAGGAAACAACAAAAGCCCGAATTATAAGGACATAGTTGAGGATCTGGTAAAGAACTATGAAGCCATGGGAGTGCACATGTCACTTAAAATACACTTTCTGGATTCTCATTTGGATTTTTTCCCTGAGAATTTAGGAGACGTGAGCGACGAACACGGCGAGCGCTTTCATCAGGAATTGAAGGCTATGGAACGACGCTATCAGGGCAACTATGACACGGCTATGATGGGTGACTATATTTGGACCCTAATACGTGAGACCGATTGCAGCGAATACAAAAAACAAAGAAGAAGTCAGCAGTTTTTCCACATGGCATAAAATGTACACTTATATCTTTGTTTTTACTCATTTTTTTGTGCGTTGATTTGCTTAATTTAATTAGTTAGTTTAATTTCGTTAGTTTAGCTAATTGTGCGATACATTGAGCATGTAGTGCTGTAAATAAATTAAAAAATAATATACGAAGACTAATTTGTTTATTTTAAATTAAGTTCAAATGTATTTATTCGTTTGCGTTGGGTAGGTAAGCTGTGCAAATAATGAAAATCAAAAAATCGTGAAATAGCGGAATTTCGGTCGTTTACCAAAAAAATAATAAGTCGGCCATTTGTCATCAGATTTCGTTAAGTAAGGGCTTATTTTCTTTGGAAAAGTGTCAGCTATACGTAAAAAAATTAAAATCGCTGTTAACATCGCGTTTTACATTTTATATGAATTTTTATATGAATTTTTCAGCCACATTTTTACTAAAAAAACGCAGTTTTTTAACCTTTTTAAGCCGCCAACATCAAAACTACTAACCCGATTTGAAAATTTTCTGAGAATAAGTTGTAGACGGCTCAATTGTCTTTAATTTGAGTAGTAGTAGGATAAAATAGGTCAAAGAAGACTAAAGATATGCTCAAAATAGTAAGTGTACCTCCAAAAATTAAAAAAAAAAAATTAAAAAATTTGTATCTCGCAAACCAATCGACAGAAAAATTTTTAAAATTCATTTTCGTGTTCAGTAGGTCCAAATCCATGAGAAAAAGTATGCTAGAACCAAATAACAAAATGGCTGTTGCCTAGTGTTATATATAATCCATTCGCCTCTTTTATTACAAAAATAGTGAGTGGGCCAAATAATAAGCTGACGAATTGGAAAATCAGACGCAAGAAAGAGAGACAGAGTAACTGTCATACAGTTGTTTCACCTACAGTTAGTCATAGCTTTCTAGATAACAAGTTTCTCAAAAATGTTGCCCAATTGAGTATTAAAAATTAGTTTGCGGTTTTATAATACAAATGTCAAGTTTTGTTGAGTGAAAACGTAAGTGTAACTCTTTTTGCGGTTTCTACATAACAATTTCAATTGTCAATACTGTCAAAAACATACAAGTAAAAAAAAGTAATTGTGTGTATCTCAAAATAGTATTTTATTAGTTTTTTCATCAAAAAAAGAAAATTAAAAAATAAAATAATACGTATAATTATGGATTTAAACGATAAAAAATTGTAAGTATATACATACATATACACATATTTAAATAAAAAATCAATAACCATGTGAAATTACAGCGTCAAAAAAACAAATGTGAACCAATTCCAAAAGTTGGTTGCACTAATGAGGGAATACCCACAACTTGCTCTTCGGATAGATCCAATACATAAAAGGCATCTCGGATATTTCTGCGGCATAAACGAATGTCTACACCGTCACTTGAATCACTATCAAAATGTAATTCAATAGATGGAAACATTTTTTTCCTTTATTTTTTTTTAATAAATAACAAATTTTATTCACAAATAATTAATCATATAAATAAACTTTGTTTTGTAAATAAAAAACAGCTGTTCGTTTATATCTGTACTAGAGTTGCCATTTGGTAATGAAAGAGTTGTATTTTAGCATAAAAAAAGTAAACAAAATACAAAACTATATACTATGGCAATAATGTAGTTTGACAATATAAAAAAAAAAACAACGTAATGCATGGTTTTCACTATGTCATTTTTAATGTCAATTTGTCCAAATTATTGGCAATTGTATGAAAACGGGTTGTCATATGGTGTCATCTGAGTTTGCAGTCAGTTATGCCAAAAAATATATAATTTTCTATAGAGTATTTTTCCCGCCCTACCAGAAATTCAACATGGTACAGAGTTCAGCGGCAACATTCTAAAATGAGAGGGTAACATTTTCAAAGTTGCTAAAGTGTTGAAAAACATTAAATTTGGTGTATGCATTGTTGCCAGATAAACAGTGTAATTTTTTATCCCAGTTTTTGGGATTCTTAACTGTTTACCAGTTTTTTCATGAAAACAATTTTTTTTTCAAATTATTGCATTTTTTATAGGTTTTTAGTTATATGTTGCAACAATTAAAAGCATATTTATTCTCTTTATTATATATTTTTACCATAAAAATTGGAAATAATGGATATGAATAGACATAGTTGGTCAATGTGTGTGTACACACTTTAATACTTTTCATGTCACAATTTTATGTTTGAATTCGTAACTATTTTTTAACACAATTGCAAATTTTTGTTGTATTTTTTTACTTTATTAGACATGTCTAATTTTAGTAAAAATAAATAGTATATTGAACAAATATTATATTATTATATATGAAAAATCTGAAAAAATACATGAATAAAATAAAAAAACGTTTTTTTTTTAAATAATCTGAAAAATCTCTAGCATCCCAAAAAACGGCAAAAAATAGTTAAAATTGGTTTTATGGCAGCACCGCCAAACACTACTAAAAGTTGCCGACCAAAACTCACCTTTGTTGCCGCCAAAGTATATGTTCGTGTTCTAAGAGAGTACTAAAAAGTTCGTGAGAGAGAAACATACTCTATAGAAAATTATATACTTTTTGGTTATGCACACGAACTGCCGTCTAAAATGACATAAGTGAAAACGTCAAATTTCAGTTTGTCAACTGATATGGCAGCATTTTTTATCTTAAATAAAATTGACAGCAAGTTTTCACTTTTTATTGAACACAAATTAATATTTTCTAATCAGCCGTTCGCTCGCCTCATCATATTTGACCTTTGTAATGAAAATGGCGTGTCAGTCAACTGACACCAAAATTTGACATAAGTCTTTGACACGCTCTGCTTTATCGACTTATTGTCAGTTTTTAAGATGTAATGAAATGCATTTGACACAAAATGACGAGAATTCAATTGAGTCAGTTTTTGTTGTCAGTTTATATGACATAATGAAAACCAGGCATAACATTCACAGCATTTTTATTCTGGATACGGACAGACCAAAAAAACAGACCCTAACAGTAACTATGATACATATTTACATGGGAATAAAAAGCTGCCCACCAGAGAACTGCAAAATCAACTTTTTTCTTGATTTAATCATACACAAAAATTCTTGTTCACTTTTAATAATTCAACAAAATTCACTGTAGAATAAAATCAGCATCATGTTACTGAACACTGTTAAGTGATTACATTTGCATAAAACATAAACGACACATGATTCACACTGATTCCAATTACTCGTTCAGTAACATGATGCTAACTTTATTCTACAGTGAATTTTGTTGAATTATTAAAAGTGAACAAGAATTTTTGTGTATGATTAAATCAAGAAAAAAGTTGATTTTGCAGTTCTCTGCTGCCCACCCTACCATGGTAATCAACACAAAAAATTCACAAAATTACCCCACAAACAGAACACCGGTCACCCTACATACACTTACATTAACACCCCTACAAGAATACGACCGGTTATATGACCGGTCATTTGACTGGTAGTGTTGACGGAAATACCCGTCAATGCGTAGAACAAAGTTTCTATCAAGTTCTTAAAGACAATATGAAAAACTTGACCGAAACTTAATTTTTTTAACAACAAAAAATGCAATTTATATTAGTTGTTTCACTCTTGCATATATGTTAGAGTGAAATGACAGATATTTTGTTTATGTGTTAGTTTCAGTCATCAATTTCTTGTAGGGACACCATCATAAAGCTTTTAACCTGACATCATCTTACTTAATGTTCAGCCAAAAGAAAACATTTTAATTCAAAAACAATTTTACAAAAGGTTTATTTCATAAAGCTTATCAATAATAAAAAAAAAAGTAATAAAGGTAATATAAAAAAAAAATAATAAAATATATATAATGACAAAAAAAAAAACCTTATCCAAAACATAAAAAAACTATCTCCCAAAATTCTACGATGATCCCTGACCCAAAGCGTTGGTGAACAAAAAAAAAAAACAAAATCCCGAATGGTTGCCCTAATTGAGAGAGCTCTCTAAAACAGGTTACCTATTTTTCTTTTCGGGGACAACAAAATTAATCCGCCGTATATCGGATTATCCTGGGAACGTGAGCTTTGTTCTCACACAAAACAAAATAATAAAAAAAGCTTATATACTAAAGAGTAACAGACAACAAAAAAAATGTATTAAAAAAACTAATGAAAATTGGCTTACGATTGTGTGTTAAAATTCTATTTAAAACTTGTATCCGTACTCGAAATTTTTTTTAAATGCTCCATAAATTTTATATGAACTAATCCTATCAATTTCCACAAACCGCCAATTATATATCCTTCCCTTTCTATCTATCTATATCTTTTCTTATATCTATTGGGAAGTTGTACCGTCCTGTACTGTACAATTTTCTATAATAGATGAAGACCCTGAGAACGACACGGGCGGTTTTTGCCAAGAGGCCTTGGCTAAGAGAAAACTATTGGAAGTTCCAAATAGTGAACCAATGAATTCCAATACATCACGGTCGAAAGATATATTGTCTACTCAGCAATGTGCCGACAAGGATAACTATTTTAGTATACTGGGAGAATTAGAAATAGAAAATGACGTTGCTACTATAAGAACGGCTGACAGGAGCTCAAAGAAAATCGAAAACAAATCAACCAAAACAAACATTTGTCCACCTTTATTCATGTATAACGTGAACATTAAACATTTGGTAGATAAACTGGAAGCCAGAACTCCAAAGATATTGTTCAAAATAAAAAACGTAAACCGAAATAAGAGTAAGCAATATCTTTCTGATGCTGCTGCTCACAGTGAAATGATGACCATTTTAAAAGAAAAAACAGTAAAATTGTACTCGTTTACACCTAAATAACTACGTCAGACGTATATTATTATGATAGGATTGTACCCTGGAGTGGAAACTGTTGAAATTCAAAATGCTTTGGAAAGTGTTGCACCTAATGTTATATCTAAAGTGTCAAAATTTACTACTACATTTTTTCTAAAAAAACAAATCCTTGATACTGGGCTTTTCTTAATATCTCTACTTATAGTAAAAGGTCTGAGTGATGTCGGTCATGTAAGGTATCTTCTGAGTCAGTCTATTGTGTGGGAGAAACCTAAAAAAAAGGATCAGGAATTGTCAAAAGTGGGGACACATTGCCCGCAATCGCAATGGTGAATTTAAATGTGATAAATTACATGATCCTGGAAAGTGTGCAAGGACGGAGCGAGAAGACTCAACCTTCCTGTGTAAATTGTGGACAGGCTGAACATCCAGCCAACTAGAGAGGCTGTACTGCATTTCGTAAATATTCGACAGATAAAAGGGCACGCATAAATGAAGCACGTAAAAATATGCAAATAACAACAAGTAACGTAAGGAAAATAATAAACTCCTCAAGAGTGAACAATGGTCAATCCTTCGCCAGTTTTTTTAAAACACCTGAGATTGCTCCTGTGACTGTAAATAAACCCGCCATAGTAGATGAATTTCTAAGGTTAGCAAATTATTTTATGGAGCCAAAGGAACTATCTCTTGAATTCGAGATTCAAAAATTTCTGGGTAATTACAGAAATATGTCAAATATGAAGCAAAAATTGCTTTTTGCGTCTTTTAAACAAAGTGTTTTCACTTCTTATGGCCCATAAAAAATCATTAAAAATAATGACATTCAACGTGCGTTTACTTGTTGAAGATAGTGGACGCGTAGATCTATTGAACACCCTCATACACAACAAAATTGATATTAGTCTAGTGCAAGAATGCCACCTAAAAAACATCACAACTGCCAGCTTAATGGATACCATTTTGTTTATGATTATTCCCGCACTGGAGTTGCCTTACTAGGAACACATTAGAATACACTCGTCATAATATAAACGATTTGAATTTTTTTGGTACTTTTACACAAATCAATCTTAAAATAAATAACTCTTGCAAGAAAATATTATTTGGTTTCATTTAGATCCCATGTAATTTTTCATCTCATAAAATTCATGATGGTTTAAATAAAATTTTAAATTTCTCAAAAAGTTTTGACGGATTCATATTTGGAGGTGATCTTAATGCTAAAAACTATGTATGGGGAGATCAATATGATAATTCAAATGGAAAAGCTTTGTATATCTGGTTACAGGACCATATTTTGGAGGTGACCAGGTTATCTGATAGTTCTCCATCATTCCCAAGTGGCTCATCATTTTAGGATCACTTTTTAATCGACTCAAATCTTATAAACAATTATATTCCCAATTTTACTATTTCAAGTCTACCAACATTTTCGGACCATTTTCCAATTAAAATGGATCTCCAACTTGATCATCTGGAATTTTTTCTGCGTAATCCAAAATTCTACACCTCATTTAAAAATACCAATTGGAATGAAATTAAAATTGAAATTATCAATCTTGGCAATAATACCACCAGATGACAGAAACCTGTGAAATAATGAGATTGATGGTTTGATTAAAGAATTTACGTCAGTAGTAAATTCACACTCGGGGAAAATTGAGGTAAAGAAAAATTTTTTCATTTCGGACAAAATTAATAAATTTTTTCGTACAAAATACAGATGGCAAAAAGACCTGAACAAAATTTATCGTAAATATGGTAACAGACTAAGCCCCGAATACAATATCCTCTCAAAACAAATCCAACTCTTCTGGAATATAATTAAAGAGATGGTGAATATAGAACAAGCCTATATATTTAGCGAACGGTTAAAGAAGATAAAACCAGGGCCAAATGCGTTCAAAGGCATTTATAAAATGATGCAAAGATAGAAAACATCCTTTTGTGAAAAAGTTTTAGTCGAAGACGTCATGATCACTAATGATAGTCAGAAGTGTGAATTGTTTCGTGATTACTATTGTTCTGTTTATGAAGAAAAATCCCAATAGGGGTGATTGATGGAATTGATGAACGAGTTAATAATAGCATTTCAAATATTCCTGGGGTCATTAATTCCTTTGATAACAATTTTAGTTCTCTGAATAATGATGATATGTATCATTTTGTCAAGGTTGATAACGTTATAAACATAGTTAGTAAAATAAACAACAAGAAGTCATCTGGAGTTGACGAAATATCCAACTACCTAATAAAAAAGTTTTCTCGAAAAGCATATAAATTTTTAACAACTATATATAACAACTGTATAAACAATGGCTATATTCCTACTGCATGGAAAGAATCTAAAATACTTCCAATTAAAAAAAAATTACAGTGTGAAACTTGAAGAGTTTCGGCCCATTTCTCTCCTTTCAAACTTGGGCAAGATTTTGGAACATGTCATCAAGGAAAAACTTTCAAAATGACTTTATAATTGATCCTTTATCCTGCTATCAATTTGGCTTCAGAAAGTCCCACTCAACTGTACATGCACTACTAAAATTTCATAATGATACAAGGAATCTGAGAAATCAGGCCTGTACAGTTGCAATTTCTCTTGATATCTAAAACGCTTTTGACACAGTATATCATGAGGGTATGTTATACAAATTAGTGAAACTTGGTGTTGCTCCGTTTTTACTGAAACTACTACAAAGTTACTTCTATGAGAGATCATTCTGTGTCCAAATTAATGATTCGAGCTCTAATTTTGGAGCGGTACCAACACTTTTCAACAACTGACTCAGAGGCTATTTTATATGCAGATGACTGTCTCATCTTTTCACATGATACAATAAGAGCCGCTGATAAAGCGTCTTCTCACCTTCACATTGTCAAGGAATATTATAAAACATGGGTTATTCATATAAATCCTACAAAATCCGAAGCGATATGCTTTAGAAATGCTTCAGGAAAGTGTCTAAGACAAGTGGTTCCAGAAAGTAAAGTGATTACTTTAAATCTTGAAGGCGCTGAAATTCAAATCAAAGACAACATGAAATACCTCGGAGTAAATTTTGATAAGCTATTCAAATTTAACAAACATGCTAGATTAACCTTGACGAAGGCAAGGAGAATAACATATATGTTTTCCAGACTGCTTAATAGCAAGTATCTTCTTAAAAAACAAAGCTATTGATTTATAAAGTGGCTATTAGATCGGTTTTGTTATATGCCTTCCCAATAGGGTTGCATTAATATGAATTTTAAGACACAAACAAAACGGAACTCTAACGCCGCCATATATGACAATGCAGATGTAGTTTCTATCTGCTGGTATGCTTTATCTCTGCAGAGAAAATTTGCTGAAAAACTTGAGCACCATGACAATAGCCTCCTCAAGGTCATATTTACACTGGAAAAGTCTGTCAACTGGAATAATTCTATTTATTTTTCTCTCATTGGTATTTTGGGGGGAAAATCTAATGGATACTACCTCAACTGAGGTCTTACCAAAATTTTTTGAGAAAACGACACCTCGCTCGCATAGGGGCTAAAATGTAACTCTAAACTGTGAAATTAAAATTATTTTACCTGTTTTTACATTTTACTTTTATTGTAATTATTATACTTATAGCTGTTTTAATGTACAATTCGATGTTTTTTACCTAAAATCCTATAGGGATTACGTTTTTGATGTTAATTTTTGTAACTCATCGACTATCGGTGCAGTTTTATTTATTTAATTTGTAAATTAGTTTCTAAATTTGTTTAACAGAATTAACTGTGTAAGATATTGTTAATGTCGTGAGCAAACATTGTGTTACAAAAAAAATTTTTTTTTAACAGATAGTACGTTGTGCATATACTTTTAAAATTTAGCAAGTAGCTTATTCATTTAGTGTGAATTAAAACAAAACTATTATAGTTCTAAGTAAAAACAAAATGTACGAAAAAGTCTCAATAAAGAATTAATTCATTCATTCTTTGTTCACTTTTACACAATTTTTTTGGCATACATTGTTTTTAAATCTCTTTTTGCCTTAGTTCCGAATTACAACAACAACCCTCACATACGGTTTTTGTTTACTCGTTTGACAGCTGTCACTTCTGACAACACTGGCATACCCTGTGACAGTGCTGTAAAAGTATTAAGTATTTGATATTGGGTACTGGATACTGACAATTTCTAAGGTACCCAGTGCTGAAAAGCATAAAGCGGGGTTTACATTATGACACAAGTCATAGAATCTGTCAAATATACGTGTCAGATAGCCAAAAGCCTATAGTGCAAGCTCATTTTGTCTGATTCGTGCAGAAAATCTGACAACAAATTTTGAGATTTCGTTTTTTAAAATTATAAGAATCAATTAGTATAAGTGTTGCATTTTCTTACAAAGAAAAATACAAACAAAGCTGCTGTGAAGAAAATTGTCGGTAAAAATTAATTGAACAAAAAACTGCTGTTTTCATTTGGTTGCATAATATTTGCATCTGAAGATGTAAATCCACAGCGGCTTACGAAAGATTTTTTTGACGTGCATATAATTTCATATGATTTTATTGAAATATTTATGGAATAGCCCAGATATAATTAGCATTCTAAATTCATTAATATGGCTACTTTGTAGATCATATGTTAATCTTTTGACATTTCCACTATTGTAATTTATATACATATATATACATTTATATACATATACATTTATATACATATACATATACATGTCCTTTATTTATTTATTTATTATTTATTTATTTATTAATCATATAATTACAAATTATATGTTAATACCCTAACCGAGCACTAGCAACAAAGGCCTTCGGCTAGTTGTAGCGAAAACAGACCAGAGCCTCTGGTGGGAATTGAACCCACGACCCCCGCACTGATAAGCTAGCACGCTACCAACTAGCCTACCGGGGCGCTCATCTCCTTTATTTATTTAAGTACAAAAATATAACATAATATACTTAAATAAAAAGTTCACGAAGAACATAGGGCGACAACGAATTCTCTCCATCTACTTCTGTATCTGGCAAGCATTTAAATTTTGTTCCAGGTTCTTAGAGCTGTTTCATGTTCACCTGGTATTACGTGGTCTTCCTGGTCGTCTTTGACCTTGAGGGTTCCACTCTAGTGCAGCCCTAGCAATATCACTAGTTGGTCGCCTGAGAATATGGCCGATCCATGTCCATTTACGTCTTCGAATGTCAAATTCGATTGATCAACAATCTGCCTTATTCCAAAGATCTCATTGGATAACCAATTAGGCCAGTAAATACGTAATATCTGTCTCAGACACCGATTTACGAACGTTTGTAATTTCTTCATGGTCAGTTTTGTAAGGCTCCATGTCGTGCATCCATATAGCAGCACAGATTTAACGCTACAGTTACGTAATTTCGTTCTCTAGGAGATGTTGTTGCCAAATTTTATACAATTTGAGGAACGCAACACGGGCCTTGTTGATACAATCGCCAATATCGGCTGCAGAACCACCTTCTTTCGCAATTTTGCATCCAAGATAATTGAAAGATTCTACATCTTCAATTACGGTACCATCAACAATAAGTGGTGACGAAAAATTGGTACCAATACGCATCAGTTTTGTTTTTCTGAAGTTAATTCTCAATCCAACGTTGTTAGCATTTTCGAAGAGTTTATTTATCTTCGCTTCAATGTCTACAAAGCTGTGGGACATTAGACATATGTCGTCAGCGTAGTCTTTGTCATTTAGGTACTCCATCATGTACCACCGGATGCCGATTGGGGCCTCCCTATTAGTTTTTTCCATTATACAGTCTAATAGTAGGATGAATAATGTGGGGGAGATGAATAAATTTGGGGAGAGGAATAATGTGAGGGAGACCCTTGTCTTACGCCTGTAACATTTGTGTAAGGTTGACTCTCGATACCGTTGAAACGGACCTTACATTCAGCGTCTCTGTATAGCTCACGTATAAGGGCGACGATTTTTTACGGTATTTCTATACCAATTAATGCAGACCACATAGAGCTTCGGGATACTGTATCGAAAGCACGTTCAAAATCTACGAAAAGCAGGTACATGGATGTGTTATACTCTGCCGATTGTTCAATAAATATGCGTAGAGTATTGACGTGGTCTACACATGATCGTCCAGACCTAAAACCAGCTTGTTCGTTACGCACAACTTGCTCTACCACTGGTGAGATTCGCTGTAGTATTAAAGTTGCCATCACTTTCCCTATTGCACGGTAATGCCACGCCAGTTTTTACACTGAGTTAGGTCACCCTTTTTAGGGATTGTGACTACGACACCCTCTTTCCAATCGGCAGGAATTTGATTATTGGGCCATGCACTTCTTATTAGTGGGGTGAGAACTTCCGCCAATGTGTCAGCACCATACTTTAAAAGCTCTGCGGGCAAGGTTTTAGCTTATTCAGTGCTGCCGCAACTTCAAAAGAAGTCGGAGGATGGGTTGAAATATCTCGGATTGCGTCGTGTAGAAAGCGTCACCGCCTCAACGGGATTGTTATTGTCTACACCGTTCTAATTGTTGCTTAGTTGTCGTTAGATCTGATCCATCATTTGCTTTTAACGACATAGTACATAGCACATTTCTCTTTCGGTTTAAACTTTGTAATAAAAACAAGTGTTTTTAATAAAGCCTGATTTTTATCTAAAATATATTTACTTATATTAATGATTCTTTATTCGATCTTATATATTATATTATTCTTCTTAAATCGAGTTTAAGATCTTTTTACAAAAAATAATGATTATTTATTATTTTCCTCCAATGTTTCGTCTCCACATTGGGTGACTTCTTCAGGGAAATATTTCCACTGCCTTGCCGACTTTAATTTGACACATTGCTATTTTTTTATATGGTTGAACTCTTCATACTCATTATTTTTCATATAAGTTTGTTTGATCTCTCTTCTTATTAATATTATTTATAATAAGCTTTAAGATAGTTTGAGTATTAATAATCCAAATAAAAAGAGAGGTCAAACAAATATATGTGAAAAATAATAAGTATAGAGTTCCACTTTATACAAAAATATCGAAGTCGGTAAGTTAGTACCCTTGACATGATTTATATTGATGGCAAAAAGAAACTAGCAAGTGTCATTCTAGTTTTTGTAGCCATCAATGCAGATCATATCAGGGGCACTACCTTACCTCGATATATTTTTCTATAGTTGAACTCTTTATACTTATTATTTTTCACATATGTTTCTAATTTGGATTATTAATACTCAAACTAGCAAATGTCATATAGGCTTAAAGCTTAGGTGATGATAACTAATATGGTGACATGTACTTTAGGTTAGCCCGAATTTCAAAAACGGTAGAATTTCTTATCGTAATAGCACTCAAGCCATGTCTATTACTGTGATAATAATAAGAACAATACAAAAAAATCGATGGTACTTATAGGCTCTTTACACTGAACAACATCTTTGTGAAACGCGTGGATGATGTTGAAAATGTGAAACAAGTGTTTACATTGGCAACATCTTTCATCTGCCATTTATTCAGCTATCAAAAAATAAAAGAAAAGGGCGCATATTTTTTGTTAAAAATAAAAAATGGATATAGAGAAGGCATTAACCATTGGAGTAGTTGATGCTTTGCAAGAATAAACCCGAATTTTAATGCAGTACATTGAAATATTAAAGGCCATTCTGGAAAAAAATTATGATGAAGAAGAATTTTTGGTAGACATAAGAATGAAATTCTTACATGTGCCGCTCATTTTCTTTTGTTGAATATATTTTTTTTGTTTATTTTCTGCAATGTCAGTTTGCTAGTGATGGCACAAAGAAAATCGATTTTTTTGTAATTTTTTTAGTGATGACACCTAAAATAACGAAAGATGTAAGATGGAACAAAATGAGAAAGGATCATCTTTTGCAGATGTAGAAAGATGTAGAATTTTTGGCCTGTATAATTTTTAGGGGAAGATGTTAACATCTTTGCAAATTGATGAAAGATGTAGCTCAGTGGAAAAAGTCTATTATAGTTCGCTTTTCGCGTTTAAGCAGGTATGGCACTTGCTAGGTTTTTTTTATTGATTTTGTATTGACGAAAAATTTATGAATTTTCTTATGGTAAAATAATGAGTGTGAAGAGTTCAAATATAGAGAATAAATGAGTATCTGTCAAAGGGATGTCTGTAACGCAGCGCTCCCATTTAATTTACATTGCGGTCAATATCAATCCAATACAAAATATATGTAGTGTCATACGGGCTTAAAATTTGGCCTCCATAGGATTTTTTTTTTAATTTTATTCAATGGCCCAATCACAAGTTAAAGGGTTAAAAAAGAAAGTGAAAATGGAAATGTAAGTGAAAATGGAAAATGTGAAGGTGCCTCTAAATTTTCCTTACAAATTGGTGTATCTTAGTACAATCTCATAGTAGCGACAGGTTTGTAAAATATTTCCCTTTGCTTTTCACCAATCGTTTAGAATGGAATAATATTTTGTATTCACCTCAAATATTTTTGATAATAAAAAACTCTGTTTTAAGAACTAAAGTGTGGCTAACGTTTAGTCTTTTTACATCTTGTTTATAATGTGTGCTATTAAAGAGTTTTTCTGCAATTTTTAGTGACTGTTATAAATAAATAGAGCTATAAATAATTTCAAACAGTGTTTATTATTTGCAATATAGAAAGAACTTGATTTATTTAAAAGATAAATAAATCAACGATTTTATTAAGGGTAAAAATCGTAACAATTGGTGTCAGAAGTGGAATTGCAAAACAATAAGCAGTCATGAAATTTGGAGAAGCTTAAGGTGGAACAGCTCAAGAAGAAATTGAGCAAGTTGGAGCTACCGACAGCAGGTAATAAGACAGAATTGCATAAACGGCTGATAGAGGATTCGAGCGGCGTAACATTGACATTGCGACTTACGAATTTAATGAAAAAGAAGCAAGGGAGGTTAGTGTGCGTAAACAGAAGGTAATTTGGAGTTAAGCGCAATGTTGGCTGCTATAATGGAAAAGATGGAAACGTCTAGAGTGGACAACGAGAAATTGTAAGTTAAACTTCAAACAACTTCTAGAGCAGACAACGAAAAACTGTTAACTAAGATGAAAACGAAACTGTTAACTAAGATAGAAACTTCGAGGGCAGATAACGAGAAAATGTTTGCAAAGATGGAAGAAAAACTTCAGGAAACTTCTAAAGCTACTAATGAAAAAATTTCTGTGGTTGAAAAACGAGTTTCTGACTTAGAGCATGACGTTGAGAAAAAACTAGAAGATCTAGAAAACATAGTAAATAATCTCCAATGTCAAGAGGGTCTAGTACGAATTATTCAGGAAAGTTCTGGTAGAGCAAAGGCCTCTACTTTTGATGGCAGCATACCGTTTAATGTTTTTAAGTTCCAGTTTAAGACAGTTGCCGCCAAAAATATGTGGAACAACGAAGAAAAGGCTACAGAGTTGATTCTGGCCTTAAAAGGAAACGGTGCAGAAATTCTAGAAAGTGTGCCAATCACCTGCAAAAATAATTATGACGACATAATGGTGTCACTGCAGCGAAAGTATGGTGGCGAACACAAAAAAGAAATATACAGAATGGAACTAAGAGGTCATTGCGGTTGTTGCAGCTGTCGTATCCGGGCGAAAATCATCCATTATTAGACGAATTCAAAATTGAAGCATTTGTGAGTGGAATTCGTGATCCTGATGTAAGGTACGCGGTATGTGTCTTTTGCAGAAAATGTATCATTCGCGCTGGCGCAGAAAACTGCAAAGCAACAAATATTCGATGTGCGAAACCTTGAAGTAACTGCTGAAAAAGAGAAAGATATAAGCGCCAAGTTTATAGAAGCAGTTAAGGAGGCAGTTATGTAAGCATTAGGGAGAAAGCAAGTTAAGGCCGAGTGCTATAACTGCGCGAGAGTGGGACATTTTCAGCGGAACAGCGGAGCACCAAGAAAAAGCTTACGGCCGGTTAATCAATTAGCACAGGAGTCACGGTTAAAACCAAAAAGAGCTAGCACTGCGGGACACGATCCAGCTCATACAAGCGAGGGCCCACAATCTCCATATCCGTAATACAACAGGAGAAAAGCAATCTTACTGCTTACGGATATATCAACGGCAGAAAGTGCATTTGTACTATAGACACAAGAGCATCACAGTCTGTCATGAGACCCGATTTAGCTAAGGAGGCAATTGAACTATTGTATGGGGTGAGACTGCGCACAGCTACTGGGGAGACTGGGCTGGTAAAGTGAATGTGAAACCAACGATTTTCAACATAAGCGTCAATCACTTATTTATTGTTGCCGATATTGTAGACGAAGTAATTATTGGTGCAAATTTCATGATTAGTCACGGCATTAATCTGCATATGGGGCAAAAAGTTATGATTTGGCGGAATGTTGAAATACCCCTTGATGTTGGATATGAGCGTAAGGTTCAAGTTAGAAAGCCTGTTATCATTGAGCACAGCAAGGGTAGGAAGCATGGCAAGCACTGTTCAAAGACTGAGGAAAAAGACCGTATCGTAGACATTCGACAAACGCATATTGAGTCGAATGAAGCCTGGTCAGCAGCGCAATGAGCCAAAAAAGAAAACTGGAGGCCTACCCGCGAGCAGGTATCAGCTGAAAGTCCGCTGATAAGGGCATATTGGGCCCAGTGGAATAGCCTACAACTGTTAAATCGTTGCTTATACCGTACATGGGAAAGTGCCGACGACAAAAATGTGGTCAATTTAATTGTGGTGCCGGCATCTAGAATAAACGAGGTATTGAGGGAATCATTTGGTACTAATCAAGAATCTCCCCTTTTTATTATTTTTTTATTTATGACAAGTTTTGTGATCTAATTTCTTTTAAAGGCTGTTGGATAGGAAATATTTTTTTGGGGATGATATAGTTTATGCGAGTACTATAATACATTTTGTGCCACACAATAAGAACCTTAAATGTTATTTTATTCCTAAAAGAATTAAAGATATAAATGTATGTAATTTCTAATACCATATACAATTTTTTAATTTCTATAAAATGGTTCATTTCGTAGATTTTTAGACATTTGTGGGTTTTAATGTAGTTTCACACACTACAGAGAAGGCCATAAGAATATGTGCCTTGCTTTTATTTAAAAATTGTACCAGGCCCAAAAGTTTGTTTCAATATGTACTTAGCTGAAAAAAAGTATTTTTGTTTTTTATGGTTTCAGTTTTTAACGGATTTCTTTTGGGTTCACTAACTCCCAACGAGCACATGGGGTTACGTTTGCTTTTTAGGAAGCTTTGTATTTTTTCAGAATCGGTCTCTAAGTATTTAAGGTAAATATGTGTGGAGTTAAAACCAATATGCTCAACACCTTTTATTTTAAAACATTTTGTTTGAAAGTGCTCCCAGAATTAAATAAACATGGTCAAAAAACATATATAAAATTTAACATTTTTACGGACTCTCCGATACGTACGGATTCATGAATCCGGCTTCTACTGTACGTGTACGGTCCGAAAATACGTATCCGTCAAAGCTTGTACGTAAACGGAACATTAACGGACCGTATAATTAAATTTTCGAAAACAATACGTTTTTACTCCGTTTTGGTGTATCCGTTTCTGTACCGTCAACTACGGACCACTGTTTTTCATCAGTTTTTCTTCCGTTGCTTTTGGATTTGCTTAGTAATAAAAAACTAATACTTAAATATCATTCAGGTAAATATTTATGAAATTGAAAACAAGTTTTACAATGATGTGTGCAAAATTATGTTGATTTGCAAATAAAATAATTTTGTGAAAAAATTTGCATTGTTTGCGTCATCATATCGTAAGTAACACAATTTAAACCAAAATTAAATATTTGTTTTATTTTTTGCATGATTTTTAATGGGCCACAATCGCAGAGATTGATGGATGGTTATTGTTCTGGAGATAAATATGGTATTTGTTTGGTATTTGTTGGATTAAGTTTATTTAGTTTTGTTATTTTAATTTAAATATATTTGTTAATAAATTTAAAGAAAAAAAAAATAAAAATTTCATACTAACAATTAAAATAATATGCCTTTACACAAATCCGTTTTTTGTTGAAAAAACGGTACGAATGCGGACCGAATACGGATCCGTAAATGATCCGTCACTGACGGACTATTAACGGACAACTCCGTTTTTCGTCCGATATATCCGGTCCGTAAACGGTCCGTCATTGACGGTTTTTAAACGGATTCGAATCAGTTTCGATGTTCCTTCAAATCCGTTTTCTGGCCCGTTTACGGATAAAGAAAATGGTACGTAAACGGAGTTGGATTCCGGTAATGACGGACCGAAACCGGTACGTAAACTGTACGTATTGTTTGTTGGGTCGGCTCGAAAGTGTGCACTCCCTCTACCGCTGATCCTTACAATTTTTTCCATTAAAAAAAAAAAATAGTGTTTACTATTCGTTAGTAACATTGAAATTATGATCTCGAGCCTGATAAAATTAAAAATATATAATTAAAACAGATAGATCAAATAATATACAAAATTTACATACAAAAACATAGGGCACGATGAAATTTATAATCGAATATAATAAACAACACTCAATTATGTTGTGAAAGAAAAAATATTAGTATGCCAGATTCCCTACTCTTTCCCAAAAAAGGAAACATTAACATTTGGAATGGCAACCCTGTCAATTTGTGCTTCGAAAATCGAAGATGGTTACCAAAGAGTATTTCTATAAATAGATGGAAAAAGCTCATTTGTACGGGTAATCATTCACTAACAGAAAATTGTAATTTCGCATAGTCTTTTTTCCTTAGACTTTGTGATATAAATGCCTGTTCAAAACCATGAGTAATTTGTGGGTTGGGTGGTTTATAAGGAGGCTGAAGATGACCTGGCCGCTCGGGTCGAAAGTGTGCACGCCCTCTAGCGCTGATCTTTACAATTTTTTCCATTTAATAAAAAAATTAGTGTTTACTATTCGTTAGTAACATTGAAATTATGATCTCGAGCCTGATAAAATTAAAAATATATAATTAAAACAGATAGATCAAATAATATACAAAATTTAAATTTTTTTGGATAATTTAAAAACTGGTTGGGCAATTTTGAAACATTTTTCACCAATTTTAAATAATTTTTGCACAATTTTATAACCTTTTTGGGCAATTTGAAATAATTTTTATACGATGACAGGCCAGCTGGTTTCAATTAAAGGCTAAAAAATCTGTTTTACTTGATTTTTCAAAAATTTTATTAAAAATTGCAAAACTGCATAAATTCTAACCCTCATGAAATTTTAAACTAAGATAAAAAAAATGATGTAATAAAAAAATTAAAACAGTTCATCAGAACTATTTTCTCAGTTTGAATAAATGCTTTAGATACAAAAAATATGCGATATACTATAACTTATGCTTTAGAAGTAATGAAGAGTGATTTTTTAAGATATGCATCGGGTTTATATCCAAATCACTACATTTGAAACATGAACATATGAATTCTTTTGCAAGTGCCTTAGAATAAAACCAAAAAATCATAAAAGAATGTTAACTAAAGTTTAGGAAGCAATGAAAGAAGTTATAGTCACAGAATAACTACCATTTTATGCTGGGAACATAAAAAACAAAACTAAAAAAAATTTAAAATGAATTCCGTGCAACAACTTAAATAGTTTAGTCTTTACAAAAAATTTAAAAAAAAAAATAAAATAATCAGTCATTTCATAAAAATTCATATATTGCAAAAACAAAAATAATTTATTAAATTAATAATTTAATTTAAATTGTTCTTTAAAAAAAATAATATAAAAAACAAAAACATAACAGTTTAAATAAATTAGTTTTTACATAAAGAAGTTGCATAAAAGTTTTGAAAAAATATTTGAAATTAGTATAAAATAAAAGTTTAAAAAATAAAAAGAAATAAAGTTGTCATAATTGAGTAAGATTAAAGACACATTGTTTTTTAACTGATTTTGATTTCCATTCTGAAAATAAATTTCTTATCGGTCAAGAGAATTTTAGTTTAAGCATTACGATTTTTATTTCTTTTATTGCATAATCTTTATAAAAAAATTATTTTTTAACACTTAACATTATCCATCATAGGTCCTTGAACATTATCAACGTCATTATATAAATTAAAGCTTAACTAATGAAACTTTTGATTATGTTAAACCAAGCATTTTAAGTTTTTTTTTAAATTCTGTAAAGAAAAAAGTGTAAAATAAAAAAAGTAAAATGTGCTTAATCCACAAAAAGTTGACATGCTATGTCTAAAAATCAGATTGACCGATCTATTTCATTTCAGAATCGTTTAAATTATAACTATTTAAAAACAAATTTGAAATTCTTAAACATTCCAAAATTTTAACCTTTTGCGCTGCAAAACTCATTAGCATATTTTTAAACTTATATTTTTAACTAATTTGGATTTTTTTCACCATTTTTCCCGCAATAGGACATATGTTTAAAACGAAATTTTATATTAAATAATTTGAATTCAATTTATTTTAATTAAAAAAAATTAGTATACAAAAAAAACAAAAATTAAGTCAATTCCATACAGAAAATTAAGAAAGCTACTAGAGTATTCAAAAAACCGGCCTTTTGAAAAAACCGGTTTCGGTTTTCTTCGAAAAATCGAATTTAAAAAAAACCGGTTTCGGTTTCGGTTTTTGCAGAAAAAACCGGTCAACCGGTTTTTTCGGTTTTTTTTTTAATTTGAATAAAAAGCTTATATAATTTGTTAATTGTTTTAATACAAACAAAAATAAAAAAGAAATTTAATATATTAAGAAATAAAAATAAAAAATACATTCTTTGAAAAAAAAATATTTTATAATATTTTTGTATTGTATTTCATTTCAACATTTTATTTATTGGTTTTAATATTTTTTTATATAATATCTTAAAAATTAATATTATTAAACTATATTCATATCAAATGAATAGAGATCATTAAGTTTGTAAATTGGTAAAATTAGGTACGTTAGTAATTTGAGCGTTTAAAACTTTTGGCATAAAATAAGTTTTTTTTTTAAATTACATTTTAAATATGTAAAAAGAAAATCTATTTTTCACTTCTAAAATAATATTTTAGAAATAATATGCAATTTAAATGTTTCGTTTTAAGACGATTTTTTTGTTTGCTTTTGATAAAGCTAGAAGTGAAAAATATTCTTTCACTAATAGTAGATATTGGACAAATAGTCATAAAATAATTATATAAATTTTCCAACTTTTCAGTTCTTTTGTCGAATTTATCAAGGTATAGTATGAAATCTTCATATAATGATGAATGATTTTGTAGTCTCTTTTTTAGGATTTTGAATACTGTTTATTGTGTTATTAGATCAGAAATTAAACTATTTGAATTTGGAATATCCAAAGTCTTCATCGGAATCTATCAGACTTACATCTAAATCTTCATAACCAAACAAACGATTATGTGTGCGGAAAAAATAAAAGAGACCAAATAAACCAGTTGGTCATGTAATTAAAAAAAACCGGTTAACCGAACAAAAAAGACCGGTTTTCGGTTTTCTTCGAATTTACAAAATATTCGAAACCGATCGGTTTTTAAAAATAAAAAAACCGGTTGACCGGTTTTCGGTTTCGGTTTTTGAATACTCTAAAAGCTACTCTTTAAATAAAAATAAAAAACATGTCTTTTAGGCCGAGTTTTTAGGATGTAGATTATCTTTAAGCTCAGTTTGTCGCTGTTTGTAACTTAAATACTGATTTTGAAATTTTTTTTAATTTATTTTATTTCAATGAAGACCAAAATTGTATGTAACGAAAAGTTGTTCCGACAAATTTATGTTAATAAACATGGAAATGGCAGACAAAATTCGTTTTCGTTTTAACTAAACTAAGTTTAACTCACATCCCAAAAACTCGCCCTTAGTAAAAAGAAAACAAATTTATTAAGTCTTCTTCTTTTTTGATTACATTACATACTATAAGAGCTATATGTGTCTTTCTCTAATAACTAAGTTAACGTAAACAGCAACATTGCTAAAGTGAGATAGAATATGTAAATAACTACAAACTAAAAAGTTTGACAAAGCTTGCTTTCGGCCTTTAAAGTAGCTAACAGAGCAGACGTCTATAAACAAAAAGGCGAATCTCGATTTTTCGATACTTAACAGTACAAGGGAAAAAACTAAATAGAATTAATAAACTTATGATGCAAAACCGTTTTAATGCAATTTTTATTCAAACAAAAACCAAATTTATTATTTCTAGCTGCAAAATCTGTTGAGGCAGATTTGTTTAAGGGTTGTCTACAAGAAAAATTTAAAAACACGATATTTGCAGTCACCACTTAAAATAACACACAATATTCTAATTCGTTTTTGCTTAAAATGCAAACTAACAAGTCTATATATGAATGAAGCAACAAAAGAAAAATACATATGAGTGCGAAAGACAAATAACGAAAACATGCACGAAAACCGTATTATTTTTGTTACCCCGCTTACTTCTCTACGCCGTTCACCTTCAAACAGTGTAAATTGGCTCCTATATTTAAGAAATATTTTTTTCTTGTCAATAAAACTTATGTAGTAAAAATATTTTTTATATTATTAAAAAACTTTGTTGAACAATTTTAACACTGTGCTAGTCGCAAATTTTTTACAAGCTACTGATACCCTACTGGTAAAGCCAATTCGAATACGCTGAACTCAATGGTTATAGCCATTTGTTAAAGTAGCGCTCGTATTCGTGATATTCGCGATTTAAAATTTTAAGCCTGTTCCTCTATTTCGAAAGAACACGTTCGTTCGCTTTCTAGTCGAAAGAAAACTGATTTGGGTTCCACTAACTCTATTTCTATGTGAACGATGACTCGAACGAAAACGTAACTGTGTTCATACAAAATTTGGTTTCTCTATTTCGAACAGCTCGAACGCAAATGTCAAAATCAGTCACTTGCTGTTTTTTTGTCGAGTAAATATATATTTAATATTTTTAAAAGCAAAATGAAGTAAAAAAGCAATGGATAACAAAAAGTAAGTACAAAATAATACAAATATTAATAGATTATTGAGAATTTTAAATTTTAGTTAAAAAAAATCAACAATGGACCATCCGAAGACGCTTGTATTTTATATGGAAGAAAGACCTGATTTTGCCAGAAGGACAAACAAATTTTCCGCAGAGGAGGAAAATTTTACCAGAAAACTAAACTCCGTTTCACCCCCTATTACGCTGTTGCTGAGTGGTAAAAGGTATGTGTGTGTTGTTTGCGGCTTACGTTTGCCCAATAAGCTCATATTTACATTTTTTATTTTACAAGGACTTTAGCAGTGACCGCACCGAACAGACAACAGGCAACAGAAAAGCTCTCCAAACAATAATTTCACTTACAACCAATCGATAACAAAAATTTTTACAAATAAACACATTTTCCAAATAAAAATTGATTTGTTTATTGTTTTTATACCCTTCACCATAGGTGGAAGGGTATATATAAGTTTGTCATTCCGTTTGTAATTTCTACAATATTGATCTTAGACCCTATAAAGTATATATATTCTGGGTCCTTATGAAGAGCGAAGTTGATTTAACGATGTCCGTCTGTCCGTCTGTGTGTTGAAATGGGTTTTCCGAAGAACCCAGACATGATGAGGACTTGATTCTTTTTTATTTCTGTTACATGTGATCCATTTCTGTTTGCTATTAAAAATCAGACAGTTCGGTTAATAAATGGCTGAGATATTAGCAAAAAACCAGGACTACCTCTAATTTTTCAAGTAAAATCCCTTTGTTTAATATGTATGTAGAATTTTGAGCATAACAACACATCCATGTGTTAAAATTCTTTTCTTTCATCTCCACCTTTTATACACAAACAACACACATACACCATAGGTGGAAGGGTATATATAAGTTTGTCATTCCGTTTGTAATTTCTACAATATTGATCTTAGACCCTATAAAGTATATATATTCTGGGTCCTTATGAAGAGCGAAGTTGATTTAACGATGTCCGTCTGTCCGTCTGTGTGTTGAAATGGGTTTTCCGAAGAACCCAGACATGATGAGGACTTGATTCTTTTTTATTTCTGTTACATGTGATCCATTTCTGTTTGCTATTAAAAATCAGACAGATCGGTTAATAAATGGCTGAGATATTAGCAAAAAACCAGGACTACCTCTAATTTTTCAAGTAAAATCCCTTTTTTTAATATGTATGTAGAATTTTGAGCATAACAACACATCCATGTGTTAAAATTCTTTTCTTTCATCTCCACCTTTTATACACAAACAACACACATACAAAGATTTGTCATTTAAATAAAAACCAAACAAATCTCTAATTAACGAAGACTGTCATTTAAATAAAAACCAAACAAATCTCTAATTAACGAAGACTTTTATATATGTACCTCTATTGACGATGATTTTGTGTGAGCTTCAATAGCTCAGTTGTCTAGACGCTGTGTCACAAATACTTTTTTTTTCTCTAAGGCCGCGGAGTTCGAGGTTCAAATCTCGGTCAGGTCAATTCACTTTTTTTTGTACATTTTTTTTATTATTTTCTTAAGACTTTTTTTTTTTGCTTATTTTTGTTTTTTTTTAACATTTAATAATTAATTTATATAAAATTTTATATTAATAATTAAAATTCTTTTCTTTCATCTCCACCTTTTATACACAAACAACACACATATAAAGATTTGTCATTTAAATAAAAACTAAACAAATCTCTAATGAACGAAGACTTTATATATGTACCTCTATTGACGATGATTTTGTGTGAGGTTCAATAGCTCAGTTGTCTAGACGCTGTGTCACAAATACTTTTTTTTTCTCTAAGGCCGCGGGGTTCGAGGTTCAAATCTCGGTCAGGTCAATTAACTTTTTTTTTGTACATTTTTTTTATTATTTTCTTAAGACTTTTTTTTTGCTTATTTTTTGTTCTTTTTAACATTTAATAATTAATTTATATAAAATTTTATATTAATAATTAAATTATCCATAAATAGGCTAAAAACATCAACATTTTTATAAAAACCCTCTGATACAAACAAAATACAAACGTTTTTATACCTTTCACCACAGGTGGAAGGGTCGCGGGTTCGTTAAGATTTTTTTTTTTTGTTTATTTTTTGTTTTTTTTTACATTTAATAATTAATTTAAATAAAATTTTATATTAATAATTAAATAATCCATAAATAGGCTAAAAACATCAAATTTTGTATAAAAACCCTCTGATACAAACAAAATACAAACAGTTTTATTTCTATTTTTTGCTCCGATTTAAAAGAATTTATAAAAAGATTTTTAAACCATTTTATTTCTCACATATTAAGAAAATTTTATACATAATTTACCTTTGAGTGCAACTATTTTAGGTCATAACTTATAATAATTTATAAAAAAAATAAACTATTTTCCTTCAAATTTTTAAAATTAAGCTAAAGAAATTACAATTATTTCTAATAAAAAAGCAAAATAAAATCCCAAATGCAAATTTGCCAGCTAAATCAAACTATTTTGTAGAAATAAAACACATGCAGTTTTCAACGATTTGTTGAAATTCTTTTCTTTCACCTCTTCACCTTTTAACACAAACAACAAACACTATTCTAGAGCTGTATTATGACCTATGGATACGTCTTATATAGCAAAAGATCGAAAATCTTTAGTATAACATATTTGCTGAAAAACTCGGAAATATCGGTTCAGATACAAAAAAGTTATGCCCAAAACATAAATTTTTTTAAAATACCTATTTTCTGGAACCATAAATCTTCCCGAGTCCAAGTTTTATCTCCAAACTAAATGGTTAATTTCCTTTTAAAGGCGTCCGTATATAAATCTGTCCATTTCATATATGTCTATATATAAAGTTCAGTTTTTTCCCAACCATGGTGAAGGGTATATAAGATTCGGCATAGCCGAATTTAGCCGCTCTTACTTGTTTTTTTTTTATTTCATTTGTCATATACAGCTGATCACTGTTAAACAGGGTTGTTTTTGTCTTTAAGCAGCTTAGTAGTATTTTTGCTACTTTGAAAGAAAATTGTAACAAATGCTCAAAATATAATATCTGCATCTCTGTGGTTTGTAAATGCGTAAGAAACAAAAATTGACACACGTAAGTCAAGTCGATCGAAGGCTTTCGAAATAGAGAAACCCAAATTGATTCGAATTCGAGTGACTTGCTTTCGTTCGAGATCGAGAAACAGGCTATTCAATACTTAATACCATAAAACGATATTTTGTATACTCTTGGGATCTTTTTGAATTTAAATTAATCCAAACCTGTTAAACACAATTTTACGCTATTTTTTCGAAAGAAATTTTTTTTCTTAACTATTGTTATGAACAGTCAAGGAAAAAAGTCTACATACACCCTTCGATTTATGGGTTATAAAGAGTTTGCGAAGAAAATAAAAAAAAAAAATATTTATACCAATATTTACGGCATTAATAAATAAGTTTATTTATAAATTAAAAAAGTAATTTATTTTTATAATAAAATCAATTATAACAAAAACGTGAAAAATTCATAGGAAAAAAGTGTACATACAGCCACAAAAAATTAATATTATTCGAAAATTTTGCAAATAAAAGAGAAGATTTTAACTTTCAATATTTGGTCGGCCCACCTTGGGCATCAATTATAGCATAAAGACGACGGGACATTGATGTCACCAAATTCTCTGTAATATCAGGTGTTATTTCGGCCTATGCACGAATAAGGGCCGTTTTTAATGGTTCACGGCTACTAATGTCGAATTTTCGTAGCAATTTTTCCAAAACGTCCCATATGTGCTCTATTGGGTTTAAGTCCAGTGACTGGGGTGGTGAATTCAGCTGTCATCGGGCATAGTAAAGAAGCCAGTCTCGAACTACGTGTGCAGTATGCTTAGGGTCGCTATCTTTTTGGAAAATCCATTGATTTCCTAGTCCCAAGCTATCAACAGATGCCATTAGATTTTGTTCCAATATGTTTTTATATTGATAGCGGTCCATATTACCTTCGACAAAAACCAAACGACCCACTGCAGATGGCGCAATGGCGCCCCAAACTATAACGTTACTGCCAGCATGTTTAACTGTAGGTATAATATTCTTTGGGTCAAGCGCAGTCTTTGGTTTACTCCAAACTTTGGATCGGCCATCACTTCCGAAAATGTTATACTTACTTTCGTCGGTAAATATAACACGCTTCCAAAAATCCAAACCCTTGTCCAGATGTGCTTTAGCAAACTCAAGGCGAAGTTTACGATTCATCGCTGAAATTAGTGATTTTTTGCGTGCTAATCTGATTTTAAAACTATTGTCATGCATAACGTTTATTATTATTCGTGGAGTAACAATTATATTGGAACATTTTTCGATGTGTTCCGCCAATTTCGGGACACTTATTTTCGGATCCTGGTAGACTACTTTAATAGTACTGCTAACATCGAGTTTCGAAAGCTTTTTGGGTCTACCAGATCGTGGCTTGTTTTTGGTATTATGGGTATGGATTTTTCAATTTCTAATGCTCGTCTGCACAGTAGCACGAATTAATTTATCGATCTTAGCAATTTTTCGATAAGATTTATTTTCCTTTCGGGGATTTACTACCATATTTCTAACTGAAATATGAATCTCTTTCCGATTTTCCATTTTCAAGGATAAAAATTTAAATAATATCTTCTTTAGTTATCACTTTGTCAACGTAAACGATTGTTAAGCTTGTAAATTTAATAAATTGACAAAGTTAACGGTTATTTCTTTTTCTTTGTTTTTAATTTCAATTTGATTTTAGGAACTGCCACGCTGTATGTAGACTTTTTTCTCGCTAATTATTATTTTTTTTCCTAATAATTTATATCTTATATTATTTTCATATCTTTTTTTTCTTTAAATAATCTATACTATACATGCCTTAAACATTGCTATAAAATCTTTTTAAATTATCGCTACTAATTCTCTAAAACTTCAAAATATATTCTATTGAATATACATAACATTTTCAGAAAAAAATGTTTTTGAGACATTTTTTTATAAAAAAATTTATATACATCAAAATTATTAAAAAAAAAAGAAATTTTATAGGCTTGAATGGTAAAATATTTGTGTTATAAATATAATAATTTAATTTAAGTTGTGTCATAGCTGTACATAGTTGAATTTCTAACAAAACATAAATAATTGGCCATGAAGGCTTTCTTTGTATTGATGTTAATAAATAAATAAATAATAAAATATAAAATATATTTTTTTATGAAATAAAAAATTTTCATTATAAAAAATATAAATATATATGTATGTATATGAAATATGTATATATAAAATATAATATACATTAAAAATAAAAACACAATAGAGAAAAAACTGTGTTATAGTTATGGCAGAAAACCAAAATTTAGTAGATACAGTGGTGGTATAACGAACGCCGATATAACGAATGTCCACTATAACGAACGCTTTTTTCTAGTCCATTGATGACTCCAAACGATGACTCCAACGAGTGATTGATGACTCCAACGAGTGATTTCTTTTTTATGCTTTGTTTTATTCTTTGTTATTTTTGTTTGTTTGCTTTGTGCACTTGCAAATAGAAAACATTTGGTTTCCCTAATTTTTAAAAAGAGAAGTCAATCAATCTATATAAGTGAAAATGGCGACTCGTAAGCGACTTTCCCTGGCCGATAAAATAAAAATAATTGATGATTATAATGATAAGCAATCATTAAAGGAGATCTGCACACAGTATGGAACAGTAAAGTCTAGTGTTTGCACAATTAAAAAATCAGAAAAAAATACCCAAAAATGGAAGCCGCCTTATATAAATGGTTTGTTACACAACGTGAAAGCCATGTTCCCGTAGATGGCAACATACTGAAAAGGAAAGCTGTAGAAATCCAAAAAAAGATTTATGGCAACCGTAGCTTTCTGTCAAGTAATGGTTGGTTAACCAAATTCAAACAAAGGTTTGGAATTCGACTTCTAAAGGAATCAGGCGAAAAACTTTCCTCAGGAGTTCAGCTTGTTGAGCCATTTAAAAAAGTTATCAGGACTAATAAAGGGGAATAACCTTAGCTTGGATGCATTTTTTAACGCAGCTGAAAGCGGGCTATATTGGAAGATGTTACCACAGTACTTACGTGTACGCTGGTGAGGCAACTGCACCAGGCAGACAACTAAGCAAAGAGCGGCTCACATACCTTGCCTGCTCCAATGCAAATGGTTCAAAGAAACTAAAGCTGCTTGTAATTGGAAAGGCAAAGAATCCTCTATCGTTTAAAAATAAAATTCTTCCGATCGACTATGCATTTTCCAAATCGGCCTGGATAAATGCAAGCAGAAATTATATATGCTGATAAATCTTTGTTGCTTTTAAATTTCAGGTTGAAGATTTTCTGAAATAGCAGAAACTACCACAGCAAGTGATATTGTTTTTGGATAACGCCCCTAGCCACCCCCTGAAGACGAGTTGGTGAAAGAAACGGCTGATGGAAAAATCTGGGTGGTTTATATGCCACCAAATGTTAATCCATTGATCCAACCTATGGACCAAAATGCTATTCGACTGACAAAGCTATTTTATCGACACAGCTTACTTAGCAAAGTAGTAAGCTCAGGCAATCACATCCCAAACATATTAAAAGGAACTTAATCTTTTTGAAGCAGTTTAAATAATTTCATTTGCGTGGGAAAAGGTTTTAAGGACTCTTCTTGAAAAATGCTGGAAAAATATTCTTGTTGAATCCGACCAGTTTGAAGATGAAGCTGATATTTTTTTTGGCACATACGAAATCAAGAGGAATCCCGAGGTATGTTACGTCAGTGTTCTTAAGATAAAATTTTAAGAACAAAATTAAAATTTTCAGACAAACTTCAGCGTACAGGACTTGGAGACTTGGAATAATGCGGATGAATATTTAATTGAGGAAGGCATGTCTTCGGATCCCGATGACAATACCGCAATCGATCTTACCGACAGTGAAGAAGATGGTAACCCAGCTGTAACTGTACTTACGGTTATAGTTATGGTGTTATGGCATGTTACTGATTATTGCCCATAAGATTGGTTCGAACAGCTGTTTTTTATGGATATGACACGTCTAATTAAACAATTAATCTCTCTACTAAGCTAAAATTTATCCAAAGCCCGTATGACACTAAATTTATTTTATATTATATTTTATATTGACCGCAATGTAAATCATATGCGAGCTCTATGTTACCGACATCCATTTGACAAATATTCATTTATTCTCTATAGTTATGTAACTCTTCACACTTAGAAAGAAAATAAAAATTTTATATCAAGCAAAGACGTTTTTGCTCATTCAACGCAGTTTATTACAAAAACGTATTGAAATTAATTAATTTAAATATCGGAAATAGACAAACATAATAAAATTTAAATTGATTCTGACGCACAGAAAATAACGGAGTGTGAAAATTTATAAAAATATAAATATAACGAAAAATGTGAAGTAAACAAAAAGTTTTTATAAAAACTAGAAAATATAAAATTTGGGTACCACGTACGCATTTAATTGCAAAGTGGTAAAGCATGGAATTAAGTAACACTCATTTATAGAGAGCAAACAAACCTACAACACACATTCAAAGCGAAGAAGAGCAGAAGCATTATTGTCACCGGCAAACATTGACGTAACTCATTTGGATGAGAATAGATTTGCTTTAATTGATGGACTGGAAATTGAGAATACAGAGGACAGCCCCATAAAGAGAAGGGGAGAGAAAACTGCTAGAGCCAAAAAGGAAAATATTGGCAAATCCTTTTGCCCTCCAATATTTTTGTTTGATGTCAACGATAAACGTTTAGTTGACCAATTGGAAGCATAAACACCCAAAATAACGTTTTATATAAGAAACGTTAATAAACATAAAAGTAAGTTGTACCTTTCATATGGTACAGTTCATTCTGAAATGATGGCGATCCTAAAAGAGAAGAATATTCCTTTTTATTCATATACACCTAAAGAGCTTAGACAGACTTCATTTGTATTAAGAGGTCTTTATCATGGTACTTGTGTTGAGAAAGTTAAGTCTGCCTTTGAAAATCGGTTCCAAACGTTGTATGCAAAATTACACGTTTTACTCCGTATTCCGTAAAAAACTCTTATGACACAGGTTTGTTTTTGGTTACGCTGAACCCAGGGAATTAACTCTCAGATATTGCGCACATTAAATATCTTTTAAGCCAAACTATTCGTTGGGAGAAACCGAAAAGAAAGGAAAAAGAGGTACAATGCCATAGATACCAGCGTTGGGGTCACATTGCAAAAAATTGCAATTCCGAATTCCAATGTGTAAAATGCGATAAAAAGCACCTCCAGGTGAATGCCAGGGCAAAAATTCTGAGACATCAGCACCCCACTGCGTGAACTGTGAAGTAAGTGGCCATCCTGCGAACTGCCCCTATGGAAAATACCTTGCCGTACGAAGCGAACGCATGTCTAGTGAAGAAAAGCTTGATGTCAAAGATAATGTAAACAATAAAATGAACCAATCTATTCGTTCACCAGGCAGATCATTTGCCAGTCTTTTTCAAGTAAATGCTACTCAAGCTCAAACACAAGGCAACAAAATGGAAAAAAAATTAAAGGCTAGCAAAACCACTATATAATTTTGATGTATTGTAGTTCCAGTAGTACGAATATGGTTCAAATTTTAAATTATATGCAGAGGTTTTTTTTTTTAAATTTTAAAGTAAAATTATTAATTTTTTTAGATGTTTCTCTACATAGTTAATGATAACTCAAAAAGGGTTAGTCCGAAATTATTAAAATAAGCTGAGAAAAATTTAAATTTATATAACAGTTTATATATTGTGTTTCAATCGGCTCAGTAGTTTCGGAGTTATAATAACAAGTTAAAGCAAAAAATATATTTTTTACGTGAAACTAGCAAATTTTTTTGCAAAAATTGTTCAGATTTATTGCTTTATCGCAAAGCAACATGTAATAGCAACAAAATCAAACATTGAACATAAAAATCGATTGATTATTTTCAAATTTATTCACAATTAAGTGAATTCGCTCATTTGCACAAAATTTTGGTTTTTTTGTTTGATATACATAAAATTTAGTAGTTAATGTTCTTCTTTCGATTGAATGAATTTTGAAAACATTTTCCCCATGCTATGTACAAATACTCACATCAAAAATGCATTACATGGTAACATTCGTGTATTTTTTTTGGCAAAACCCTACCAAAAATAATGATTCTATTCTTCGGAAAAACATTTGAATTGGATGAGTTTAAATGTATTAAACAGTAGAAAATTTATATTAATTATTTCTTATTGTTATAAGAAAATAAATAAATAATTATTATAAACTACAAACTGTGGAATTTTCTTTTATTCCATTTTCTACTATTGCTGAATAACGAAGAGTTACTCTGAATACTCCAGCAAAAATCAGTCATCAAGTGTGTACATCCCAGCGACTTTGGTATCTTTCCTCCATTGTCTGGATATCTTGGTGGAATCGTTCGCCCTGTTCCTCCTAGATTTTCAGGATCTTAGTTACTTTTGCAGTGTACTTTGATGCTCATGTTGCATCCAAGATTCTGGAAGTGAGTTAACATCTCTTCAACGTGCGCAACGTAATCATCATCCTTGTTATTTCCAAAGAAATTTTGAATAACACATACAAACGAATCCCATGCATTCTTCTCAATTTCTGACATGGAACTGCCAAAATCCGTATCTTTCACCAATTTGCGAATTTGTGGGCCGTCAAATATGCCTGCTTTCAGCTTTTCCATACTCAGATTGGGAAAATGAAATATACTGGAAACATTCACTATCTTTGTTAAGTGCTTTAACATATTGTTTCATCAGACCAAGTTTAATGTAAAGAGGGGGTAATATGATGCGATCTCGGGGCACTAGAGCTACTTTTATAACATTTGGCATTCGTGGAACCAAAGATTCCCTAGAAGGCCATTGTTTTCTCTTCCAATGTTATAAACATATAAAACAAGGATATTTGGTAAAGCCGCTTTGTTGACCTAAGAGCAAATTTACCATCTTAAGATAAACACAAATTACCCACTTATATTCATCACACTTTACGACCAATGCAATTACAGAGTATTCTTCTTTTACTTTAGTTGAATGTGCGATCGGCAAGGAGTGAAATTTATTTGTATTATGCAAAAGGACATACTTTAAGCTGCGTTTTGATGAGTCGATAAATAATCGTATCTCTAGGTCCATGGTAGTCATCAAACCAGAAATATTTGTGCAGTACACAAAATCATCCTCTTCATCAAAATAATGAAGTAAGACTTTTTCTCGAGTACCGTAATACGAAACTTTAGTTTCTTTAGTTATGAAATCTGTTTCTTTCATCCGAGACGCAAGTTATTCAGAAGATCTTTTCGATAATCCAAGGTCTCTAATTACATCATTAAGCTGGTCTGAGTCCATGGTCTCGGCGAGAAATGCTTGTGTGTGTGATTTTCAGATGTAGATAGTAGTACTGGACCTGAACTATCTTTTTGGTAATACATACTTGAAGTTGAGTGTCCTGTTGAAGATAAAAGCACTTGACTACAGCTTGCACCCCGATCCTGACCATAATCAATTTCTTGTAAATGTAGAACTGCAGGCGTCGTGGAGTAAGGCCATCGCATATGTTTTCTCTCCATAGCATAAGCTTCGAATTTCCAAGTGTCGTCTGTAAAATGAAAAAAATTTTAAGGAATATGAAGAATTCAAAATTTAATTAAGAAAAACATTAAGTATAAGTATACAAAATAAATCCGGATTGTTTTTACATAAAAATTTTCTGGCTTTTTTGCTAATTTTTATTTATACTTGAAGATTGTTTTTAACTTGTAAGCTGAATGACTACTTTATGTAGGGATAAAATGATGTTTTCGTTATCGCAAACACTTCTTGAATGAAATTAAACGGCTCAAGGAGCTCTTATATATACAGATATTGACAATTTTACTTAAAAATAAATTATCCATAGAATTGGAAAATTTTACCATTTTTGTACTGAGGTAGCCATGATTCATCAAATCTAACATATATAGTGGTTATTCACGCCCGTTGTTGCTGTTGACCTGTGAAATCATCCGTTACATATAGCCAACGGAAAAGAAGAGCAATTCATCGTGTACGCACATTTATGAGCGTTTATTAGTTGCTACCGCAATCTTAAAAATGAAACAACCTTTTGTTTATTACTTATTTTTTTTAATTCTGATAATCATAAAAATGTCATAAAGGTTTTTTCCAAACAATTATCGACATGTAAAGGGGGTTTGCCAAGATTCGTGTCGCAAAATGCACCAGTGTTTCTATGTTCTGCATTTTCACAGTGATTGTAAATATGCGATACCTTCAATTAATTGTAAGTAAAAATGTAAGCATGCATCGATTTTCATATCCATATGTAGTTTAACTCACATGATATGTAGCTTCATTACAAATAAATAAAACTTAATACTTTTTAAAGTTTTCGATTTTTTCCAGATTTTTTTTCTTCAAAAAAATTTTTTTTACCATTTTTGTATTTTTTGCCTAACAATTTGTTTTACAACTTTGAAACTATTAATCGCATTAAAAACAGTTGTTTACATCATTAAAAGATATTGTAAACCTAAATTTTTATAAATTAATTTTAACAAAATCGGACTATTTGTTTTTGAGTTATGTAAACATAAGTTGTCAAAATATTGACAATTTTACTTAAAAATTAAAAAAAAAAATTATCCATAGAATTGAAAAATTTTATCATTTTTATACTTAGGTACCCATGATGCATCAAATCTATATAGTGGTTATTCAAGCTGTTGACCTGTGTAATTGAAGAATTCTTGAAAGTTGCCAATATGTTTCTTTTACGCCCCTTTGTCACATGCAAGTAATTAATTAGTGTCAAAACCGGTCAGCAATATAGAGAATCAAATCTCATCATGCGTTGATGGACTACTGCAACATATATATACATTTGATGACACGTTTCTGGCCGATGAATATCTTTATAATTACCATTTTGCAAACGTGAATAGTATCAGAATGCACATAAACACTATTTATAGCCAAAAGTCTTTTAGCTTTGATGGTGTTTCCAATTTTATAATTAGAAAATTTCCAGACACAACACTGAAATTATTAGCTGGTATTTTTACAACTGCAATAATAACGGCTATTTCCCATCGGCTTGGAAAAACGCGAAAATCTTCCAATAAAAAAAGGACAGTAAAAACCTGAGGATTTTTGCCCAATATCCCTTTTTTCCAACAGACAGCATGCATTGTTGAAATTTCACAATGATGTAACTTGCAACTTAAGGGATAAAATATACACGGCAGCAATATCATTGGATATAGAAAAGGCATTTGATTCAGTTTATCATAATAGAATCCTCTACAAACTGATAAATCTTGGCGTTGACCTGTTTCTGGTAAAAATATTTTGCAGCTACTTTTATAATAGAAAATTTGGCGTCCAAATCAACAACATAACCTCAGAACAAGGACATGTGGAAAGTGGGGTATCTCAGGGAAGTGTCTTAACTTAACTCCCTTCCTATTCAACATTTTCCTGCATGATTTTCCTAACCAATCTAGAAATTCAAAGGCTATTTTATACGATGATGATTGCCAACTTTATGCACACAATATATCACCCATACTAGCTCTGAATACTGCTGCATTTCATCTTGGAAAAATAAGCGTCTATTACACCAAATCTGAGGCTATCTGCATTAGGAACCCTTCGGGCAAATGTCCTGATCCAGCTCCTCTGGACCTTCCCTCATTCTATTAAAACTTTGCCTCCGGCAATCATAGGGACTGAAAGTGAAATATATACACTAAATTTAATTTTGCAGAGATTTTACATTTAATTACCTACGTGAGTTTAACCAAGGACTTAAACTTTTCAGTTTGTAGTTTTTTACATATTCTATATGTAAGACAATCAATGTAATATAAAAAGAAGAAAACTTCATAAAAGTTTTACTTACTCTTCACACTCATTATTTTCACATGCAAGTAATTACTTGTAAGTAGTGTATACGTGTTATCAACGAAAAACAATAAACATTTTTGAGTGGCTACACTGTACAGTAGACCGTACCACCTTATAGGCAGAAAAAAAAAGTTCACCGTACACCCTCAAATATAAAGTATTTTAACAAGAAAATTTCGAAAATGTTTTTTTTTTTTTGGCCGAACGCCAAACCAATTTAACCAATTTTAAGTGGATCGCTCTGAAACATACACTTTATATAGAAAACTAAATTATCTAGAGAAAAGCGTATGAGTTTTTGGGTATATTATTTTTTTGACAAAACAGCGAAGTGTTAAAGTCAAAATATCTATTTTTATACTCGTAAAGAAACAGCTTTAAGTCAAAAAGTATTTGACTTATCAAAAACTCCTACGCGCATCCATAGATAATTTAGTTTTCCATATGCATTATAAATTTCAGAGAAATCCACCAAAAATTGATTAAGTAATGCTGCGTGCCGTGGACCTCTATTGTAAATATACTATCATTTTGTAAAACTTTGTGTAAAACAAATATTTTTTTGTACTCCTTCATAAATCTTGTGAAAACCAATCTTTGTTAACACATCTCCGTAAATAAAGAAAATAAAAAAAAGAAATTTTTATATATAGGCTGTTTACGTAGGTGTTACCCCTTAAGTAGTATAAAAGGGTACTTGAGGTCAATGATTTTTGATGTAACAAATTGGTATCATTGCGACAAAAACATTGATATATAACCCTTTAAGACCCGACTGTAAATACAGAAGATATGACAAAAAAATTAAAAATGCCCTACATTCGGCAACAAAAAAAATTAAAATAATAGTTCCGCTGGAATTATTGGAATACTTTCCTAGCAAAAGTTTATTAAGGTGGTAGCAACTGAGATCTGGTGGGTTAATACTAGAACGGGTTACTTGAGTTCAATGGCTCCTTCGAGGAAAACATCGGTCTCCGCGAGACAAAAAACATTGATATACAACACTTTAAGATCCGACGGTAAATGGCGAAGATATAACGAAAAATATAAAATGGAGACCCCTACGTTCGGCCAAAAAAACATTTTCGAAATTTGCTTGTTAAAATACTTTATATTTGAGGGTGTACGGTGAACTTTTTTTTGAGGTACGGTCTACTGTACAGTACAAGTTAATTTTTAAAATGTCGTCAACAGGAGAAGTGCTATCCAAAATGGCTGTTTTTAGGAATTACAGTATTGCCAAGTTCTTAACACTTTGCGATACATATATATATATATACCATGTTATTATATTTCTTTTATCAAAACGTAAATTTATTATTTAAACTTATCTTTAAAAGGCGACTATATATCCTTCTTGTTATCCTTCTTATATATATGTAAAAATCCGCTATAATATTAACTCCTATTGCAACAAATGAATAAATTAATATTAAACTAATTACTTGGCAACTCTGTTTTTCGTTTTGTCGTTTCACTTGTATCAACTGTCAAAAATTCTGTTGCATCAATATTTCACTGCAAGTTGAGTCACAAGTAGCATTAGTGTGAGTGTGGTAGTGAAAAAGTATGAGTGTATTTTTTTGGCACTTGCATGTGGCAACGGGGGGTTACCTGAAAAATTGTCCCTGGAATATCAAATTACAAACTTCCTTAAAGATTTTAAAAACATGCCAAGAAATGAAGCTAAAATAGAGTTCCTGCGGCTTCTAAAGAATTTAAATAACAAATATGGCTTATAGATGTCATAAATTTATGTTCATAGATATGAAAATGTTTCTTCATATGTTTAAAGGGTCTGAAGTGTCCCTCCGTCTTAGTCGCCTATGCCCATAATTATTCAAAAGATTCCGTGCTAGAACATTGGGATGAGTTTCCAGTTTCTTCAAATAGTTGCTTGCTATATCTAGTGATTTCGTTACTAACTAAGGGTACTTTGAGATCTTTATGAATGTTGTCAATCCTAACATACCAGTGGGCGTTTGTAATAATTCTCAAGAGCTTGTTTTGCCTTCTCTGAATTTTTTCAATATAAGATGATGAGGCAGTACCCCAAAGCTAATCCATAGCACCATATGGGTTTTATAATCGAGTTGTATAGTAATAGTTTACAATCGAAGGCAAGTTTAGAGTTTCTACCGATTAACCAAGAGAGTTGAATAGTCTTTATTTTTATTTGGGTAAGTTTTGCTTCTATATGACCAGAGCGCCCCGGTAGGCTAGTTGGTAGCGTGCTAGCTTATCAGTGCGGGGGTCGTGGGTTCAATTCCCACCAAAGGCTCTGGTCTGTTTTCGCTACAACGAGCCGAAGGCCTATGTTGCTAGTGCTCGGTTAGGGTATTAACATATAATTTGTAATTATATGATTAATAAATAAAATAAATAAATAAATATGGATACCAAGATACTTTACACATGTATCTTGGGGTATGTTCCGACCATTAATCCGGATCGGCGGGCAAGTTTCTCTTCTCAAAGTAAAAGTCATATGAATACATTTCTGCTCGTTAATCTTAATTCTCCATCTATCTAGCCAGTCCTCCAAAACTGTTATGTGGTTTTGAAGCAATCTAGACGCTATCAGGGGATCATTATGAACGCTAAGTATTGCTGTTGATGTGTGAGTGTTTTCATTTAATGGCATGTCCAAGGTGTATAAAATATACAACAGTGGACCCAATATACTACCTATGTGTAATTGGGGGTAACATAAGTTTAATCTTATATATTAGTCCTTCATGGCAGACTTTATTAAATGCCTAGGATACGTAAATAAAAAGAGCAGAGTAGTATTTTTTATCCTCGAAGGCTTTTATAATAACGGTTACTAATCTATGAACTTGCTTAATGGTACTGTGTTTCCGCCTGAAACCAAATTGATGTGCTGGGATTAAGTTGCCTTGATCTATCAGTACTATCAGCTTTTCAATTAGTAACTTTTCAAACAACTTAGACATATTTGACAAAAGACTGATTGGTCTATACGATTCAACCCTTGTGTGATCTTTACCTGGCTTAGGTATCATTTTAACGAGTGAATCTTTCCATTCTGGGGGATAATATTCTAGGAGCATTATAGCATGCTACACGGGGTAGCTCTATAAGCATCCTGTTACTGATGTCAATAACAGGGGCTTTTTTGGAGTTTAATTCAACGATTGCCTTTCAAAAAAGCCCCTGTCAATAACAGGGGCTTTTTTGGAGTTTAATTCAACGATTGCCTTTTTGACTTCCCGAATCTCAAACGATAATGGGGGGTAATCTGCTATAGTCTCAACTCTTCTAAAGAATGTGGTATATTTGGCATGAATACTTTTTTCAAATGTTCTTCAAACATATCTTCTTTCTCGGTATAATTTTGCGCCCAACCTCCGTTTGAGTAACGAGTAATCGGTTGCTGATGTAGGATCCAAATTCTCAAGGAATTTATTAAGTGAAGCAGTTTTCTGGTGTTTAAGTAACCGTTGTAAGTTTTGTGTACATTCTTTTAAGCGTTGCTTGAGTTGTGGAGATCTGTGCAGTTGCCACTCTCTTCGAGCTCTTCTTTTTTCATTTAAGAGTCGTTCGACCAGGGACCCTATAAACTAGGATGAAGAAACTACCAAATTTTTTGGCACCCATTATGCCAAATGGTGCGACTACAAAAAAGTTCTTTGTCGAGACCACGAAATTTTTAGCCGATTTACAGAAAAACTTAGCTTCTAGCAAGGGTTTTACCAATTCAAACATGTATACATTCACATCACAATCACATCTCGACTAAGAATTTTTTGGTAGTCGCACCATTTGGCATCATGGGTGGCTAAAAATTTGGTAGTTTGTTCATCCTGGTTTATAGGGTCCTTGGTTCGACATCCGCAGAAAAAATTACATTTTGTCTGTTGTGTCGGGGGTTCAGTAGCAATTTCAGCAGCAAGTTTGAGATTTGATTCGAAATTTCTTATCGAAAGGTCAATATCGTCTGGTGTTCTTAGCAATGAGTACTGAGAAATTTTTTATATTTTAGCCAATTTGTTCTTCTGCTTGTCAGTGCTATATCACCAGTGGGTGATAAAATTTCTTGGGGGTTTATAATAGTAAGAATAGTGGGTGATTGATCTGAGGAGAGGTCTAACGAAGGGTCTACCCCCTATCAAGTTACTGGGGATACCCTTTGTTACTCCAAAATCAATAAGATCTGGTATTTTCTGTCGATCTGTTGGCCAATAAGTAGGTTCTCCACTTGAGATCACAACTTAACCCATTTTAGAAATTGCATCAAACAAAACACGGCCCTTCGAGGTAATCAGCCGTGACCCCCAGAATGTATGCTTGGCATTATAGTCGCCAGCTGCCAGAAAACGTGAGTCCAATGATTTATAGAAATCCGTGTATAGTATCTCCGTAATGGAAAATCTGGGGGAGGGAGGGAATAAACTGACGAGATCATTATGTTATTATGAATTCCTCAAAGCATACAGTATTTGCTTGAAGATAGTTTTCACAAAGATCACTCATGGGAGGGTGTTTTAGTCGAGATTTAATGAGAATGGCTGAGCCTCCACATGCCCTATCTCTTGGGTCTTTCGTGTTATAAACAGTGTAACCGCGGATTAAAAATACACTTCTCACATTCTTCAGATCTAGGCTGACTACAGTTGCCAGAGTAGTGTAGTTCAGCACAAACTACGCAAACGGTGGGGAGCTTGCAATATGCCTTTGTATGGCCAAATTCTTGGCAATTGGACGGGACCGTTTCTCCTATGGGGTTCTTCAATCGTAATTCTGCGATAAGCAGATACTTAACATTGTATATAGGGTGAACCTCTCCCTTTTTCAATTTAATATCACCATGCTCAAGCTCTACCCGAAAAAGCGGTTGTTTTTTTCCAGAGCCTCCTTCACTAGGATCGTTGCAGGAAAGAGTTTTCACTATAATCTTTGTTTCAAAAAGCTTACCTCGTTTAATGGGAACAACATGAAAGGAATTCTCACCAATAGAAGTAATAATATTCTTAATAACTTCATTTGAGTTCTGTTCTCTTAAATAAATAGGGGGAGGTTTATACGCCTTACCTGGTGGTTCCGGTTCATTGCTTTCACTATCCAGGATAGCAAATCGATTATCTGTTGAAACGTCCGACTGCTCTTTCAAATGCTTCGAAGGTTGAGGAGTTCTTGAAGACTTCACACTGCGTTTTCTCTTCAGTACAGTAAAATATCGATTTATACCTGTTTGTACCGTGGGGTTAGATACGATACCGTCAACTGGTGTTATGGCTGAATTTGTTTGCAAAGGAGTTTGGGGTGTATACTGCACTGAAGATTGTTTTGGCTCAGCTACTTTTGAAAAACCAGAATTGTGTTAATTTGTTTTTCCATTGCTGCTGCTGACAAAGTATTTGCAGTCAAAGCAGGCAGAGAATACACATATGGTTGTTGATGTTGGTTTGTACAATCAAATCTCTTTTCTAAACCAACAATATTGGTGTTATTTGGCGCTTTTTTATCACTATTTAAAAGAGATGTAGAAAGAGAGCTAGCTATGACTGGCTTCGAGGTTACATAATTGCTTTTGCAATTGTTATTGTTTACTTTATTATCTTTTACTGTATTCACTGTAATGTATGCATTGCGGCCATTTAGGCTGAGACGTCTCTCATTTATCGCAGTATTGAGAGATCACTCATAAAAACTTTGTTGTTAAAAACAAAGACAGGGGAAGGGAAAAAACAAAAAACAACGGTGTTTTGTTTATTATTATTATTTTCTTCTTTTTTATGATTGTTTTGTGTTTACAATAAAGAAGAAGTAACATGGGGGTTTCGATTTAATAAACATAATGTATGATTTTAGCGTCCAGGCGCTTATATCGTTTTTATTATTTTATTTTTTTTACACTTTTATGCCGATAGTTTTTAAAAAAATAACTGATCAACAATAAAAATACTTGTTGCTCTTACGAAGAATTTTTTATTTTTTGTCGCCAAATTGAACTGACAAATATTCTTCATCATAAACAAATTCAAGAATATTATCTTCGCGGAAGTAGAAAAGTAATGGATATAATTTTGTTTACGACAATTCAGCTTTAGGAGTAGCAATTGCCATTAAAAATACTTTCCATTATAATAGAATTATTTGCAATAAAACACAATTTAATAACGTTTTTATTGAAATAGAAATGGTTTTAAACATTAGTAAAAAATATGTATTGGTCTCTTTATATATACCTTGTGTATATGACTCACATGAGTTAAACAACTTAAACCAGATTTTCCAACTGAGCAAAAGTTTAAATTGGAGAAATACTGCAGATAACGCTGATGGCTGAAATTCTCGCCCTCGACGGCATGCTAGAACTGAAAGGTTGAAATTGTGTATATTGGTTCCACCTGAGGTGTAGACATCCACCCAGGTATGATTTTGGTAAATCCCTACGGGGAGGGGCAAAAAGGGGAAAATCTCCCCTTAATGGCCTGCCCACACCGAAATAGCAAGATACCTGAAATTTTAAACATGTTTTACCTGGAGTATGGGTAACTCACTAACAAGCTTGGCGAAACCGCTGGACCTAAGAAGTTGAAATTTGGTATGCAGGCTTCTTCTCCAGTGTAGATAACAGCTAAGATGCCAATTTGGAAAATCCAACGGGGAGGGCAAAAAAGGAGAAAATTCTCCCCCTTGACGACTTGCCGAAACCGCTAGAGCTGGGAAGTTACAATTTGGTACATATGTTCCCACTCCAGCGTAGACATCCACCCAAGTTGGATTTTTGGTAATTCCTACTGGGTGGTGCAATAAGGGGAAAAGACTCCCCCCAAACGGCCTGCCTAAACTGCTGAAACTAGAAAGTTAAAATTTGGTATGCAGGTTCCTTCTTCTGTGTAGATATCAGATAAGACGTGACTTTTGGAAAATCTGAAGCGGAGGGAAAAAACGAAAATTCTTCCCCTTGATGGCCTGGCAAAACCGCATGAGCTGGGAAGTTAAAATTTGGTACATAGATTCCTCCGCCAATGTAAATGTGCAAATGTGTAAATTTGAAAGTGTGCATGTGTACAAATTTGTAAAAGTGCAAATGTGCATTCAGTAGAGATTTAGAGCAGCCTTAGATGACATTTAACCTCCCAACAACTGCAATTTAAATAATGATGAATTAGATGTGCTTATAAATACATTTAATAATACACTTACCTCAATACATGACAGCCACTCTAACTGGAAATAAACGAACAAAAACGTCAGGCAGAAGAACCTAAAGAAAATATATCACAGAACTGGAAATAGAATTAGCAGGGGGTATAAAATACTGACTAAACAAATACAACTATTAAAAACAATTATTAATGAGCTTATAAATCTTGAAGATGCTAAAAATTTGAGACATAGACTCTCAAAAATAACACTGCCTTTAAAGGTGTATTTCGGTTCGTTTGTAAAAAGAAGTCTCCATTTCGTCAGCAGTTCATACACAATGATATTATCAAATTTCAGAGATATTTAGAACTCATTATACTGCTGTTTTTCAAGACGTAAATACTGAAAAAACGGTCAGCAATATAGAGAATCAAATATCATCATGCGTTGATGGACTACCGCAACATATTTATACATTTGATGACACGTTTCTGGCCGATGAATATCTTGATAATTACAATTTTACAAACGTCAATAGTATCAGAATGCACATAAACACTATTAATAGCCAAAAGTCTTTTGGCTTTGATGGCGTTACCAATTTTATAATTAGAAAATTTCCAGATACAACACTGAAATTATTAGCTGCTATTTTTAGAACTGCAATAATAACGGCTATTTCTCATCGCCTTGGAAAACGCGAAAATCTTCCAATAAAAAAAGGACGGTAAAAACCTGAGGATTTTTGCCCAATATCCCTTTTATCCAACAGACAGCATGCATTGTTGAAATTTCACAATGATGTAACTTGCAACTAAAGAGATAAAATATACACGGTAGCAATATCATTGGATATAGAAAAGGCATTTGATTCAGTTTATCATAATAGAATCCTCTACAAACTGATAAATCTTGGCGTTGACCTGTTTCTGGTAAAAATATTTTGCAGCTACTTTTATAATAGAAAATTTGGCGTCCAAATCAACAACATAACCTCAGAACAAGGACATGTGGAAAGTGGGGTATCTCAGGGAAGTGTCTTAACTTAACTCCCTTCCTATTCAACATTTTCCTGTATGATTTTCCTAACCAATCTAGAAATTCAAAGGCTATTTTATACGATGATGATTGCCAACTTTATGCACACAATATATCACCCATACTAGCTCTGAATACTGCTGCATTTCATCTTGGAAAAATAAGCGTCTATTACACCAAATCTGAGGCTATCTGCATTAAGAACCCTTCGGGCAAATGTCCTGATCCAGCTCCTCTGGACCTTCCCTCATTCTATTAAAACTTTGCCTCCGGCAATCATAGGGACTGAAAGTGAAATATATACACTAAATTTAATTTTGCAGAGATTTTACATTTAATTACCTACGTGAGTTTAACCAAGGACTTAAACTTTTCAGTTTGTAGTTTTTTACATATTCTATATGTAAGACAATCAATGTAATATAAAAAGAAGAAAACTTCATAAAAGTTTTACTTACTCTTCACACTCATTATTTTACCATAAGAAAAATTCATCAATTTTTCGTTAATACAAAATCAATAAACAAATCTAGCAAGTAATATACGGGCTTAACTCTGCCCACTAATCAAATCCGCTAACCTGTCTTTATCCTTTACCTTAATCATTAAACTAGCTAGCTTCTATATTCTCACCTACTTATATTCTCACGTGTATCAACTGTAATACGTCACATAAAAATATAAATTTTTAACTCACATTTACAAAAAAAAAAAAAAAAACACATTTAATGGGTTTAAAAAACCCACCGCTACAACTCTCAACATCGAACTGTCATTTTATTCTCTCTTTTTACGTTTATCTTTATGTTTGTTGAGTATTTGTGTAAACGATCACCAGCCATGAAGTAAAAATTTGTACAAATTATTGAGTAAACGAACGGAACTAATATTTATTGCTTTACAACAACGAAGTTGAAAATTTTTATTTGTATTTACAAAAATTTATCATATGTTTTTTTCTACTTGAAAATTCTTGCTGGCCAGAATTGTCCAGTAAAAATTCGCAAACTCTCAACATCCAACGGAACTATTAAAAATATTTATTTACTAGGTTTGTTTTTTTCGAATTTTATAGCTATATCTATATTTATAACTTTTTGTAAAGAAAACGACTATCCTTACTTACCTGACTTTTCTTTATTTTTTATAAACAAATACAATTTGATCATTTGTGCGAAAGCTGTTTTCGTATATAGACTTTGCGAGAACGCGAAACGCAATTATATTGTTTGCTCTGCTCTTCCTTTACTTACAAACACATAATTCATTTGTAAGCATTTGTTGTTTTTAATATTTTATCGAATTAAAAATACAAAAATTTCAAATAGAAAATTTTTAAGGAGCTACTCGTATATCTAAAACAAACCTTTTAATGCAAATTGATACAAAAAGATTGTTTTTAAAAACTAATTTCTGGCGATTTTTCTTGATTGGTATTCTGGCAGCATTTTTCATGTTTGGCTTTAGTTATTATATGTCTAAAACGTTAATTAAAAAATATATATTTGTGATACTCTTAAAAGTTGATTTTTATCTAAACAAAAGAACTTTTGGCATAATCTAGATATTTTTACTAAAACATATAAAATAGGCAAAGAAAATTTAAACACTCCCTTTCGATTTTTTTAATAGCAAATTACTGGTTTAGGAGTGTTATATTAAAAAACAATAAATCAATATTTTTCACGAAACGAAATTTATTTAATTTCTAGTTTTCTTATTTTATATGCAACAAAATAAAATTTTCTTTTTTTCCTGAAAATATAGATACAGAAATATTGAAAACAAGGTTGGCAACAGAAACGGATAACGGTAGTAATATTGACTTTTGTTTCTGTATCAGATATTTCGTTTATCAGTAATAATTTAATTTCTAAAAGGCAATCAATAATTTTTTTATTCACGAATCATATCGATTACAATTTTTTGCTCATAATTTGTGTTTTAATCTTTGTTTTTAACATGATTTTAAGAAATAAAATTTTATTGAAATCGTTGATTTAACAAAAATTTCAATTATAAAGTTAAATTCACTCCTAATAAATCATTGAAATCTCAAAAAAATAAAATAATTGGATAATAAGCCAATTTAAAATAGTTTTATTAATCATAGTTCAAATAATGTTTTTGAGTCAATTCTTTAAAGATCTAATTGTTTATTGGTATTTTATTCGTATCGGTACTGAAACATTAATACCGTTACGTACGGTATTATTGAAAAATTTAGTTTTACAATAAAATATCGTTTTTGTAAAAAACACAATGTTGCCAACGCGAATTAAAAATTCGTTAAGTTGGCAATACGAGTTTTATTTGACAAAAAACGAAAAGATGAATTTGGATGTTTTGTATTAAAAAAAATTCTATTTTTGCTGAAAACGTAAAAATCGATTTTCTTAAAAACGCGATTTATTGCCGGTTCAATACCGGTATTGAAATAAAAGGTTTTTTATTTCTTAAATAAAGAGCGTCGGTATTGGTGACGGATATAAGGTTGGAAGGTTTTTGAAAGAAATTACAGTTTTTTTGAAATGTACCAATACAGTCGTGGTCACACAATTAAGTCATTGTACTAAAATTTTTTATTGAGTGCATTTATAGCTATTCCTTGAGAGAGGAATTCCTTTAACTCATTTTTTAGCTGTTTGCTATCTGGGACAGTGTTGCCACGGAAAAAATTTGCAAATGAGAAAAAATATAACCAAAAGTTAAAGTTTTTTTTATTTAAATATATTAAACTGTTATTTTAATTTGTACTGGAAAAATTACCTGCTTTCATTGTCGCATTCAAATGATAAGTCTTCGGATTTACTATTTGCATTGACTGCAGTCTTTTTCAATAAAAACCCAAAACAACCCAACAAAAAAAGTTCCGCTTACGTACCGTTTTCAGTACGTTCTAAACGGAATCAAACTCAGGTTACGTACAGTTTCCTGGATCCGTAAGCGTACCAGAAAACAGATTTTAAGGAACATCGAAACTTATTCGAATTTGTTCTTTTATGTGGTGTAAAAACCGGAGTTGAGTCCGTTGAAAGCCATTGGAAGTTAAATTTTTTTCTTGAATTTACATACATTCAAACATGTAAAATACAAATACTTATCCATTGTGCATTTATTTAATGTTTTTTGCTTTTTTACCACCAACACTTAAGTTTACTTAACAATTGTTCAATTCAGGATCCTTGTTCTCATCGTTATGCACATTTTGGTAATCCAAAGCTGATTAACAAATTTTGTACAACGAACTACATAGTTTTATAAAAAAATTAACAGTGTTTTAAAATCAACGTAATAAAAACGCGAATATAAAAATCTTTACTGTTAAATAAAATTTAAAAACACAGAAAAACAATTTATACCAAAATGAAAAAAAGGTCACATCTTCACATTGGAAAAAAGAGTAACCAATTTTGGTTGAAAATAACAAAAAACGGCAACACTGATCTGGCACCTATCTAGCTGAATATTTGTTATAACAATCGCTATTTTAACTTTCAAAAATATTCGATAATTTATCTAAACGTTTTGTGTTTAATTTTTACAAATAAATTTTTTACCATTTTTTATTTTTTTTATGCATTTTTGTTTTGTTTTATAGCCTTAATTAAAAAAAGGATTTTTAAATATTATTTTAAAGATTTTTTGTGTTTTTTAAGATTTTGTTTTTTTATTTATATTATACAGACTGTCCATTTATGTTCATAAACGCACTTATATTGGGGCATTGATCTAATTTTTCGGCATCTATTTGGAAAACCTTGGACAAACGTTTCCAACTCTGCGCATCGAAATAGTAAAAGGTGCCACGTTCTTTTGTACCATTTTTCTCATATTGATTGAGGCCAGGAATTCGAGTTATCCAAATTTTTTCCTCTATATGATATCTCCATTCACGACTATGCCTATGAAATAATAAATAATTTTGTTAGGTATTTGTGAGTTCGAAAAGAGTTTCGGTAAATTTGAAGGTAACTTACAATTCTATGGCAGCCATAAGTTGCATGATATCGCCGATATTTGTATAGAACAGGAAAAACAGCAGATCTTCTTGCAGTTTTTTTAAAAGTGGCGTGGAAAGTTTATCTCTTATCGCAAAATTTATCAAATATTCGGGTGGCACATTGTATTCAACATCTTGTGCTCTAAAGAAAGATATTTTAAAAGGAATACAACTTTTAAATATTTTTAGTAAATTGTAAAATATTTTTCAATTCAATTCTTTATTATTATGAACGATTGCACATCATACAAATACAGTGTTTATTATATTAGTAGATATATTATATAATTTTAGTTTTGTTTTAATCTCATGTAAATAACTATGTAATATTATTTAATGGGCCATGAAGGCCTTATATTACAAATGAAGCAAATAAATAAATAAATAATATAACTGAGTCCATTGGGGCATATATGGGAAAAAACAACATTTATTAAAGCCATAAATAATATTAAAATAGTTAACAAAAAAATTAATGTTTTAATATGACAAATTCGTTAATGCATCTAGAAAAATATAAGTTTAAGAAAAATAAAATTCTATCAATTTAATAAAAATAAAATGTTATCAATTTATATTAACATAAACTTGGAGATTGCTGACAAAATTCGACATCACGAACATTCAAAATCAAGTCAAAATAAAATATATTTGTATTTAAAAAAATAATGAAAAATTCTAAATAGATAAAATTTCATAAAAATATTAAAATATTTGACAAACAAATTGTTCCGATAATTTTCAAAGAAATTTTAAAACCCTTTGCCAACTTGTATTTAGTTTCATTTGAATCTTTTTTGATTCAATTGAATCAAGTCATTTCAAATATAATTCTTTTTTAAGTTCGCGAATTAAAAAAAGGTTGATTTGACTTGCAAATTAAAACTAAATAAAAGAAAATATCAAAATTGTAGCTTAATTTTTAAAATATTTGCCATTTTGTAAAATGGTAACTTTTTTAAATGACCGGTATCTTAAAAACTAAGCGATATAGAGCAAAACGGACAAAATTTTTGTTCCAGAAGCGTATTAATATACTGCGATAATAAAAATAGGCCACGTCCGGAAGTCATCTCGAGGTATTATTTTTATAAAACAGCAACAGGGTGACCCATTTTTATACTAAAGAAATGGAACGGGAAACGAAATTGATAAAAAATAGTTACCCTGTGGCTGTTTTATAAAAATTCCAGGAAACCCTTCGGGAACCTACCCAATCTATTCTATGAAAGGGTAACCTTTGTTAAGCTTTTCAAAAATTTTGTCCGTTTTGCGCTATCTCGGACAAAATTTTTGCTCTAGTGGAATATTAATATACTGCAATAAAAAAAAAATGGGCCAGGTCCGGAACATCTCGAGGAGGCTGTTTTATAAAAGTTCCGTGAAACCTTTCTGGTTTAAAATTAAATTAATAGTGATTTAAAAAAAAATATTTTAAATTCGCGAAACAAACCATATTTGAGATAAAAATAATTATTTTTTTGATTCGCGAATCAAATCAAAATTGATTTGATTCTGTGATTTAAAACTGAATTATTCGAATTGAATTATTTCGTTTGATTTATAAAACGAATTATTTATCTCAACTTGATTCTTCTAATATATTATGGTAAAAAATTCAATCAGAAAAATTAATTCGTCAAAATTTTAATCAGATTTGAAAATTGATTTAAGGAATTATATTTTTAAAGGTCTGACGATATACCTAGGTCAAAACAAAAATAATTGATTTGACTGACTCATATTTAACGATAATGATCAATTTACCAAAATGAACGATTAATCCCAACTATATATAAAATTATTTTATAAAAATGTTACAAATTATTAGTTTCTTATTAAATTTAGTTTTTAGCATGGGAAAAATCGCTTAAGTAAAAAAGCAAAATATTACAAATGAAATGAGTTCTTTTATCAGCAGAATTTAATACAATTTTGAAATAAATTGTGTTGAGAAGACTTCATGTATTTTAAGTGTATCTGACAGAAAGTTAAATTAATTATTAAAATCTTTGAAAATTTTTTCAAGTTTCTTGTCAAAAGGTCACAGAATTTTAAATTTGGTTATAAAATTTTTAAATAAAAATATTTTAAAATTGAACTACAAAATTTTTAAATTAAAATAAAAACTTTTTAAACTAAAAAATTTATAAACCGTGTTATTTAAGCACTTAACTGCGTGAGATGAGTATATTTAATTATAACCTTATGATTTTTTGAATATAACTTTCTTCCAGCCGAGTAAAATAAAAATCGAAGGTTATTTAAAACTTGAGTATGCAGTTGAGTGCTCAAAAATGTTGCTTTATTACAGATTTAAAACTAACCTGCAGGGATGATCCCCAAACGGTCCAGCGAATGTTGGATGTAAACTTTCTTGGGAATTAAGATTTAAGCCTAAACCAGTTAAATCGATGCCTGAGGCTAATGTAACCAAATTTGGATCGGATTCAGCGGCACGCATAAACGTTAATAAACCTACCATACCAAACTGATTATTCACCATACTCGCTGGTATATTTGTGACTTTGCCTGCAACGAAACAAAAAGAAATTAAAAAAAAAATCATTGTGAAAAATAAAAAGATCAAGCAAAGAATTAATATATTTTGAAAACCGTACCATCAGGAGATGTTTGCACGCCGGTTTTCATCAATTTATTTTCGCTGGAATTATCATTCGGATGTTGTTGTTGTTGCTGCTGTTGTTGTTCAATGCTAACACTATTACCCATACCACTAATACCAGCTGTTGTACCACTACCACTGGGTGCCGAACTACTCACACCACCAGAGCTTACAATACCACCAATACCACTGCCAAAATTGCCACCTGCTGTACTACCAGGCGCACCAACACCACCACCAACTACACCAACACCTCCTCCTCCTCCTGCTCCAATACTACTACCAACGAGACCACCGACACCACCACCAATTGATGAGCCTGATCCTACCGCACCACTACCCACTGCTCCCAACCCACTGTTGGCTACAATTGAATTCATTGTCTTATCCGTACCATCCAAATTATTACTATCTGTTAGACCACTTCCCGCATTCGTTGTACCATCCGAGTTTTGAGTGCCCGGTAACGCAGGGAAATCTTCATTAGACATCGTGAATTCCGATTGCTCTGATGTTGGTTGTTTTACCATGCCAACTAAAAAAGATGGTTTGGAAGAAACGAGAAGAGAGAGGAAGAAAAAAAACTCTTGTAATCATTTGATTTTTGTAAGTTTGTCGGAGGAGGATGTTTCAAAGAATACAAAGACAGAGTTATACAAACAAAAACTATGCTTTTTAAATGCCAATTACAACAATTGGAAAAATAAACAAACTAAAATTTTAAACAACATTTAAGGTGTATATTACTTACAAAAGAGTGTTTTTATATACATAATAATTTGGACATTTGTAATTAAAAATGGCCCAATTATTTGTTTTTGTAACTACTACAAGAAAATCTTAAAATTTCAGAGTTAAGATTGAAGAACTACAAAAGAATAAAAATGAAAGACGAGTCTCTTCTCTCTTCACATTTTGTCTTGTAATTTTATATAATATTTTATCTTAGTTTTTACTAACAAACTTTAAGCAATTTATAAATAAAAATAATTTGAGATGTTTTTTAACATTTAATGCCAATGAAATTTTGGCGCGCTATGCTCTAGTGGAAGTTAGAGGAATATAATTATAATAATAAAATTTAAATGCCAATAAAAAATTCCCAAGTATGGTTGTTTAAAAAACACAATAAAAAAATGTATTATCTTAAGTAGAAATAAGTTGTTTTGACAAAAACACTTGTAAAAAGTTGGCTTTTTGTGGTCAAAAAATCTTTATTCTCACTCTTTATACTCCTAGACGAAATTGATATTTTGACATTTAACCGAGTTTAAAATCAAATTTTATATGGGAAACACCAACAAATGTCTCAGTTATTTGCTAAGGGGTTATTGTGAAAATGAGGCTAAAGGATCAAACTGGAACGTGATTTGAATACAAATTATTCAAAGTACACATATTCAATCTTTTCGTTAGCTTTTTACAACGGTACAAAAAACATGTATTTACATTACTCTCCCCTGCCGGATTCAGAGATAACAATTCCGGTACCATGGTATTTTTGCACTCTCAAATGTTCCGCAGTGTAAAAGCTTGTCAAAGGACTTCACAAATTTTCTTTTTTTTTCGTTGCTTTTGAATTCGTTTTGTTGTCAAAAACGAATACTTTAAAGTTGTATGTGATCATTACTCGGGTCGCGCGCTTAAGTTAAGAAAAAAAAATGTCTATTTTGAGCAAGCTCTCTTACATACAAAGTATTTACCACCATCACACAGCGAAAATAACTTTAAGTTATATCCATGAAGTAAATATTTGCAGTCTTGCAAATAAAAATATTGTCTGCCAGTTTATAATAGATTTCGTTAAAAAAATGTTCAAATTTGCATTGTGTGCTACATCAATCCTAAATACCACCACCTAAACCTAATTTAAAATTTTGTTTTATTTGTTCATAATTTTCAATGGAAAGAGATACTAACTGTACTAGAGATGAACACAGCATGCATTAAATTAAATTTGTTAAAGTTTTGTGAATTTATTTTTTTTTTTTCAATATCTTTATCAATAAATTTTAAGAAAACAAAACTAAAATTTGCTATTCAAAATTAAAAAATTAGGCATTTGCACAAATAAGTTTTTGTTGAAAAAAACGGTAGGAATACGGCCGGATACGGATTCCACAAACAGTCAACTCCCTTTTTTACACCGTCCTTCATTGATGGTATTTCAATGGATTTAAATCAATTTCTTACTTTGACCGCCTTCAAGGGAAGATATTTAGAATTACGATATTTATAGGTTTAAATAAATTTTGAGTTGAAAAAAATTTAAGGTTAATTAATTTTGAGGTGAATATAAAATATTCACTACTGTTCCAGAAAAGTTGCGTTCAAATACTCATCCCTTTATTATGCTTATTGCTTTTTTTAATCTTTAAAATGGTGGCGAAACCCTTAACCTTCTTTGGTTAATCTTTCTGTTGATTTTGCCATTTATTGGTCTGATTTATGCTTAACTAAAATTTGTAGGTCTGCATCTTAAAGTAGTAACAGAATTAGTTTAAGTAACTTAAGCTTGGATATCGGCTTGATATTGATTTTTAACCAAATATTTAAATTTAATGCCTTCCTTGTGATTTGGTTGAGGGGAATTTAGTACCCAGCGATTAGTGGCAGAAACTAGTCAAACAAAAATTAAAACAAATACATTTATAACAGCTTAATTAAGCAAATTTTAATTCTGATTTAAACGCCAGAAGGAGCAATTCTTTTATTTGACCCTCTTAGATAACAAAAACGTAAAAGGCTGAAAACTTTAAAACGTTATAATAAGTAAAGTCAAAAACAATCAACAATTTGCAAAAAATGTTTTTTCAGCCTTATAACTTTCCTAATCTATTTAATGTCTTCAATAAAAATAACTAATTTCTTCAAAAAAGTGGGGTATTGTCTAAAACTCTAGAGCAGCATCTGTTACTCAAATCATATACATGAATAAGTATATTAAACTGATCCTAAAGCCTATATGACACTTGCTAGTTTTTAGATTCTAGTTTTTTGGGCCACCAATGCAAATCATATTAAGTACACTGCCTTACCGACCTCAATTTAACAGATTGCTATTTATTCATATAATTTGGATTATTATTACTGATACTAGCAATTGTCATACAGGATTAATCCATATATAAACACTCTTTTTGTAATTGTTTCAAATATATAAATACTTATTGTCAAAGCTATCATATGTACAAAATATTCTAAGCTAATCAACTCTAATACAACAAATTCAACAAAAAAAAACATAAAAATGACTTTATAAATATATGATAATAATGATATGTAGTAAAAGAGAGGGAGAGACAAATGAAATTTCAAGAAGAAACACAAACTAAACACAATGAATTACAAATACTATTGAAAAAAATGATTTAAAAAAAACGAAGGATATTTCGTTGATAAACTCACAAGAGGTAAAGAAATTACCATAAGGTTTGCTCCCCGGCGGCTGGAGGGGATTCGACTGAGGCAGTGATTGATCATTCTGGCCGCGAGCATTTGTCAGCGATGGAAATTCTGAAGGATCGAGTAGGGCCGGCGTTGTTGTATCCCCACTGCCACCAAACACATTATGGAAATTATTGAGAGGTCCACCAGTGGTACCGCCACCACCTCCACTACCAGTCGTACCGTAACCACCACGATTTTGCATAAAATTACCCATGTTAGACTGAAAAGTTTAACAAGTAACAATCATTAGAAACTTTCTTGGACACAACATAGATATTTCAAATAATTATTACCATAGGCCCTTGACCCAAGCCCTGCATACGTCTCTCCACATATGGACGCTGATTAAAAACATTTGCACGATTACCACTTGCTAACGCAGGACCACCAACTGATAGCTGAGTATTACGGTTCGGTGATAATTGAGGTTGCGTTTGTCCATAATTTGCTCCTGTTACAAAAAAAAAAGAAACGTATAGATGTCTGAAAATTTTTAAGTAATTATTTGCACTGTTTATCTCACCACTGGGAAACATGCCTGACGTGGGTGTTACATGACCGGATAATGAACTACCACCAAAACCGCCTGTAGTTCTGCCCGTTAGAGATGCATTTGCTATGCTTCTTGGGGGTTGTTGAAAATTTAAATTCGCCATAATCTACAAAAAAACAATAATAAGATACACAATTTAAATACACATTTAATTCAAATGTTTTGATAATATTCAAATTTTCAAATTGGATTAGTTATGTGGCACAATTAATGAAGAAGATATATAAAATATTATATCTACACCAAAAAATTGAAAGGCTAATACGAAAGTTTTTGGATTTTAAAATAAATATTTTGGTAATCTATGCACACATGGTCTAAATCATGAAATACAAAAAAAAAACTAAACCAAATGTAAAAAAACATCCACCAGCGTTTGCAAAAAGCATTTTGTCAGTGTTTCTTTTAGAAAATTTTCAGAAAGAAATTACTGGCTAGGCGGTAATTTTTTAAAAGTTATGACGCTTTTTGTGAGAAAGATTTCGAGTCCGTTTAGACATTTTTCTTTTTTGTTTTTTTTATTTGTTTTTACAATTTTTTATAAAATTGATTTTTTTCTTTCTCCGTGAATTTTGAACGTCCGATTATTGTCCAGGTAAGAGATAGAGAAAAATAAAGTAAATGGAAAATAAAGAATGGCTTCATACGAAAATATTTGATCTTAAAAGCGCAAATGAGGCGCGTTAATGAGGTCAAAGGTATTGAAAGTTAATTAATAATTACTATTAATAGATCATAGATCAAGAAAATCAAAATCGCTTCGACTGAAAATGTTTGATCGTAAAAGGGTTAAGGTACTTTCTTGTCGGACTCTAAATAAGTTTCCGTGTTGAAATTTTCTTTGTACTTTATGAATGAAAAAGTACTTATTTCACAAATAAGTAACAAATAAAACAATGATTAAGCTGCTACTTCTTATACAAACAAATTAGGCGAAAAATTTAACAAACGAAAACATCTTAATATTAAACCCAAATGATCCCACGTAGAAATGATTAAGTTGGTACTATTACTCATTGGTACCATGGATGATAAAGTTGGAACATCAAAAATTCTTTAGTACATACAAAATTAACAATATAAAGGTGGTATTATATTATAGCTTTTATTTCTGTAACTGTAGATATCGGAGTTATTTAGGGATATGTGGGTTTAAAACAACTTTTACACAATACAGGGGAGCGCTATATGTGTGTTGCCAAATTACTGCTACATAGAAATTCTTGTTCATCGATATCAGCAACGGACTTCATTTTTATCAATTCTATTCTCAGTAGTACTGCAATACGTATGTACCTCCTCCAATGGGTTTGATATTTTATTCCAAATTACTTAAATGAAAAAATTTGGAAAATGTACCACGAATCCATTTTTTGTACTAATGATGTCGAAAAGTGATATTTTAAAGATGTTGGGTACCCTCATGAAATTCTCATTATCATCGCTGATCAAAAATATATAAATAAAAACATTATTAACTACCTGTCGTATTTTTATACTATAAGATACAAATGCAGATATTATAAATATGAAATTATTGTTGTGGTGCTGAAAAACGATACCGATATAACTGACCCATCATCTCCATATCATCTTCATACCATATCACCAGTTCTATTAGAAAAATCAATAACCAACTCGTTTATATTGCTGGTTTTTTCTTTTCTTTTAATTTTTTTTTTTGATAAAATCCATATAAAAAACGTATTTTAAATAACATTAATGAGAGGATAGTAATGATGATGAGTTAATGAGAGGATAGTAATGATGATGAGTAAAAACAAAATTAATACGGGGGTCTAATTACCGCTTTCGATATCGAGCTATTGTTTTGGGATGCCGTAATCCCGATATTCCGAAATCGAACAAAAATAAATAAAATTTGCGATGATGGCTTGTCAATCTTAAACAAAACAAATAGTTTTTTTCATTTTAACTGCAAATAAAAAATTGTGAAAAATTTAAGTTTTATTAATTTCTCATGTTAAAACAAGTTTAATTGTATATTATTAAAATTTTAGGACAAGTGAGAAAATTATTGATGCAAAACAAAAAGAAAAAACACTTCGAAATCATCGTTATTTTCTGTAATTTGATCCTTGTTCCAATTTTCAATGTCTTCAATGCTGATGTCAACATTATCACCCAACTTCGACATCAACAATTGAAGTTCTCGAAGTGTATCGTCGTAAGCACTATTTAATTTAATCAATTTAGACAACGGAATGTCGTCTTCACTATCATATTGATCATCATCCCACTTTTTTTTCTCATTCCACGCTATTATAACAGCTTGCGGCAATTCATCCCACACTGATTTAAGTAGCAAAATAGCATCACGAATTGAATGTGTCTTCAAAATATTTTCAATCGGAACGTTTTCTTGTGCGACAATGTTGCATAACAATTTAGTTCGATATCCCAATTTGACCAATTATTGGATTTTGATCCATGGGCTAAAAAACCAATGTTACGTTAGGTTTTAGAAGCATTGCTACAATGTTTCCATCATCAGACTATAGCATATCAATTGGATTATGTGCAGTGCAGTTATCAATCAGTAACAACGCCTTTGGTGGTAAATTATTTTCAGCAGAAAATTTGCGAACCTACAAAAATGTTTATGTCATAAGTGAAAATTTAAAAATGAAACCCAAAAAATAAGTTTATTTGTTGGAGAATAACCTGTTGGAGAATAACTGTAAATTAATCCACGACTTCTTCGAATTGGCGTATTCTAATGCGTTTTCAAATCCTTTAAAGCAATGTGGATTTGCGGATTTACCAATCACCAACGTCTTCAACTTGTGCGAACCATCTGCGTTAGCACACAACAAAAATGTGAATGTTTTATCCGGTAAAAAGCGATAAAATAGTCCAGATTCATCTGCGTTATATAGTTGCGAGACGGAGATGACCATTTCGTCAATTTTTGCTCGTAAATTATGAATGAAAGGTGTTACATCCGACGAATCGCCACAAATTTTGAGATGGCGAATACCATGTCTTTTCTTAAAATTTGCCAGCCATCCATCACTGGCATTAAATTTTTTCCAGGATACAGTATGGCGAATTCGTGCTAAGCTCTTGAGCATATTCCGGTTTATGTAGGCAAACACATATGAAAAAGGTGTTTGCCACAGCCTTCAAAAATTTCATGACGTTTTTTCTTTATTTTTGAGATGGCTGCCTTAGATATACCATAATCCAACGTCAATCGTTTTCCGCGAATACATTGATCAATTTTTTTAAATCTCCACTTTCTGGTGTAAATTTAATCTGATTTCCGACGATATATTCTGCTTTGTTGACATTTTTTAAATAAACAATACAGAACTCACAAATTAAAACGCTCACGATTGACTAAATCAATGTTGTTTGACGATGAAGATTATCATTGGTTTCTACAGCTCAAAACAGAAAAGAAATTCGGGGAATACAAATAAACAAAATTAGAGCTCAGATTTGCTATAGAGAATTTTTAAAAAGTGGCCAAATTGCCACTTTAGTGACCGAAAAAAAACGGTAGATTTGAAAAAATCATACGCTAAGAAAAGTTAACTTTTCAGAGCGGCACGTGAACGCTGAAATTCGGTTAACTTAACCGAGCGATTAACTTTTTCGAGATTCCACTGTAAATGAAATAAAAAAATGTTGCTCGGTGAAAAAAATATAAATTTGTATATTCGAATTCGTAAGGCAATTGCATAAGAAATGAGCAGCTCAAATTAGCAAAATTTTTTGTTTAATATAAAAAAATATATATTTTTAACGTATGTTAATTTTATGTAAAACAGATATCCGCCAAAGCTTATACATAGCGGAACATTAACGCACCGTATAATCGGTTTTTCGAAAAAACTACGTTTAGACTCCGTTTGCTGTTATATGTAGCCAAATAATAAAAAATTATTATAAAATAGATCTCTCTTCTGTTAAGTTTAAATTTGTATGAATGAAACCTAAGGTGCGAAACTGGTGACTTGAAGTACTTTTACGCGGTTTACCGAAAAGTACCTTTTACATTAGCGGTTTCTACTCTTGGTGGTACATTTACAACCCTTGTACATTTACAACGATTTTATAGCACAAATCGTGAAAGAATTTTTCGTGTCTTTACTTCCCGCATAAACACAGCTATTGTAAATTAATGAATCAGCTTATTTTTGTTTTGTTTTTCACAATTTGAAAACCTTAAATATCAAAAAGAATTTGAAGTTAACAAAAATGCCCATAATTACAAAAAAAGAAAAAATTATAAATTTTTTAGAGCAAAATGCAATTAACCAAATATAATTTGCAGAGATTCTGGGTTTGAATATATGGTATTCCTTGTAATAATAAAAACCAATAGGTACTGAATTCCACTATCGGTCCATCTTTTATTACTTATTTTTTCACGCTTTTGTTTTAAGTTGGGTTTTTCATTATTTTGATCCATTTTTCAACTTTATTTTAATATTGACCACAAAATGAAAAGTAAAAAAATCAAACAATAGTTTTGGCGGCTAAACGATCAGCTGCTAGTCTTGTAAATGTTCAACCTTTTTGTCTTGTATTTTAACCTAGTAAATTTTAGTTCTATATATTTTGTTGTTGTGGTGTAGTAAATGGTAGTACTTTTACTATATCTACAACCTTTACAAGGTCTACAAGGGTATTTTACTACCAAGAGTGAAAACCCTAATTGTAAATATTATTAGCTGAACATAAACTTAATTATTTATTTTTTTTTAAATTTTATAAATCTCCAAAATTAAAACTTGATACAAATATATATGTGCTATTCAAAATTAATAAAAAAAAAATAGTATAAATTTGGGTAAATATTTTAATTAAAAAAAACGGTACGGATAAGGCATTCTGGAAACGGAGTCACTCCGTATTTTACACGACACAACGGTACGTTAGCAGTCCTTCAATGACTGGCTTTCAACGGACTCAACTCCGTTTTTTACACCACACAGCGGTACTTAAGCCTTGCGTCTATGACGGACTTTCAGCGGATTCGAATCAGTTTCGATGTTTATGACGTACTGGAAACTGTAAGTAAACAAAACGTTTTTTGTTATTGGGTTGTTTCTAGTATTTATTTGAAAAAGACTGCAGTCGATGCAAAAAGTGAATCCGAAGGTTTAACATCTGAAAGCGACAATGATAGCATTTTATTAAATATTTCATAAATTTTTGTTATACAATAATATTTTCAACACAAATTTAAATAATTAATATTATAATATTGTTACAGAAATTTCTTAACAGTAGAAATTTCATCACGCAAATTCTTTGACAGCTGCAAAAATCTAGTGTATAAATAATAAATACGGGTACTTGGTAATGCAGCAGTTTAGTTTTAAATAAAACGCTGAAGTGTTCAGAACTAAAGTGTGGCTAACGTTTTGTGTATTTACATCGTGTAAATAAATTATGCTATTAAAGTGTTTTTCTGTAATTTTAGAGTCTGTTGTAAATAAATAGTGCTTTAAATAATTTCATGCTGTGTTTATCATTTGCAATATAGAAAGAACTCGATTTATTTTATAGGTAAATAAATCAACGATTTTTTTAAAGGCTAAAATCGTAACAATTGGTGTCAGAAGTGGGATTTCAAAATAATAAGCAGTCATGAAATTAGAGGAGATTAAGGTGGAACAGCTCAAGGAGGAACTGAGCAAATAGGCGCTAACGACAGCAGGAAATAAGGTCGAATTGCAAAAGAGGCTCATAGAAGCATTTGAGCGGCGTAACATTGACATTGCAACTTACGAATTTGACGAAATAGAACAATTGACGTTTGAACCCGTAAAACAGAAGGTAACATGGAGTTAAGCGCAATGTTGGCTGCTATGATGGAAAGATTGAAACGCCTAGAGTAGACAACGAGAAATTGTTACTTAAACTACAGGAAACTTCTAAGGTAGACAACATGAAAAGCATCGGGAGCAACATGAACAAGCATCGAGAGCAGACAACGAGAAACTGTTAGCTAAGATGGAAACAAAACTGCTAGAAACATCGAGAGCAGACAACGAGAAATAGTAAGCTAAGGTGGAAGAAAAGCTTCAAGAATTTTCTAGAGCCACTAATGAGAAAATGGATAATTTTACAAGAAGTTGTCCGACTTATAAAAATGGCGTGGGAAAACAAGCTGAAGATGTCGAGAAAAAACTGCAAGATCTAAAAAATAAGGTGAATAATCTTCAATGTCAGTGCGGATTATTTTGGAAACTTCTGGTAGAGCAAAGGCCCCTACTTTTGATGGCAGCATACCGTTTAATGTTTTTAAGTTCCAGTTTGAGACAGTTGCTGCCAGAAATGTGTGGAATAACGAAGAAAAGGCTATAGAGTTGATTCTGGCCTAAGAAAACGCTGCAGAAATTCTAAAAAGTGTGCCAATCACATGAAGAAATAATTATGATGATATTATGGTGGTACTGCAGCGAAAGTATGGTGGCGAACACAAAAAGAAAATATACAGAATGGAACTAAGAGGTAGGCTGCAGAGACCAAACGCATCGTTACAGGATTTTGCAACAAAAATTGAACGGTTGGTGCAGTTGTCGTACCGGGCGAAAATCATCCATTATTAGATGAATTCAAATCTGAAGCGTTTGTGAGTGGAATTCGTGATCCTAATGTGAGGTACGCGCTGTGGGCTACACGAAAATCGTCTTTTGCGGAAACTGTTTCATTCGCGCTGTCACAGGAGACTGCGAAAATAACTGCTAAGCCGAAAATATTTAATGTGCGAAACCTCGGAGTAATTGATGAAAAAGATATAAGCACTATGTTAGTAAATGGATTCAAAGAGGTGCACACAGAGCTAAAAGAGGCAGTTAAGCGGGCATTAGGGAGAAAGCAAGTCAAGGCCGAATGCTATAACTACAGAAGAGTGGGACATTTTCAGCGGAACTGCCGAGCACCAAGAAAAAGCCTCCGACCTGTTCATCAGTTAGCACATAAGTCACCGTTAAAACCGAAAAGAGTTAACGCTGCTGGACACGATCCAGCTCATACAAACGAGGGCCCCACAATCTCCATATCCGTAATACAACAGGAGAAAAGCAATATTACTGCTTACGGATATATCAACGGCAGAAAGCGCATTTGTACTATTGACATAGGAGCATCACAGTCTGTCATCAGGCCCGATTTAGTTAAGGAGGTAAGGGGTGAGACTGCGCACTGTTACTGGGGAGACTGGTACTGTCTACGGCAAAGTGAATGTGAAACTAACGAAATCAAACATAAGCGTCAATCACGTATTTATTGTTTTCGATATTGTGGACGAAGTAATTATTGGTACATATTTCATGATTAGTCACGGCATTAATTTGCATATGGGGCAAACAATTAAGATTTGGCGGAATGTTGAAATACCCCTTGATGTTGGATATGAGCGCAAGGCTCAAGTAAGAAAGCCGGTTACCATTGAGCACAGCAAGGGTAGGAAGCTTGGCAAGCAGTCCAAAGGCTGAGGGAAAAGACCATTCGACAAACGCATATCGTGTTAAGTGAAGCCTGGTCAGCGGCGTAATGGAATGACCCCATATCAGCCAAAGAAGAAAACAGTAGGCCTACCCGCGAGCAGATATCAGATGAAAGTCCACTGATGAAAGCTCAGTGGAATAGCCTACAGGTGATAGGCCATTGCTTATACCGTATATGGGAAAGTGCAGACGGCAAAGCTAAAACTAAATTGATTGTGGTGCCGGCATCTAGAATAAAGAGGTATTGAAGGAGTTCCATGACGGTCCCAGTAGTGGTCATCTTGGTGTCACAAAAACCATAGAGAAGTTAAAACAACTGTTTTACTGGGTCGGCTGTCAACAAGCTGTAGGCAAATTGCGCGCAATGCATCGCAGACATAGGACCAGTAAGAAAAAGTCGTGGACAACTTCAGGAGGAAAAATCGACCGCTCACTACTCCACCTCCCAGACACCTGCAATAGCAATCTTCGAAACGGAACTCAAATTGCCTGGCAATTTACAACTTGGTGTTAAGCCCGACGCAACAGACAGTGAAAACGACAACTCTTCCCGGGAACAAGAAGACCTCAACGAACTTCATGAATTCGTCCGCAAACGAATTAAAATGGTCAGCGATAACATGAAGGCGAGGTACGGTCAACAGCGAATTCGAAAGGATTTAATGAGGGTCAGCTGGTTCTGCTATTTAACCCCCAACAAAAAAAGGACTATCTCCCAAATTACAAACGCATTGGGACGGCTCCTATAGAGTAATTAGAAGGTTGAATGATGTATGCAGAATAAAGAAAGATCAGAGCCAAAGGTCCAAAATGAAGGTTATGCATCTAGAGCGACTATTTAACTATTGAAAAGGAATAGCTATGTCTGTCCGGGACGAACCCTGATGTATACAGAATACAAAAAGATCAGAGCCCAAGGTCCAAAATGAAGGTTATGCATCCAGTGCGACTATCCAACTATTGAAAAGGAATAGCTATGTCTGTTCAGGACGAACAGGCTTAATTGGGTGGCAGTGTTACAGAAATTTCTTAACACTAGAAATTTTATAACGCAAATTCTTTGACAGCAAGAAAAATCTAGTGTAGTAATAACTGGAAATGACTAGAATACCTGACTACTCATATAAATACGGGTACTTGGGGGTGCAGCAGTTTAGTTTTAAATAAAACGCTGAAGTGTTGAAGTGTGGCTAACGTTGAGTCTATTTACATCGTGTAAATAAGTGTGCTATTAAAGTGTTTTTTGTAATTTTAGTGCCTGTTGTAAATAAATAGTGCTATAAATAATTTTAAACTGTGTATATTATTTGCAATATAGAAAGAACTCGATTTATTTAAAAGGTATCTTATCAGTGCGGGGGTCGTGGGTTCAATTCCCACCAGAGGCTCTGGTCTGTTTTCGCTACAACGAGCCGGAGGCCTTTGTTGCTAGTGCTCGGTTAGGGTATTAACATATAATTTGTAATTATATGATTAATAAATAAAATAAATAAATATAAAGGGTAAAATCGTAACAATATTTAAATAAAAACCAAAAACTTTAAATTTTGGTTATTTTTTCTCATTTGGTAAGATTTTTTTTTAAAAATTGGTTACAAAAAATGTTTGCCCGTGGCAACACTGATCATGAGGCAACTCGATGGGATCGAATTTTATTTTTGTTCGATAGTTCGTTCGATATCGAAAGCGGTAATTAGACCCCAGAATTTCATACACATATACTGTTGGAAAATGATAACGTTTATACGAGGGCGGATCAATAAGTCCGTGACTTTTCGAACTTCCCTCGTAGTTATATAAAATGCAACAATGCTCCCATCAAGTACCACCTGTTAATACACTACTGTTAAATTTTGAGCAAGTTCCGTCATTTACTTTCCGTTTAACAGCTGTTCAAAACATACAACCTCGTGGCTTTTTTTAAAATGGAAAAAAGTGAATTTCGGGTGCTCATTAAATATTATTTTTTGCGAAAAAAAACCGTCAATCAAACCAAGGAAAAGCTTGATAAATACTATGGGGACTCTGCACCATCGATTTCAATGGTAAAAAAGTGGTTTACCTACTTTCGTTGTGACCTTACAAGCACGGAAGATGACGAACGTTCTGGACACCCAGTTGAGGTCTCTTCACCAGTGATCGGCACTCATAGCACTCAGGGGCCGAACACAATCGGTAATTTACACGTACACTACACGAATGTCAACAAATCTTACGCTAACTTTCAACAGAGCAAGTATATGCCACTCTGTTGAAGAAAGAAAGTACACTCCAAAAATTTGTTTTTTTTTATTATAGATTTTTTATTGTAGGTATTTATTTTGTATTTCGTTTACATTTTAAATTTAAAATGTGGAAAGTTGAGTGGAAAGATTTTTATTTTCTTTAAATATATTAAATGAGGCAGTGTGCCTTGTATGCAATCAAAAAAATTATTATTATCATTATTATGAATTATATTTATTTTTTATAATAGAGAAAACAAAAACATGAACTATTTTAATTCAATGAATACGGATATTCTCTTATCGATTAATTCGTTTATTAATTTATTCATTAATTCATTCATTTATCTAGAAAGATAAAATAATTTCATACGGTGTAAAACACCAATACATTCAAATTCTCTCTTTCTGCCGACCACTGCTCTACACTCAAAACAATTGAAAAAATTTACGATATGGTGTTGTCGCGATTGGAGATTGAATGTGCGATAGACTGTGGAAGACATAGGCATCTCACATGGCTCAGTGGTTTCAATTTTGAACGATCACATGGGTATCGTACAAGCCGTATGTGGAATAAACTCCCCGCAGAGGTCTTCCCTGTCACTTACAATTTAGAGAAGTTCAAGGCAAATATCCACAAACACTACTCCCTCTTTCCTCCCTCTCATAACATATTTTCCTAATTCTAACACAATGCACTGCATTAGTAGGGGACATCCCCTGAGTGTTAGTCTAACGTAAAAAAAAAAAAAAAAAAAAAAAAAATGAGAAAGTTTTCCGCAAGATGGCTGCCTCGTTTGCTCACAATCAATCACCATGGCAAAATCCATGAAGTAGACTGCGAATTGCCCCCTCATTCGCCTTATTCTCCGGATTTAGCCCCCAGTGACTATTTCCTATTTCCAAACCTAAAGAAATGGCTCGGTAGAAAGAGATTTAGCTCCAACGATGAAATTATTGATCAACAAATGCCTATTTTTTGGACCTCGAAAAATCCTATTTTTTTGAAGGGATGCAAAAATTGGAGAAACGTTGGACTAAAGCTACGGTCACATTTGGCAAATATTTTCCGTAAAAATGTTTGAACATATTTGCCCAAAATTTTGTCAAAGCAATATAGAGATTATTTTGTGGTCACACTACACACATTTATTTGCCTCTTTTTGTTTGATCAAACAACTTTCAAATAGTGAAAAACAAAAATGAGGAAAACATGTTTGCCCTATGGTCACACTTGAACAAATATTTGACAATAAAAATTGTTTGATCAAACTATAATAAAACATAGATTTATTTTCTCAAAAATTAAAAACTATAAAAACTTAAAATCTGATAAAGGACGATACAAGTTTTTTTGAGTTGTGCTTTGAAGCAGTATCGGTTCTTATGGAAGAGGAGAAAAACGTTAAAAAGAAGTTTTGGCAAAAGTTTACTTTTTCAGACACCCTCAAAAAATATACAAATATCACCCCCTCTGGAATTAAAAAAAAAAAATCTCTATGGGGTTAAGTGTGTCGGTTCAAAAAACAACAAAGCACACCAAAAATCGTAAGTGTGACGGCTTTTATTAAAGAAAATTTTCTTACGATTCCCAACATGCATTTCGTTTAAGATCCGGGAAATAGAATTGCGGAAAAAAGATATGACCCCCTCTGGAATGAAAAAATTATTTTTTTGGTGTTAAGGGGGTCGGGGACCCTAGACGCGATATTTCCAAAAAACCAAAACACACCAAAAATGGTAAGTGTGATAACTTGAATTAAAGGAAATTTTCTTCAGAATCCGTGAAACAGAATTAGCGTTAGGTTTCTAGATGTTAAAAAATACTAGTGTTTTGTAGTTGCTATCGTTGGCGTTACCCAGGGATTACCTTAGGGTGGTGATTGCAGAAACTGAAAATTATTTCTCAAAACTTTTCATTTTTTTTACTAAATGCCATTCCGTTTAATATGAACAATAAATTTCAGTTTATTTCAGCGAAAACTTCACTTTTACTTTTCTACCATCTAAAATTAAATTAAAATGGACCTAACGCGAATTCTATTTGCTGGATTTTGGAACAAAATCCATATTTGGAATCGTGAGAAAATTTCCTCTAACTTTTGGGTGTGTTTCGGTTTTTTGGACCTAGCGCGTCCTAGGAGCTCCTGCCACCTTAACAACATATATAAAATAAATTTTCTTTTTTAATTCCCAAGGGGTTAAATATCTTATAAAAGGGTGGCTAAAAATTTAATCTTCAGCTGAAGTTTTTATTTAATATTTTATTTTGTAAACAAAGTGACGAAACATATGATTATTTGTTTGTTTTATTTAAGTGTTGACATCTAGATGTTAATTTTAACGGCAAAAGCGCAAATATTTTACTTTTAACGATATATTTTGAAATATAAATTAACTGCTGAATCCTACATTAGCTATTAAAGTTGGCATAAGTCACTACCATATAAATTTGGCATAAGCCAACGCTTAGCGTTACTTACGTCAAATTAGTATGCGAATGACACAAACCGACGCATAAAAACAGCTATTGCAAAATCATGTTATATTATCTTTCGAAAATTCTTGTACACAGAAAAAAATCTTTACATAGTAATAGGTTGTATATCAAACGCTGAAGTTTTCTTAGCAAACATTTTTAAGTAACTGGGCAATATACATAAAATGATTTTTTCTTTGCATCTATTATAGTGTACATATTATTGCATACGATTTTTAAAATAACATATGTTTCAAAAATGTTTAAATTTTGTTTAGTTTGCTTCTAATTAAGTTGGTCATAATATTTTTTAATTTGATGAGAAATTTCCTATTTTATTTTGTTGATTGTCTCAAAAGCATACGATGTTACTTGCAAAAAAACAGATTTTTTAAAATTCGGAAAATTGGTCTGTCAAAAATTAAGTTAACCGAACTTGAATGAAAGTGATTTAATAAAATTAACTAAAATAAAAAAATTTACAAAAATTTTAAAATTCATCTCACTCTGTTCTTTAGAAACCTTATTTTTTAGATTTTAAATCAAAATATTTTTTTTAAGTTCATATAGGTTTCAAAAAATTTAACTAAACCCCTCTAAAACTTTTATAAATATTAGTGTTTCCAATTATTCGACACTGCCGGTTAACCGGTTAGGACATTATTCGAAAAATGAAGAAAATTGATTAATCGGTTATCCGGGTCGATTAATCGGAAAATTTGCATTTAATCGATTAATGCAATATAAATGTTTTTATTTTATCAATAAAAACACAGAGCTGCTTTTTGTAAAATACCTAGTTAAGTTTAAAGTATTCCGATGAAATATTGCCATAGAATCTTGGTATTTTTGGCAGAAAATATTGTCAGACATGATCAGTGGAAATAAACCCTAAAGCCTAAAACTGACAAATTCAGTGTAGCCAGTCTATAGCCGCTGGGTAAAATTGAATATAGAAAATTTTCTTAATAATCAAAAGCAGCTTTCAAACAAAATTTAATAAGAAGTTCTTAAAAATATTGTACTAAGTTTGACAGCACTCCCACTGTTCACTGGCAATTTCACTATTTGTTTTGGGCTTTAGAGTTAAAGATGCTTTTAAGTAAAAAAAGGTATGAAAATCTGCGTGTTTCTATTTTTAAAATATCCAAGTTTGATTTTTGCACAAAAAGTAATTAAGTCGAAAAATTTCCAAGAATATTGTAGTTATTAAAACGCAAATTCCAATTTGATCTTCATCCATTTTGATCTTCATCTAGTGATGCGAATAAGCGAATTCTTAAATATTTTTGACAACACTATCTTCTTTTTAAGTTTAAATTATTTGTTTTGACATTAACCAAAATAGAGCCACATAATCGATGAATCGGGTAATTTATTAACCGAATTGGAAACACTAATAAATATACAAGTTTCAAACAAATACAATCATTTCAGTTTTAGGATTTTAGATATTTACACGATTTTTCTTAGATTTTAATGATTTAAGTATTAATATTTGACAAAACTGTTGAAACGGCTGTTATTTGACATTGTTTGCTCTTACAAACATTTTGTAAGATCAAATAATTGTTTGCCCAAAAATGAGGAAAATATTTGCCCTTTAGTGTTCACACTATGTTCACATTAGGCACATTTTTGTTTGATGGCAAATAATTTTATTTTCCCAAAATCAGCTGTTTTGTTGTTTGCACCTCAAAAATATTTTGTGGTCAGACTACGGCAAACAAATGTTTGACGGTTTTCGTCAAATATTTGCCTAATGTGACCGCACCTTTAGTGTATTGAGCTAAAAGGAGATTATGTTGAAAAATATTTTTTTTTTTTTTGCAAAACAAAAACTGTATTTCATTCAAAAAGTCACGGGCTTATTGACCCACCCTCGTAATTATACTGTGAGCGTCAAAAATGTACTAATTTTATTTCAGTCTTTATAATTACGGGCCGTTGTGTTTTATAAAAAACGGAGTGCACAAATTGAGTCTACATTGAAAATGTACCGTAAACGAAGCGTAAATGATCCGTCATTAATTGTGAAAACGGAGTGGTTAAAACATCAAATTTAAAAATATTTACCATTATTTTTATGATTTTTAAAGTTTAATGTACAATGGTGGGTTAAAACGGACTCACGCTATTTTGAATAATTTTTTTTGCCGCAATACAAATTATTTTTTACACAACAGTTGAGCTTTGTAATTTTTTCACAAATAATTTAAGTATTTTTATTTTGCTAACAAATAAAAATATGCGGTCCGTATTTAACTGTACGGAAACGGATACACCAAAAAGGAGTTAAAACATATTGGGGTCGAAAATCAGATTGTATGGTCCGTTAATGTTCCTTATACCTACAAGCTTTGACGGATGCGTATATAACGGTCCGACAACGTGCTGTAAAATCATTATTCATGAGTTCGTACGTGTAGGAGTCCGTAAAAATGTTTCTTGGGATATGTTTAAGGCATGGATGGTAACCGAATTAATGCGGTTATCGGTAAGGGTAACGCGATTTTCTATTATTTCGTTAAAAGTATTTTACAGGTAACATTTCGGTATTTTACGGGTAACAGGTTTTTAATTATTTCGGTAACGGTATTTTAGCACTAAACGTATTTTAGTTTGTTGTGTTTTCAATAAATGTTTTATTGACTCTTAATGAAAATTTAATAAAAAAATTTTATTTATAAAGTTTAAACAAAATGTATACGTTTCACAACTATTGTAAATGCCAAGTTTTTTTGCCAAGAAAATGCTAAATTTGATAAAAGCGCTAAAACATATGGAAAAAATAAATTTGTGAGATTTTACATGACATATTATTTTGAATTAAAATTTTTGGACATTTAAGAAAATAAAATTAAATGTACCCCTCTTGTCTGTAGAAAGCTATAAGGGAGTAGATTCAAACCATGTATCACAATAGAACATATTATTTTAAATTAAATTTTTTTAACATCTAAGAAAAAAATAAATGGGGGTACCGCTTGTTTGTGGAGAGCTATAAGAGAGTAGATTCGAACGATGTATTGAACTCCTCCAGAATCACTCTAGGTTTCGAGTTTTGCATTTTAAAAGAAAACATTTTTTTGATGTACATATTATTTTAAATTAAAATTTTTGGACATTTAAGAAAAAAAATGGGAGTACCGCTTGTGTGTGGAGAGCTTAAAGGGAGTATTGATTGTATTGATCTCCGCCAGAATCACTCTAGGTTTCGACTTTTGAAATTTCAAAGAAAATATTTTTTTGAGGTTTCACATAAGGAGATTATTTTGAACTAAAATTTTTGGAGATTTTAGAAAAAATAAATGGGGGTACCTCTTATCTGTGGAGAGCTATAATGGAGTAAATTCCAACGATGTATTGATCTCCTCCAGAAACGCTCTAGGTTTCAAGTTTTTTTTTTGAGATTTCACATTCCCTTTTATGCTAAATACAGAAAAGAAAAAGAAATTGTGTGAAACCCATATATCAGAAGAAGGGCTTAAAAAGACAACTCCTTTAATTAATCACCTTAAAAATTTATTAATTTTATAAATCAGTGAATAATTTTTTATCACTGAATTAATTAGATGATATTGAATAAAGTGAGATAATTTATTTTTCTTAGTATATTGATTCAATTTTCATTCGAGTGAAAAAATTGTTTTATAACATAATTCGGAGAGTATTATTCAAAAGTCATATTGATTTGTTATTGGAAATCGCTAAATTTTAGAAATGTTCAGGTAACCTTAAAAATTAAAAAATAGTCCAGCATTGTGATTAAATCTTTAATTTTTGAAGTTTGTGATCTTTTTTATTATTTGGGTTTATTGTGAAAGTGGCACAAATTTAGTTTAAACTAAAAGCCAACGACAATTCGTCTAATGTAGTCATGTTGTAAAAAAATATTATATTGAGGAGTTACATTTCCATCTTTTCTGTGGTAAAGGATTCCTTCTGAATTATATTTATTTTATTTTATTAGACAGGTGTAATAAACTTGGGGAAAAAAAATTTACAAAAAAAATTCTTTAAAATTTCAAAACTCGAAACCTAGTGATTCTAGAGGAGATTAATACATCGTTGGAATCTACTCCTTTATGGCTCTCCACAGACAAGCGGTTAGTATAATTGTGTGTTCTTTTCGAGTTTGTTAATTTGTTCCCAAACACTCAATACAAAATAGACAATCATCAACAAGAAAAGACCAAAGGGGAGATATGAGAGCGTGTATATTGATAAGGTTGGGTAGCGTCAACCGAAAATACTAAGTATTCTATCCTGCTGGCTCTGTGGAATTTCTCAATTTTTATTCTCTATAATTTACTAATAAAAATTTTTATGTTTCTTTACAATAAAATCATTTATAAAAAGAATATGATTATATGACTAAAAAATTTAATTCAAAATAATCTCCCTATGTGAAAACTCAAACAAATTTTTTTCATTGAAATTGCATAACTCGAAACCTAGAGCAATTCTGGAGGATATCAATACATCGTGGGAATATACTCCCTTATAGCCCTTCACAAACAAGCGGTACCCCCATTTATTTTTTCTTAAATGTCCAAAAAATTTAATTCAAAATAATATGTTCTAATGTGAAATCTCAAAAAATTTTTTTTCTTTTAAAATGCAAAACTCGAAACCTAGAGCGATTCTGGACAAGATCAATACATCGTTGGAATCTATTTCCTTATAGCTTTCCACAAACAAGTGGTACCCCCATTTTTTTCTTAAATGTCCATAAATTTTAATTCAAAATAATATAGTCTAGTGTGAAATTGCAAAAAAATTTTGCCTTTTAAAATGCATTTTAATTTAAAATAATATGTTCTGATGTAAAACCTCAACAAAAATTTTTCTTTATAATTGCGAAACCTAGAGTTAATTCTGGAGGAGATCAATACATAGTTGGAATCTGCTCCCTTATAGCTCTCTACAGACAAGCAGTACCACCATTTTTTTTCTGAAATGTCCAAAAATTTTAATTTAAAATAATAAGGGTTTTCACTCTTGGTAGTAAAATTACTACCATTTACTACACCACAACAACAAAATGTATAGAACTTAAATTTACTAGGATGTGGTTAAAATACAAGACCAAAAGGTATAGCAAATACATATTGAACATTTACAAGACTAAAACAGCCGAACGCTTAGCCGCCAACCTATGGTTTGATTTTTTTTATTTTTCATTTTGTGGTCACTATTTAATAGTGAATAATTTATAAAAATAATGGAAAAACCCAACTTAAAACAAAAGCGTGAAAAAATAAGTAATAAAAGATGGACCGATAGAGAAATTCAGCAGCTATTGGTTTTTACTATTACAAGTAATAACGTATCTTCAAACTCAGAATCCCTGCAACTTCTATTTTTTTTTTCCATATTTCATATTATTTATTGAATCTTCACTTTTAAAAACTGTGAACTAACAATAATTATCCAAATCTTAAAACTAAATATTAATTGTTAAGTCCAGCCAGTGCCAGACTGATGTTATGTGGTTCAACTGGGACCATTATTTCCCTTATTATTAGCGGACCAGATCCGCAGTGTCCCTCCTCCTAAGACGCTGGTGGCCTTGATTATTAATTTAGTTACGGGCTAGTATGTTAGGGTGTGTTTCGAGTTTTGTTAAATAGCGTTGACAGTGTCTAATAATTTCATCTTTGACCAGGGGTACATTCAGGTCTTTATGTATGTTGTAATTCCTAACATACCAGGGTGCGTTCGTGATCGTCCTCAAGAATTTATTTTGCATTCTCTGAATTTTCCCTATATTGGACGCAGAGGCAGTACCCCAGAGCTGAATTCCGTAGCACCATATGGGTTTCATGATCGAATTGTAAATGAGTAATTTGCAGTCCAGGCCTAGTTTAGAGTTTTTGCCAGTAAGCCAAGCGAGTTGAGCAGTTTTTAGCAGTTACGATAATACCTAACAGAGTTATCATATGAATAAATATGATAACGTACATGCATACATACATACATACATATATTAATTTTTCTTTAAGTTATTGACAATTTGCAATTTCAATCTAAATAAAAATTCTAATAAATATTACTAGTTGCATATTGCGCAACTTAGCATATTTAAATTTTAACGTTCATTCAACCTAAATAAAATTTCTTAACAAATATTACTAGTTGCATATTGCGCAACTTAGCATATTTAAATATTAATGTTCACCAAATCAAATTTCTTAAGAATTTTACAAAACGTTCATTAACCCAAACCAAATTCTTAATAATTTTGTTTCCGTTAAATTGCAGACTGTCAATATATCTAGTAAGCATTTATTTTAAATTAAATTATAAATATAAGTTTTTTGTATTAAAAAAGTCAGTCAATAAATTGAACTCATAAATAAAGGTAAAAAGAAAAACAACCAAAAGGTGTTTTTTTTTAAACGGATTTATTAAGATAAATCTTTACTGGCGACGAGGATAAATTAAAATGTCATATCCTTTGACAAGTTAAATAAAAAAAAACTTAAGTCATATCCTTTGACAAATTATACAAAAAGTGAATTTTTCAAAATAAACTGAAAATAATTTCAAAAAAAGAAACAATCCTTTAATATAAAAAGTGAATTTATCAAAATTAACTGGAAATCAAAACTAACAGTTTCAAAGGAAAAAGAACAATCCTTTTATTGAAAAAAAAAATAATAATAAAAAGAATTTATTGGACCAAAATCCGAAATAAAAATCATCAATCCTAGTAGTATAAAGGAAGCTATTGAACCAAAATCCGAAATAAAAGCGACATCAGCACAAGACCGACATCTACAGCAGCACTACACCACCACCAGTAACAACAACAACAACAAAAAGCAACAGAAAACAACAGCATAAAACGTAAGCTTATCCTAATTTATTTTAAGTATTTGTATTATATTTAAAAATTTAGTTTACATTCTTGATTTTCTCGAAATTTTTTTAAAAAACAAAAGTGCTAATAGAAAATAAATTCAAATTACTATCGGTATCCTTCGTGTTTTTCAAATTTAATCTTATTTAGATACTATTTTTTCAATACTTCTTGTTAAATTTTTTTTTAAAGAAAGGAAAATAATAAAATTTAATAATGGCAAACCCACCACAAATTCGGTTAGACCCAATCAAATATTTAAATAATCTTCCCCAATTTGGAGGAAATATAAATGACCTTCCAACCTTTACAAGGTTAGTTGACTAGGATATATCCTATTCTTGCAACTTACGACGAATTATCCCAACTACTCTTTTCCGACATAATAAAGAGTAGAATAATTGGTAAAGCGAAAGAGGCCCTTGAAATAAACACACAAGCCCAGTCATGGGAACACATAAAACAGACATTGAACAACAACTTCGGTGAAAGAAGAAGTTTCGACGAACTCTATGACGAACTAAGAGCAGTAACTTTTTCAACAAATACTTTAGATTTTTTCAACGACATCAAACACAGACTCAGACGCCTGAATAACAAAACATTAGTGGTATTGGGAGAAGGTGAAGCCGCTAATGTTGTTGCAACAAATAATCAAAGGACAGGTCTCCACATTTTTAAAAACAAACTACCAGAACCCATGAAGACAATAATAGCATGCAGAAACCCGGCAACATTGGAATCCGCCATGGATATTCAGTATGAAAATAACTATGATAAAATTGGAAAAGATGGCCGCTTCCATCCAGGACGGGCCAAACAAGCTAAAGAAACTCAAAAGAATGAAAACAATTCGCATTCCAATACTTCCAAGGATAAAGAACAAAATTATCACAAATCGCAACAAAACAAAAACTTTTACAAAAATAACACACAACCACAGAATCACCCCCAACAAAGTTTTTACAGAAACAACACGCAACCACAAAATTGGCGAAATAGACAAGACGATCATCCAGCTCAACAACCAAACGGAGCAGAACCAATGGACATAAACAACGTGGAAAATTTTCAACAGGAAGCCTCCACGGAGGCCTACCATATATAACCCTTAAAACAAAAATAGGTTCCCTTAAACTTATTATAGACACCGGAGCAACGCACTCAATAATAAACCCTGGACTCTGTCATCCAAAATGGAAAGTAAATTTCAAACCTATTAATCTTAAAACTCTCCAACATATAATAAAAATAGAAGAAAAAGTATCTATCCCACTTTTTGAAGAACTAGGCGATACCGAGAACAAAATCGAATTTTTGGTATGCAAATTCCATACCAAATACGATGGTCTTATCGGAAATAACATTCTAAGGAAACTTGAAGCTATAATAAATTTAAAAGAAGACATACTGGAGATCAAAAACAAACGAATCCCTATGAAATTTACGCTTGAAAATTTGGAATATTTCTTTGAAACAGGTGGTATATATAAAGTGGAATTAAATGTGAACCAAAAAGATGGATTAATTTACACACCTAAAAAATTTCTGAAAGATCAAAATATCGAAATAATGGAAGGCGTGTATGAAACAGAGAATTTTAAAATAAGTGCTTTTGTAAATGTCGATGGAAATATACCAAAAAGAGTAATATTTGGAACCCAAGAATCCGACAAGGTGACAGAAGAAAATTTCTACATTCGTAATATCGGAAATGAAGATTCGAAAACTCCCTTAATGGAACAAATACGAACAGATCACCTGAATACAGAAGAGAAAGCAAAACTTTTACAAGTAATAAATAACTTTAAAAAAATGGAGAATGGTAGTGGACTACCGTAAGCTAAATGAAGTAACAATCGACGATAAATACCCAATCCCAAATATCGACGAAATATTGGAAAAACTGGGAAGATGTCAGTACTTCACAACCCTGGATCTTGCAAAGGGCTTTCACCAAATAGAAATTCATGAAAAAGATATACCAAAAACAGCTTTTAATGTAGAAGGCGGACACTATGAATTTCTTCGTATGCCATTTGGACTAAAAACAGCCCCTGCTACTTTTCAACGATTAAGTAATAACGTTCTTGGAGATTTTATAAATAAAATTTGCCTAGTATATTTATATGACATTATCATATTTTCCACTTCACTACAGGAACAATTGGAGTCCATAACTAAAATATTCCAACGTTTAAAAGAGGTAAACTTGACACTAATATTGATCCAAATGACCCAGAATATAAAGAGAGCTTCGAGTCTTTAAAGAGATTACTGGTAAATTCTCCAGTTTTGGCATACCCAGATTTTAATAAGAAATTTACATTGCAAACGGATGCAAGTAACTTCGCATTAGGAGCAGTTCTATCACAAGATGGACACCCTATTTGTTATGCAAGCCGTACACTTAATGATCACGAACAAAATTACAGCACAATCGAAAAAGAATTACTAGCTATAGTGTGGTCAACACAACAACTTAGGCCATATCTATTTGGCAGAAGATTCATAATTGAAACCGATCATAGACCATTAACTTGGCTATTTTCTATCAAAGAACCAAACTCCAAATTAGTAAGGTGGAGGTTAAGATTACAAGAGTATGATTATAAAATCAAATATAAAAAAGGAGTTTTAAATGGTAATGCAGACGCTCTATCAAGAGCTAATATATTCGTGAATGAAAATATTGACGAACCTGAAAATCCCGTAATTTCGGAAACTAGCAGTCCATTGAATTTCTATCGCAGACAGATTGTACTGCATAAAATCGCATCAGGCTCACTTAAAATAAAAACAGAACAAATATTTAAAAATAATAGGAAAACAATATCTGCAAAGGATTTTGACGAAGAAACTTTATAAACTTTAGTTAAATATCATTTTAATCCAGACAAAACGAATGCAGTTTACGTAAATGATGAAACTGTTTGAAAAACTACGTGAAGTTACAAATAAATATTTTGGAGGCAACGCAAAATATAATATAATTCATGCCGATGTATTTTATAGTCTTGAAAAACATTGTTCCTAACTTTTATTGATAAATTCTCTAAACATGCCCAAGCGATAAAAATTAAAAACAGGTCCTGGATAGAATTTAAAATAGCCCTTACACAATATCTTTCAACAGTAGGCAATATCAAGAAGCTAATAGTCGACAACGAACTTGGTTTCAAAGCCTTACCGCTCCTGGAGTTCTTAAGAGGACAAAGGATTGATATTCATTATACTTCCAATAACAATCACACTTCAAATTCCGATGTGGAAAGACTCCACAATACAATCAACGAACACATAAGAATTTTAAAATATGATCCAAATAAAGAAACAGAAACTGTAGAAGAAAAAATATATAGAATTATAATATATTACAATAACACAATACACTCCACAACTGGTAAGAAACCAATAGATTTTAAAAATGGTAAAATAAATCAGGATGAATATCCTTCGATAAGAGAAAAAATAATTAAAATGAAAGAAAAGTTCATAGAAAACCTGAACAAGAATCGGGAAAATGTTGAAATACAAACCGGTCCCATTTACATAAAAGACGAAAGAGGAGGAAAGAACCATTCAAAATTTAGGAAAATAGTTGTTTCCAAACTAGATGATGATCATGTAATAACAGATCGAAATTATAAATATTATAAATCCCACATAAAAAAAAGAAAAAATTTCAAAATACCGATAACAAAACTACATTAGAAACTACATGAACTTCAAACCCTATTTATTTTCAGATGAAGCTACCACACATAATTTTACTCCTAATTCCAATTATACAAATCTTAAATTCGCAAAACCTATACATCCAAAACTTAATCGATAATAAAGGATATATCCCGATAAAAGAAGAAGATCCAAAAATTATTGATAACTTCCACAGGATCTTTCATTTCATCAACTTAACCAACTATCATCACTCCATTGAGACAATAGAGAAGAACATAGAACTTTTGGACGGATCCATTTCAGATCTGAAACCATTGATGGAAACAATAAGAAACAACTTTATCTTACTAAAAGTAAAAGTAAATAATCTATCACCCCATTTTAGAAATAAACGCGGTCTTGTAAACGTACTTGGTAAAGGACTGAAGTTCATAACCGGAAATATGGACAGTGACGATGAAAAGGAAATCAAGAGTGCTCTTGATGCCCTCACGAAAAATACAGTTGATAACTCAATAAAAATAAACTCATTTGTTCGGAAAAGTAAAATACTATCTTCTCAAATTCAGAACATCACTTCACACGTTAACAAACAACAAGCTATTGTTACAACATATATAAATAAATTCAGAAACGAAATCCAAAATAAAATATCAACGTTAGAAGATGAAGTAATGTTCCTGAGACACATATATCAAATAGATAATGATATAACTTTGCTGAGAAATCATGTGGATGACATTGGTCGTGTAATATTTACAAGTAAATTGGGTATCATTCCTAGTGATATACTAGACCAACAAGAACTACAACTCATAGACGACTTTGAGGCTTATACGAACATTAAAGTTGGCGTTACATATATAGACGATACCGTTTCAATCATTTTATCTATACCAAAATATTCCCTTAATTCCTTTTCCAAAATTACTTTTGAACCAATCCCTAACAGAGAAAATAAATCATTATATTTAAAAGAAAATCAAATAATACTTAATGGTAATAGAAAAATTTTTTACGTAAACGTAACTAATAACTTAAAAAAGAACCTTAAACCATTAAATGACCATTGTATTGAAAATATAGTTCAAAATAAAGAAGCTAAATGTACACTTAAAAATTTTGTTCACTCTGAAATTAAAGAAATAAAACAAGGGTTTCTCATATTCAAAAATTTTTATGAAAATCTAACAGAAAATTGTATACACGAAAATAATGAAACATTATCCGGCACATTCATTCTAAAATTCGAAAATTGTAAAATTACAGTAAACAATATAACATATTACAATGATAAAATAAACTTTAAAGAAAATGTTATTTTAACCCACTTAATCACTGACATTAAGGAAAATAAAACATTTATAGATTTGAAATTAGAAGATTTATACATAAAACAAATAAAATATGAAAACAATTTTAAAGAAATAGATTTTAAGCATAATAGAATATTTAATGTTACAAGTAATGGAATAAATGTCCTTATTTTCATTATTATTCTTATACATTATATATATATAAAAGAAAAATTAATATCTATCAAATTTCGTCAGAGCCTCAATCTAACGGTGGGGGAGTTACGATAACACCTAACAGAGTTATCATATGAATAAATATGATAACGTACATGCATACATACATACATACATATATTAATTTTTCTTTAAGTTATTGACAATTTGCAATTTCAATCTAAATAAAAATTCTAATAAATATTACTAGTTGCATATTGCGCAACTTAGCATATTTAAATTTTAACGTTCATTCAACCTAAATAAAATTTCTTAACAAATATTACTAGTTGCATATTGCGCAACTTAGCATATTTAAATTTTAATGTTCACCAAATCAAATTTCTTAAGAATTTTACAAAACGTTCATTAACCCAAACCAAACTCTTAATAATTTTGTTTCCGTTAAATTGCAGACTGTCAATATATCTAGTAAGCATTTATTTTAAATTAAATTATAAATATAAGTTTTTTGTATTAAAAAAGTCAGTCAATAAAAAAAGAAAAACAACCAAAAGGTGTTTTTTTAAAACGGATTTATTAAGATAAATCTTTACTTTTAGCCTCATCTGAGTTATTTTCGCATCTATATGATTTTTCCACGTGAGTCGACGGTCAAGGTGAATACCGAGATATTTCACACATGTGTGTTGGGGTATATTCAGATTATTAATTTTAATGGGTGGACACGTCTCTTTTCTCAGTGTGAAAGTAATGTGGATACATTTCTGTTCATTCACCTTAATTTTCCACTTATCCAACCAAGCTTCCAATTGTGAAATGTGAGTCTGTAACATTCTAGACGCTATTTTTGAGTCATCGTGGACGCTTAAGATTGCAGTATCGTCAGCGAAAGTCGATGTGTGGGTATTAATATCTAATGGCATGTCTGAAGTATAGATGATATATAACAGAGGACCCAAAATGCTACCTTGTGGAACTCCGGCTTGTATATCTTGAGGAGAGCTGACAAAACTTTTTTCAGCAAGAGTGAATTTTCGATTTGTTATATAGCTTTTGAGTAGCTTGTGAGTATTTGTTGGTAACAAAAGTTTTATTTTAAACAGTAGACCTTCATGCCAAACCTTATCGAAAGCCTGCGAAACATCGATAAAAAGGGCAGAGCAGTATTTTTTCTCCTCGAACGTTTTTCTGACAACAGTAACTAGCCTGTGGGCTTGCTCAATGGTGCTGTGTTTTCTCCTGAAGCCAAATTGGTGTGATGGAATACAGTTGTTTTGTTCCACATAAACAGTTATCTTTTCCATTAGGATTTTCTCGAACAGCTTTGACAAATTGGATAATAGGCTTATAGGCCTATACGATTCCACTTTTGTGTGATCTTTGCCTGGCTTGGGTATCATTTTAACGAGTGAAACTTTCCATTCTGGGGGATAGTATTCAAGGCGTATAATAGCATTAAAAATAAAGAGAATTATCTTTAATGCTATACGGGGTAACTCCAAGAGCATCCTGTTACCGATTCCATCGATACCAGGAGCTTTTTTGGGGTTTAGTTCAAAAATAGCCTTTTCGACCTCTCTCATCTCAAACGTTAATCGGGTAGCTGCTCGGTGCTGGGGTAAAATCGGTGGCAACTCTGTTACAGAACTTGTTATATTTGGCGTGAATACTTTTCTTAAATGTTCTACAAACAGATCTCCTTTTTCAGCATCATTTCTAGCCCAACCTCCGTCTGATTTTCTCAAAGGAGGCTTACATAAGACAGGTCTTTTTAAATTTTTCGTTGCACGCCATAATGAGTAATCAGTTCTTGATGTTGGATCTAAATTTTCAAGATATCTGTTCAATGAAGCAGTTTTCTTATGTTCAAGTAGCTTTCTTAATTTTTTAGTGCATTCTTTCAACCGTTCCTTAAGTTGAGGAGATCTGTGCTGTTGCCACTCTCTTCGAGCTCTTCTTTTTTCATTTAAGAGTCGTTCGACATCGGCAGACAAAATAATATTTTGTCTGTTGTGTCGGGGGGGTTTGGTAGCAAGTTGAACAGCAAGTTTGAGATTTAGTTCAAAATTTTGAATCGAGAGGTCGATATCTTCCGGTGTTCTTAGCGGTATGTTTTCCGAGCAATGTGTACTGATAAATTTTTTATACTTCAACCAATCTGTTGCTTTGCATGTCAGTGCTTAGTCACCAGAGGGGGGTACAATTCCTCGGGGGTTTAAAATAGTAACAACTGTAGGTGTGTGATCAGATGAGAGATCCAATAATGGTCCTACATGGACCAATTCTCTCGCAATAGACATTGTTATTCCAAAGTCTATCAGATCGGGTATTTTCCGACGATCCGTTGGTCAGTACGTAGGTTCTCCACTAGAGATCACATCCATACCCAGCTTAGAAATTGTATTAAACAAAACACGGCCCCTAGGGGTAACAAGCCGTGACCCCCAGAATGTATGCTTGGCATTATAGTCTCCAGCTGCCAGAAAACGCGGTCCTAATGATTCGAAAAAGCCTGTGTACTGATCCTCCGTTATGGAGAATCTGGAGGGAGAATAAATTGACGAAATCACTAAGTCCTTATCGAATTCTTCAAAACATATAGTAGTGGCCTGAAGATAATTTTCGCAAAGATCACACATAAGAAAATGTTTTAATCTAGATTTAATGAGAATAGCTGATCCTCCACATGACCTGCCTCTTGGGTCCTTAGTATCATACATTGTGTACCCGCGAATTGAAAATGAACTTCTCAGGGTTAAATGGGTCTCAGAAATAAGCATTACGTCAATTTGCTGATTTCTGAGAAAATACTCGAGCTCTTCTTTATGTTGGCATATGCCGTTAGCATTCCAGTAACATATTTTCAAACTGTTCATGGTTTAGTTAACAAAGCTTGCATCAAAATAGACTGATTTCTCATCATCTCTTGCATCATATTACTCATTGAGTTTGTAAAGTTAGTAACAGTTTGAACCAGGGATTCAATGGATGCTTCAAGTCTGCTGAAATTTTGTATCTGGGGTTCAGATTGAGAAAGTGCAACATTTGGATTGACTTGTGCGGCTTGTGGAGTTTTTGGGGCCTGTGGTTGTCCTTTTAGAACTTCAGAGTATGAAGCACTGTTGGTGATAATTTGTGGGTATTGTGGAATATAAAATTCCGGTTCTAACTGAGATTTCATTCGGGGGTTTCGGGTTCTGTTCGAATTTGAGTTTTTTAATTTTAAATACACCTCACAACCTCTGTAATTAGCAGTATGGGGGTTACCGCAATTGCTACATTTCTTTTCAGTATTTACTGTCTTTGGTTTGGTGCAGTCACCTGTGCTATGCAGCTCACCGCAAACTGGATGTAGCCTACAATAAGACCTAGTGTGACCATACTCCTGGCAGTTCGTACACTGGGCAGGTCCTCGTCGCTTATTTGGTGCTTCAACTGTAACTCTATAGTGTGGCAAGTACCTAAGTTGATAAATAGGGTGTGTTTCATTTTTCTTCAATTTGATATCGCCAGGCTCTAATTCAACTCGGAAAAGGGGTTGGGTTAGCTTATCCCGGTTTCTAATATTAACAACGGACTTAACTTTAAAGCCGTTGATTTCGAGTGCCTTCTATACTTCTAGTGGGTCATTGTATGATTCAATACCCTTAATCACTATCTGAAGACCTTTGCTGCTCTTCAACTGGTAAGTATAAAATTTTTTTTTTTTTGATTCAAGAAATGATACTAATTTTCTGAAATTGGATTCACATTGAACTTGAATCTTAGTTTCAACAATTTTGCCATTTTTTTTTTGGCACAATGTAAAAAGAGTTTTCCCCAATAAGGCTGACTAGGGTTTTAACAAATTCATTTTAATTTTGCTCTCTTAGAGAGATAGGGGGAGGTCTTTGTGGTTTAGGTATCACCGGGGCATCATTATCTTCGCTTTCCAGTATGGCAAAACGGTTTTGGGATTGAGTGACATTTATTTCACCTCTACTAATCTTAGGATAGGGAGCTGTTTTAGCCGATTTTGGGATTCTTTTCCTCTTCACTATTTTAACATGCCTGTCTAATCCAGTCTGTACCAATGGTTTGGCGGTAATGATGACTGGCAGGTCAACATTAGGTGTTGCGCCAGTTGAGGGGTTAATTTTTAAACTACTTACTGACGGAAAGTGAAGCATACTTTGGGGCTGTTTTAAGTTATTAGGTTGAGCCATAATATTGATATCACTGTTTAACGTAGCAGAAGATGTTGTTGGTGTTTTAATAGTCTCACTATTTGTTGATATTGTAGCTGTAGGTTTTGGTGAAGTCAAAGCAGACAGCGTTTTGTGTGTTGTTGTTAAACTAGGCACTGTATTTGTTGGTACTTTTATATTTTCATGTTCCTTTGTGTTATTGGTTTTAATTTTTTCACATGAGAGTAAAGGAGAACATGAACGGGATCTCTCAATTGTTTTTGCGGTTAAATAATTTTTGTTGTAATTGGGATCACTAATGTTTTTATTAACATTGATGTTATCTCCCTTTAGAAAAACGTAGGCATTTCTGCCATTTGCACTGAGCCTTCTCTCCCCTTGAATTATAGAGCTCATATGCTCTTTTCTTTATAAGAAAGAAAAGAAGAAAAAAATAAACAAAACAAACAAGACAAATCCCTGTTTGTTAAGGGTTTTTTATAAATTTTTTTTTATTTAAATTTTAAATTGAACACGGTTTAATTGTTTTTTGTAATAAATATATTATTTTTAAGCGTCCAAGCGCTGTTGTTTTTTATATATTTTTTTAAACACTAATAAGCCGATATTTTAATAAATTCACGGACCGAATAAATAACACGTCTATCCTTTTTGACAGTAAACAGTAAAAACTTCTATTTGGCCAATTGCATTTTGCACTAAAAACTTTGTAATTTTATCTTTTTCCGTAATTATGGGCATTTTTGTTAACTTCAAATTATTTTTGATATTTTAAGTTTTTAAATTGATGAAAAACAAAAATCAGCTGATTCATTAATTTGCAATAGCTGTGTTTATGCGGGAGTAAATACACGAAAAAGTCGTTTACTCTTTGTAGTATAAAATCGTTGTAAATATACAAGGGTTGTAAATATAACACCAAGAGTGAAACCCGCTAATAAGTTATAATATGAAACCTCAAGAAAAAAATTGTTCTTTAAAATTGCAAAACTCGAAACCTAGATCGATTCTGGAGGAGATCAATACATCGTTGAAATCTACCCCTTCATAGCTCTCTACAGCAAGCGGTACCACTATTTATTTTTTTTTCTTAAATGTTAAAAAATTTTAATTTAAAATATGTTATAATATGAAACCTTAAAAAAATTGTTTCGAAACCTAGAGTGATTCTGGAGGAGATCAATACATAGTTGGAATCTTCCCTTATAGCTCTCCACAAACAACGGTACCCCCATTAATTTTCTCCTTAAAGTTTAAACATTTTAATTTAAAGTAATATGTCATGTAAAATCTCACAAATTTATTTTTTTCCATATGTTTCAGCGCTTTTTTTTTTATCAAATTTAGAATTTTATTGGCAAAAAAAAGTTGGCAACACTACTATTTGCTTTATATTTATATCAGTCACAATAGTTGTGAAACGTATTTACCTACGTAGTTATCTTCACACCCTTAAAATTTTCTATTATCCTCGATTTCGAACAAAACACTAATCGAACGAAAGCAAGTCACTCGCATTCGAATATGGGTTTCTGTATTTCGAAAACCTTCGATCGCCTTACGTGTCAAATTTGTTTTTTACGCATTTAGAAATCACATCGATGCCAGATCATTTATTTTGAGCATTTATTACAATTTCCTTTAAAAGTGACAAAAATACTACTAAACTAATTAAGGATAAAAATAACCCTATTTAACAGTGATCAGTTGTATATGACAAATGAAATAACAATAAACAAATCAATTTTTATTTGAGTGTTTATTTGTGAAATTTTTTGTTATAGATTAGTTGAGGGTAGGATTGTTGTTCGTAGGACTTTTCTGTTGCCTATTGCTGTTGTCGGTTGCTGTTCGGTGTGGTCACTGCTACAGTCCTGTTAGCTCTTGTAAAATAAAAAATGTAAAAATGAGCTGCTTGGGGCAAAGGTAAGCCGCAAACAAAAATTTAAACACACTTACCTTTTACCACATAAAAATCAGGCCTTTCTTCCATATAAAATACAAGCGTCTTTGGCTGGTACATTGTTGATTTTTGTAAACTGAAATTTAAAGTTCTTAATAAAATATAAATATTTGTATTATATTGTACTTACCTTTAGTTATCCATTGCTTTTTTACTTTATATTGTTTTTAAAAATATCCAATATATATGCACTCGACAAAAAAAATAGCAAGTGACTGATTTTGACATTTGCGTTCGCACTGTTCGAAATAAAGAAACCAAATTTTGTATGAAAACAGTTACGTTTTCATTCGACTTTTCGTTCGAGTCATCATTCGCAAGAAAGTAGTTAGTGAAACCCAAATCAGTTTTCTTTCGCTTAAAAAGCGAACGAACGTGTTCTATACTTTTTGCGCTTTTTACCCACAAAAATTTGGCGTCCTAAAATAAAACATTTAAACGGAATTTTTTTCATCAGGGATGTAGTTCGGTCCTAGATTGGAAATTAAATTTTGAGTGTTTGCTTTCATTATTATGCCTGGTTTTCATTATGTCATATGAACTGACAACAAAAAATGACTCAAATGAATTCTCGTCATTTTGTGTCATATGCGTTTTCATTAGATCTTAAAAACTGACAATAAGTCGATAAAGCAGAGCGTGTCAAAGACTTATGTCAAATTTTGGTGTCAGTTGACTGACACGCCGTTTTCATTACAAAGGTCAAATATGATGAGGCGAGCGAACAGCTGATTAGAAAATATTAATTTGTGTTCAATAAAAAGTGGAAAAAAATTAAAAATTATAAAAAAGAAACAAATGGCTATAGCTAGTGCGGCGTTTTGTGTTATTACATGACCATTTTATTCTTTATTTAAAAAATTTCCATTGCAATTAATTTTTCCAGCAAAAAAAAACCAGCTTTGCGATCGTCAAACAAAAAAAATTGACAACTTGTTGTCATTTTATTTAGATAAAAAATGCTGCCATATCTGTTGACAAACTGAAATTTGACGTTTTCACTTGTCTGTCATTTTAGACGGTAGTTCGTGTGGATAACTGACTGCAAACTAAGATGACACCATATGACAACCCGTTTTCATACAATTGCCAATAATTTGGACAAATTGACATTAAAAATGACATAGTGAAAACCATGCATTAGTATTATTGTAGTCATATATTAAAAAAAAAAAACGTTTCCGAACATATTCATTCGATCACGAATGACGCAATTCGACCCCAGGATTAGCCAGACGTAAGCGTACCTCTGTATAGAAAATTTTATGAGTTAAATAAGAAAAGAGGATATTGTGTTGTCTTTTTAGTTTCATTCTTATAAATTGAACATATACTAAACGTACTTACAGTGGCTCACAGCTTATTTCGTGTGAGGAACATTTTTGAAAAATCAAGCTTAAAATTGGTATATTTTATTCTGAACTCCACAAATAAATGATGCAGTTTTGTAGATAATTTAGTCTTCAATATAAAACACCAAAAAAAAAAATTACACAAATATTAACATTGAAAGATTTTTTAAAAGCAAAACTAAACAAACAGATAATTTTCATGTCACAGCTTATTTTGCCAATTAATCGTAAAGAGCTTTATTTACAACATTGGTGTCTTTGGTGACCCCCACTGAAATTTTCCGGCAAACATTTTCGTATTATATTTTAATCCTTAAATGTCCTTTTTTAAAGGACATTTTTTGATTTTCTCGAAAAAATTGTCAAATTGACCCATAAAGAGACCAGTTAGAGGGTTAAGATCTTCCACAAAAATAATCCTCATACAATTCCACAATACAACTCTGACCGTAAGAATTCTCTCAGACATAAACTTACAGCATTTTTTTCATATAGTATAATGCTCCCTTCGACCAAAAAATGAAAACTTTGACCCACTGTAAAAAAAAAACTCAGACGTGCTGGACCATAAGTTTGTTCTACAAAAATGATCTACTAAACATACCCTTTCAGAATTATGGGGTCGCTATTCTGTTCCATTCAAAAAGTCTTAATTTGTTGGACAGTGTAATTAATACAAAAATTGTTACAAAATCCTACCCTACCTCAGATCTCGTAATGTTATACAAAAAATTAACATTTTTAGGTGTTTATATCATTACTTTAATGTTAACATAGGCCATATTTTTATTTATTCAATTCTCTTCAATTTCACTAAAAATTAGCTTTTTACTATTTCGGAAAGATTGAAATTATGTATGAAATGTTAGGTCCATGCGTTGCAGTTTGCGTCACGGCAAATAAGGATTTTTTATGTTGTGAGTAGAAAGAAAGAACATTTTTTTTTGCAAGTCGTCTATAATTTTAAATCAATTTTAAATACTGCTTTAAGTTAATACACAAATTAAAACTCTACAATTAAAAAAAATTGCATATTAATTTCTGTAGCGTGCGTCACGATTTGAGTTTTCTCAAAAATTGCATTAAAAATGTTTCCAATTATTCGACCCTGCCGGTTAACCGGTTAGGGCACTATTCAAAATTATTCAAAAATTGTTTAATCAGTTGTTCGGGTCAATTAGTCGGAAAAATTTGTGATTAATCGATTAATCGTTAAATGTAAAATAAAGGAAAATCTTTCACCATTATGTGCTCAAGTAAACCCTTAAATATTAAACAGAAAAATGCAGTGTATACAGTGTTTTACAGCAGAGACATTATTGTAGAAAATTTTCTAAATAAACCCGGGCTGCCCTAAAACACTATACAATAAATAATTCTTCAAAATATTAGCTGTTTTCACTCTTGGTAGTATATTTACAACCCTTGCATATTTACTTTCCGAATAAACACAGCTATTGTAAATTCATGAATCAGCTGATTTTTGTTTTGTTTTTCATCAATCTGAAAACTTAAAATATCAAAAAGAACTTGAAGTTAACAAAAATGGCCATAATTACGGAAAAAGATAAAATAATAAATTTTTTAGAGCAAAATGCAATTAACCAAATAGAATTTGCAGATATTCTGGGTTTGAAGATACGGTATTACTTGTAAAAATAAAAACCAATAGCTGCTGATTTTCACTATCGGTCCATGTTTTATTTCTTAATTTTTCACGCTTTTGTTTTTAGTTGGGTTTTTTTTAATTTTGATCCATTTTTCAACTTTATTTTAATAGTGACCACAAAATGAAAATAAACAAGTAAGAGCGGCTAAATTCGGCTATGCCGAATCTTATATACCCTTCACCATGGTTGGGAAAAAACTGAAGTTTATATATGGACATATATGGAATGGACAGATTTATATACGGATGCCTTTAAGAGGAAATTAACCATTTAGTTTGGTGATAAAACTCGGACACGGGAAGATTTATGGTTCCAGAAAATAGGTATTTAAAAAAAAATGATGTTTTGGGCATAATTTTTTTGTATTTGAAACGATATTTCCGAGTTTTTTAGCAAATATGTTATACTAAAGATTTCCGATCTTTTGCTATATAAGACGTATCCATAGGTCATATTACAGCTATAAAATTTTAGTTTTATAAAAATTTAATGTTTTTAACCCATTTATGTATTATTTAATTTCGGTCTTACCGTTCATAAGATATAAAGTAATCTATTTTGTGCCACGCCCAATTATTTTGGAACTTTTCCTCTTTCCGTTCTCCAAATGTACAGAAAAACTGACCGAAATCGTTAAGTCAACTGTGCTGTACGTATTTGTTGTTTAAAAAAAATAAAAAAACAAATAAAAAAACCTTAATAAAATGTAAAAAAAAAATTGTACAAAAAAAGTTGAATAGACGGGGATCGATCGCGCGACTAAAAGACTGAGCCATTGAAGCACATACGCAATCATCGTCAATAGAAGTAAATAAACAGTTTTCGTTCAAAACTAATTTGTTTGGTTTTTAGGTAAATCTTTGTATGTTATGTTGTTTGTGTATAAAAGGTGAAGAGGTGAAAGAAAAGAAGTTTAATAAATAAAATAAAAAATTAAAAAAGAACAACAACCACAAACATAATGGCAATCGGTGTTGTCATATTATTTTTTTCAGAAATCTTTTTAGTTGTAAAAAAACTATATTCGACCAAAAAAATATTTTTTTTACAAATCGTTAAAAGAAATCACTAGAACTGCATGTGTTTTATTTCTACAAAAACGTTTGATTTAGTTGCCAAATTTGCATTTGGGACTTTATTTCGCTTTTTTATTAAAAAATATTTTAAATTTCTTTAGCTTAATTTTAAAAATTTGAAGGAAAATAGTTTATACATTTTTTTTTTTATAAATTATTATAAGTTATTACCTAAAATAGTTGCACTCAAAGGGGAATTATGTATAAAATTTTCTAAATATATGAGAAATAGAATGGTTTAAAAATCTTTTTGTAAATTCTTTTAAATTGGAGAAAAAACAGAAATAAAACCGTTTGTATCAGAGGGTTTTTATAAAAATTTTGATTTTTTTTGGCCTATTTATGGATTACTTAATTATTAATTAAAAATTTTATTTAAGTTAATTATTTAATGTTAAAAAACAAAAAATAAACAAAAAAAGTCTTAAGAAAATATAAAAAAAAATTAACAAAAATAAACAAAAAAAGTCTTAAGAAAATATAAAAAAAAATTGTACAAAAAAAGTTGGATTGGAGTGGGTGGGAATCGAACCCGCGCCTAAGAGAAAAAAAAGTATTTGTGACATAGCGTTTAGACAACTGAACCATTGAAGCTCATAAAAAATCATCGTTAATAGAGGTATATAAAAAGTTTTCGTTCTTTAGAGATATGTTTGGTTTTTATTTTAATGACAAATCTTTGTATTGGATTGTTGTTTGTGTATAAAAGGTGAAGAGGAGAAAAAATAAGAATTTCAACAAATGTATGTGTTTGTTATGCGTAATATTCAACAAACAGAAATGGATCACATGTAACAGAAATATATAACAATCAAGTTCTCATCATGTCTGGGGTCTTCGGAAAACCCATTTCAACACACAGACGGACATCGTTAAATCAACTTCGCTCTTCATAAGGACCCAGAATATATATACTTTATAGGGTCTAAGATCAATATTGTAGAAATTACAAACGGAATGACAAACTTATATATACCCTTCTACTTGTGGTGAAGGGTATAAAAAAATCAAAAAATAGTTTTGGCGGCTAAACGATAAGCTGTTTTAGTTTTGTAAATGTATTTACTATACTTTTTTGTCCTGTATTTTAACCAGAGGTTAGTAAATTTTCTATACATTTTGTTGTTGTGGTGTAAGTAAATGGTAGTAATTTTACTATACAAGGTCTACAAGTGTACTTTACTACTAAGAGTGAAAATTCTTATTGTTTTGTTTTTGCAAAATTAACAAAGTTTGACAGAACTGTCGCTGCCATTTTAATTTTCTGGTTTGGGCTTTAAAGTTAAAGAGGTTTTCTATTAAAAAGCTCAGAAATCCTTCTAGTCTATAAAACTTTTCAATACCCATATTCCTGTCAGGTCGTTACCTAGTAACGATTCCTTTTTTGGGTTCTATATAAGCTTTTCAACTCTTTCAAAATTTTATGACAAATCAACTTTTTTCAGTTCTTAAAAATTTTGTTATTTCCAATTGCAATTACAAATTTGGTAAACGACAGTAATATTTAATCTTATAGTTCAACAGTTTGGTAAGTAGTGTACAATAATCGTCGCTCGTCAATAATTTAACAGGCGATTTTTGTTTCTAAGAACGACTTGTTGAACAACTTCTTTCCTTATATAATCTGTTTTTCTGTCGGTTTTAATACCGATAATTTTTGTTTTAAATTATTCCAAAAGAAACCATATATTTCTAAAACCACCTCTGGAACTAGTTCTAGTTATGTATATTGTGTCTTATCATTAAAGTTTAGATAAACGGGTTCTGTTCTTTAGAATTTGTTCTTACATAATATGTTGTAGAATAAATTTCGTTGGGAACCGGTAACAAAAGAATTTTATTGGCAGAATTCCTAGAGTTTGAATATCGAAAACAAATGCAAACTTGTCTTGAAATAGATGACAATATAATTTACATGAATTTTAAGGAACTAGAACAAAAATTTAAAATTGTCTATTGTATTTCCTAAAGGCTACACAGCACTTGCTTTGAGTTGGTTGGTTAAAAATTTGTATTAAGAAATGTTATTAAAAAATTAAATTAATTGTTGGTTAAAATATATTCAATTGTGTTTATACTAGAAAATGTGTAACGTGCGTCATGTAGCGTGCGTCACAAAGGGTTCACGGCTTTTGCTTAAAAACGATAAAATTTTTTGGCTGCAAACAAGTTATTTTAGAATTCTCTTATATTCATCTTTCTTTTAGGTATTAGATTTTGTGTGCTTTATTATGCAAAATTCGCTAAAAATTACTAAAACATACAACAACATTCAAAGTTACTTGCACTTTTTCTAGTGTCCGTCACAAAACTTTGTCATTAATTATTTCGCAACAAATAGTTGTAAAAAAGTTTTTTGCCATTCGAAAGTACACTTAAATCCCACTAAACACTATGTTTAAGTTGAAGGTATCTCTTTTTAAAAACCAAGAAATTTCTATATTTTAATCCAAAAACGCGTACGAATGTAGCGTTCGTCATGCAGGATTTGCCTTATGTGCAAATTTGTGAAAGTGCAAATGTATTTGCATTGCAATAGTGCAAATGTGAAAATGTGCAAATTTGCAAGTGCAAATGAGCAAAAGTGAAAATTTGATTGTTTGTTTGATGCTTTGATGGTTTGATAGATTTATGGTTTGATAAATAGGTGGTTTGATGGTGATGTAAATGTGCAAATATGCACATGTGCAAATGGGCAAATGTGAAAATGAGAAAATATGTAAATATTTATTTCATTCAACATCGCCCAGCCCAAACCGCAAAGACGTGTTTCTTGGAAATTCCTTCGGCGAAGATCAAAACGGGGAAAACCCTCTATAGCTAGAAATCTAAAATTTTAAATATGCTTTTCTTGGAGTATGTGTAAGGTTCATCCTCCGGTGTAAACATTCACCTAGGTCGGATTTTTGAAAATGTGTACGGGGAGGGGCAAAATGTGAACAGTCTCCTCTTTAACGGGCTGCCCACACCGATTTAGCCAGAAACCTGAAATTTTAAATATGTGCTAACTGGAGTATGAGCTAACTCATTGACCAGCTACATTTTAGAATTTTAGTCAGGTAAAAATGGGGGTTCAAAGGGAAAAAATTTTAAATATGTGTTACCTGTAGTATGGTCTAACTCATTATTGAGGTACATCTTAGAATTTAGGTGTTGGACATGGTAAAAATTAGAGACTTTTTCTACGCTAACAACGTAGGGAGCTTTGCCAGCTAGTTTTTGTATATAACATTTACCCTTTATACCACATTTTTGACAAATATGTTAAAATTAAGAAATATTACTTTTCAATTTTGAATGTACATCTTCTGTGAAGGATTTTATTTTAGATCTTAAGTTGATCTAAAGATTATTGTAAAATGTGTCATTTTTTACAAATTTGATATTTTAAAGAATCAATTGAGATTCATCCAATTGATTGTTTTATATGCTGTAGAGAAAATATCGACCGATATGAATGTGGACAAAAATTACAAACAAATTATGCGAATTCCTGTTTAATACATTCCCTAATCGATGACATTTTCCTGTTATTCTATTTTTTTTAAAAAGGAATTAAACTTAATATACTGACGCCTTTTTTGAAAAATAACTAAGGCTTCAAAAAAATACAATTATGTGCAAAAAAAATTATTGGGATAATTTAAAGTAAAAAAACACCCATACATTTTGGAAAAAAAACTAAATATATAATTTTTGGATTATAGTACAACAATAACTCTTAATTTTATTTATTTATTTTGATCAAATATTCAAGAAACAAACCCTCTGGGCCAAATATGGTTTGTATACTACTAAAAAAAACAATTTGCAATAAACAAAAAAATATAAAAAACATATCTATATAAAATGCCTAAAACTAAAATTATAACTGAAATATAAAATTTAAAACTTAAGGTCCATAATGTAGAAATTAAAATCAAAGAAAAGATAAAGTTACAGTTTCAGAATTAGAGGGTGTTTTATGCAAAAATTCAAGCTATGTTGTTGCAATTGAAAAAAAACAACATTAAAAAATATTTTAATTTCCTATAGTCGAATGTGAATAAAAGTATGGACATAAAGCAAATTGTACAAATTATTAATAGTATTGTTACGAAATTATATTCATCAATTTCCATTTACTCGCAAAAATCAAAGTCTTTGTTGAACTGGGCAGTATACGAAAACAAGCTTAATTTAAAGATGAGAAGAATGGTTTTAGCAAAAAATATACGTGCTCTATACACGAATATCCAATAATTAAAACCAATTGGAAATTATTGTGGCAACAGAACGTCCGGAGTTATTTATATTTTCGGGATCGCATTTAACAAAAAAGAAAGAAATCACGCTAGAAGGATATGATCATATTGTGTCGCTATATACATCTAAAAGAACTGGAGGAGATGCAATATAATTTTTTTTATTCAACATTTTGTAATTTCAAAGCCTAGAGGCCAATTAATATATTACAATATTCCACTCACTTAAGGTTAAAATTTATAAATTTTATAAAATTTATAAATTGAAACCCTGATAACTATTTATTTGATACTGTATAAATATAAATTATAATTTAAAAAACATCGGAATGTAACAAAATTTATTTAAATAATATTAGATGTAATTTATTGGATTTTAGTTTGTAGAGCCACATATGAAAACAACAACTTGATAATTGTTGCAATATACAGATCACCGAGCTACGGGGAGGTAAATTTTTTGTAATAGTTTAGAAGAAGTCCTAGAAGAAATTTGTGATAAAAATTGTGACATTTTGGTTGCTGAAGATTTTAATTAGACTGGTCCAAAAATTCCTTATATAAAAATAAAATTGAATGCACACTAAATGGCAATGGCCTAAGACAAATTATAAATTAATATACTCGAATAACAGAAAGTTTAAAAACTATAATCGATTATGTGATATCAAATACATATTACATATGAGTTAAAAATTGTACACCAAATAAAATAGCGGACCACGAAATGATAAATATTTTAATTGAAACTGAAAACACTGATCAAAATAAAGCAGACAATTTTTTAGAAAGAAATATTTTTGTATAACAAAGAGATACTTAATGCAGAATTAGGCAATAATATGATGTATCATGAAAATAAAGATATGAATAAAAATGTATATTTATTTGACAGTTGTGTTAAGAAGACTATTAAGAAATTTTCAAAAAAATAATGATTAATAAGAAAAATACTGTTAATGATTATTTTAACGTTGAATTGAATTCAATGAAGAGAGAAAAAATAATTAAATACCAAACGGCAATATTAGAAATACAAAACAATAAGAAATATTTATAAGGTAATAATAGAAAACGAAAAAAATATCTACATAAATAACAAAGTTAACAATGCAAAAGATCAAAAGCAGATGTGGAGGGAGATCAAAAGTCTAAAAAGAATCAAAATGTGATAAAGTCTGTGATATTTAACAATATAAAATGTAAGGATAACACAGGAAATTGCTAGTAAATTAATAAGAGACTCAATCGATAATGTGCAATATGAAAACCAAGTAACTATGATAAATAACAATTTCAAATTCCGTGGAATAAACATTTTAGAATTTGAAAATATAATAGAAAAAATGAAAAATAAAAAAAAAATAAAAAAAATCATTATTGTCAATTTTAATATAAAACACTATAAAATAAAAATTAAATTTTTAGCAACAGGGGAGTTTCATGATAACTGGAAAAAGTCTATGGTAACACTAATAGAAAAAGTATCCAAAACAAATAATTGAGAAGAATTCAGGCCAGTTAAAACTTAAAAAAAAACTGTGAAAAAATTTTAGAAAAAGCTGTAAAAGAACAATTGGAAAAATATATTAAAGATAATGCTATTTTGTCAAAGTATCAATCAGGCTTCCGTAAAAAATACTCATGTGAAACGACTGTAAACTATGTAATATGTAGATGGAAAAATATAGAAAGTAATAAGAAAATAATGGCTTTATTCTTAGACTTCAAAAGAGCATTTGAAACAATTGACAGAAACATTATGGTACGAAAACTTAATATGTATGGAATACAAGTTACGGAATTAAAATGGTTTGAGTCTTACTTGAAAAATAGAAAAGAAATTATAAAAGTTAATGATATTTTATCAAATGAAATAGAAAATGATAACGGTGTTCTACGTGGATCTATTTTGGGTGCCCTGCTTTTCATTATATACATAAATGGCATGCCAAACGTTTTGGACAAATGTGAAATGATTTAATACGCAGACTATACGCTGATATACATAGAAGCAGATAATAAAGGACAATCTCGGGAAAATATGGTTCATGACATAAAGAAAATTACTACTTGGTTGAAAACGAACAAACTAAAGCTGAGCGAAAGTAAAACTAAAATAACTGAAATAAACATGAATTCCGAAACAATTTTTGAAATTATTGACAAAATAATAATAAAAACAATAAATAAAATAAAAACAATAAATAAAATAAAAACAATAAAAAAGTAAAACATGTAAATTATTTTGGTTTTGTAATAGACAATGAATTGAAATTTAAGAACCATATAGATTATACATATTTGTAAAAAAAAAATTGGGGTTTTCCAAAGAATAAGAAATAAAATATCAAAAACGACTGCAGTAAATATATATATATATATATATATATATATATATATATATATAATTTATTAATTGGCCTCTAGGCTTTGAAATTACAAATGTTGAATAAAAAAAAAAAAAATTTAAAATGTAGTTTTATTATTGTATTATATATATATATATATAATACAATAATAAAACCACATTTTCATTTTTTTTTTTAATCAACATTATAAAAAAAATTGGCAACAAAATTGGGGTTTTCCAAAAAATAAGAAATAAAATATCAAACACGACTGCAATAACTATATATATATATATATATTTATATTTATTGCAGTCGTTTTTGATATTTTATTTCTTAATAATATATATATATATATATATATATATATATATATATATATATATATATATATATATATATATATATATATATATATATATATATATATATATATATATAATGCAATAATAAAACTACATTTTCAATTTTTTTTTTTTTTTTTTTATTCAACATTTTTAATTTCAAAGCCTAGAGGCCAATTAATAAATTACAATATTCCACTCACTTAAGGTATCTTAAAATGTATAAATTAAAACGCTGATAACTATTTGATACTGTATAAATAAAGTATATAACATTTTGATATCCCAAATTGAAACGAGAAAAAGAATAATGTAGTAATAATAAATTATCAAAAAGAAAATTGTTGCAATTATTGAAAGCTATTTAAAAGTTTTCTTTTATAAACATGAACGCTATAATTGAATTGCCTTAAACATGCTGGCAGCGCATTAAATAATAAAAGCACACGCCTATGAAAAGACCCAAGGAGTATTGAAAGGTGCAATTAGACTATGAGATCTAGTAGATCTAGTAAATCTACAAAAATTTGATATAAACCAAGGACAATTTATACTAAAAACTTGATAGAAATATAATAGGAGATAGAAATATAATAGGATCGACAATCTGTTGTAATACATCTCAAATAGAAAGGACGCAGAAACTTTAAAATAGAATAATGAGAATTATTTTAATATTAACGAATTTAATATTATTTTAATATGATAGGGAATCTTAAATAGATGAACATTAAACAAAGATTAGTACTCATCACATTGATTCTTACCAGAAAAATAAAAGAGGGAGGTGCTCCAGAATATCTATGCGAACAAATAAAATATGCCGGAGAAGTACAACCATATGGCCTAAGCAGATAATTTTCGAATTCAACGAACACCGACAACGCAAATGCAAAAAAACACTTATCTACAAAGGTTTTAAACTATTTAATGCTCTTCCATGTATTGTAAAAAATGAAACAAATTATAATGTATTTAGAAAAGTATGTGAAAAATTTAGCAGAAAAAATGTAATTTTATAGAATTTTCCGGAATATTTTTTATACCATATGCCATCCCTGAAATGGCAACTCTTTCACAATATCTGCCAACATTAAAAAATATACTTGACGTTTCCGGTATAGAACTTCCGGACGGTGTTGACACATTTAATTTGGTCTTACCGCACATATAAGTAAGAGACATACCTGTTTAGTTGGTAATAAAACGCTTAAAAAACAATATTGATGATTAAAAGTGGTAATTTTAGCTGATATTTAAACCAATTTCTGTATCATATTGATGTAAATAATTGTACCAAGTATGAGGTTTTCAGATATTCAATAAACAAGATTAAACTTGGAGTGCTGATTAAAATTTGTAGATAATTTCAATAAGTTAGGTTCCTCATGATTTAATATGATTAGGACTTCTTTTGTTTGGCGTAGAATAGATAAACAATGCCAATAAAGTAGTCTATCTTATATATACATGCATTGGCAATGTCCTGATATTCCACATTTTTTTTTTAACCCTTGGATTCATACTTGGTAAATTTATTTACATAAATGGGTTCAATCTATAAGATACAATGACCATTATAATATTTCCATCAAAAATAGATTAAATAATATTAACATTTCGTACTATTTTCTTACTGTCCCTATTTTTATTCACATTCGGCTACAGTTAATATTATTATTTTTGAATGTTATTTTTTTGAATTATAAAAAGAAAGTTTGAATTGTTGCAAAGAATGAAGAGTTGTTGTACAATAATCTAAAAATAATTTTGGTAGGTTTTTACCAAAATATATGCATGCAAGTGTTGCTATTTTTTCGCACATAACTGTATATATGTACATTTGAGCAGTATGTATTTCTCATACTTTTATTAAATGCTTAAAATTTCGAAGGTGATTAGAAGACGAAGAATATTGAAAAAAAAAATTCAAAACTTAAAATTATAAAGTACCGTGACTGCATATGCAAAGTTTCATGTTAATCCAGTGGTCGAGTTGATGTTTCACGACGTTGTTCATGGAAGCTTACTTAAATTTATTAAAAATTTACAATTTAAAAAAATTCTGTTTATCTACCAATTCTTACAAATTTTACCAGTACTCTTAAATATATATGGACTGTCATGAATAATGACCAACTATATTATGACACACAGGTGCTCAAAGACTTACCCAAATAATCTGTTATTGTTAATCCTTGTTCCGAATGTTTTGTTGCTGTTGTTGTTATTGTTTTCAAACGACTTGTAATACTTGAGCTCTTGCTGCTTCTACTGCTACGACCATAAATAGAGTTCACCGCATCTAACATTCCAAAGCGCAAAAATGGAACGTTATGAACTATGGATGCAACTGCCAATATTTGCTAATATTGGGAATTAGCAATAACGGACAGTAATTTGTTCTCGATGATGATTTTAAGTTGAGACGAGGTAGCAAAAGAAATAACAGCCGAAGTCTTAGAAGACAAAAAATCCAGACAGAAACAACTCTGTATAAACTTGACGTTCAATAGTTGCTTCTATCTGTTGGTAGCCTCTGAATTGGTAACAATATTGGCTAATGAATTTTTAACATTTCCTATGGTGTAGGAATTTAGTGACGAGCAGGCGCAGGTAATGAAAAATATTCCACAAAATTGGCGTCTGTAAACTAATACACCACAAAGGGGGGACTCGAATGCAAAAGAATCACAAAATTTTTGCACCTTTTTTTTCTATTTTACCTCAACAAAACTGCTATTAATACTCCAAAGCCAATTTACGACAGTTCCTTAGAATTTTGTCTGCGTTAGAGTTAGTTTCGGTTTGGTCTTTGATTTGTTTCACTTTTTAATTGTTTTTGGTGTTTGTTCAAATGGATTGCAACACACATATGATTCTTCTTTTCGACAGAAACACGCACACAAACTCAACTTTAATTTCTTCGCAATTTTAATACTTCACTAAAGGAAATTTGTTATTTGATTTATAAACTTGGATAATATGTTTTATTTAAAATAGAAATTTTAATTAACAAGATTTAATTTATTTTTTTTGTTGAATTTGATTCAAACAAAATTTGTTTTTTTTCGCTTTTGTTTGCTTGTTCTTCAACTATTAATTTTTATGTTGCTTCTTCTTCGTCCGTCTTTAATCGTTGATTTTTTTTTTTATTTTATTTCTGGTTGTATATATTTTTCTTCTTCGTCCCAATGTTCGAACGTCGCTAAATTTGCCTTTGTTTTTTTTTTAAAGCAGTCCAATGAAATTTCACCCGAACTTTATTGAGACTACTGATGATGGAAGAAGAGCAGCAAGTCACTTGGTTTTTTCCTTATTTGTAAAATTTACCAGAAAACAATTTCCAAAGCTTTTATGTTTTTCATATAAAATATTTTTCTGTGAGGAAAATTGTCTTATTTTCTCAAGTTCGACTTCTGTTATTAACAATTGAAATTTGCATAGAATTTCTTATTTGGCTGAAAAATTAAACGCACAAAAAATCTTCCGCAAAATTTTTTATGGCTCACAGCACGAATACAATTACACAGAAAACGAGATTTCACTCGTCGCGCTTGCATGTTTTGGGTAATAGAGGTGCCAAGTTTTTGTTTTACTGTCAGTCAATAAGTTTAATGAGATAGTTGTCTCTTTTACTCATGTAAAGTTTACGCTAAAGCTTTCCTTGTCTCTCACGAAAACAGAGTTGCATGTTATTACAAATCGCTGTCGTACAAAAACCAGAATTGTTAAGCAGAGTTGCTTTAGTTAGAGTTCCCATTGCCCATAATAAAGCAAACACACACGAGGAGAATTGTGCTGGCATAACTTGCCAGCTTGTTGGCAAGCGCTCGAAGAGAATGGTTGGGTGGCGAAAAGTTTCAACCAGCTTTTACCCCGCATTAGCAGTACAAAACTAATACAAGCACATTTTCAAAAACGCCAAAGGATAAATGAATACAAAAAACATTAACCCACACAAAGCTATGTATACGTATACATTTAATGCCAGATGAATATCATTCTCGCGCGTACGAAAAGAACAAAAATTGTGCCCTTAAATATTAGTCTGGTGTGTGTTGGCTGATATAAATTAATATTAACGAAAGTGCAAAAATATCTTTAACCAAAAATACATGGTAATGCGAAGATGATTCGACAATCGAATTGCCCGGATGAAAAACTTATTGCAGCAACAATCGTCTTCGTGTTGCGGAATATAGCCCAATTAGTAGGAAACGTGTGCCGAAAAAAATACATCAACACAATACGAAACGATTCTCCAGAAAGATAAATTGGCAATATTATTAATATTGCTGAAATATCACATGGAAGATAAATAACATATCGGCAAAATATCACCAGGAAGATAAATATGTATAAGATCTTTCTTATTTCATCGCTGCCTTTCTAGCTCTCCGTGGACCCGTCTTTTCTTTGTACAATCTTTTGAATTTAGTTTGAAGTTTTTAATTAATGCAATCAATGTTTACTTACCTTGGCTTAAACCATGGTTAGCAAGCAATACATTTTCATTATAACAGTAGTTGTCTATCACGCTCTGATAAATACCAATACGAAAATTTTAAAACTGCGATTCCAATAATGACATGTTTTTTCTTATAACACGTAATTTATTTCATAATATTACCTGTTAAATTTTTATTATATTTGCAAAATACCGTTAAAAAATCGGCGTTTCGGTAGTTTAGAGTAATTATAACGGTAGTTAAAGATATTTCAACATTGAACTGGTTATACAAAAAGACACTTACCTTTAATGGAAACGCAATTTTATAATTTTCATATCGGTCTTAAAGTGTCTGTGATAGCCAACTACCGTAATTATAAAAAGGTATTGAATTTCGTTTCGTATAAGAAATGCAGTATAATGCGGGGTAAAAGCTGTTTAAAACTTTACGCCACCAAAAAACATTCCTCTTCGCCCAGCTTGCCAACAAGATGCCCGCACAATTGTCCTCGTGTGCGATAGCTCAATCTCATCTTTGATTTATTTGCCTTTTAAATAAATCGAGTTCTTTCAATATTGCAAATAATAAACACTGTTTGAAATTATTTATAGCTCTTTTTATTTATGACAGACACTAAAAATTACAGAAAAACACTTCAATAGCACACTTTATTCACACGGTATAAATAGACTAAACGTTAGCCACACTTTAGTTCTTAGCACTCCAGCGTTTTGTTTTATAAACTGAACTGCTGCGTCACCGAGTACCAGTATTTATATGAGTAGTCAGGTATTCTAGTTATTTCCAGTTTATTACGACACTAGATTTTTCCAGCTGTGAAGAAATTTCTAGTTGTAGAAATTTCTTGTAACACTGCCGCCCACTTAAGCCTGTTCGTCCCGAACAGACATATCTATTCCTTTTCCATAGATGAACAACCTTCATTTTGGACCTTGGGCTCTGATCTTTCTGTATACCACATCATTCAACCTTTTAATTACTCTATAGGGTCCGTCCCAATGCGTTTGTAATTTGGGAGATAATCCTTTCTTTCTTTGCTGGTTAAATAGCAGAACCAGCTGACCCTCATTAATTCCTCCAGAATTTGCTGCCCAATCGTACCCCACCTTCATCTTATCGCTGACTATTTTAATTCGATTGCGAACAAACTCATAAAGCTCGTTAAGGTCTTCTTGTTCCCGGGAAGCGTTGTCGTTGTCTGTATCTATAGCGGCGGGCTTAACACCAAATTCTAAATCGCCAGGCAATTTAAGTTCCGTTCCGAAAATAATTTTTGCAGGTGTCCGGGAGGTGGAATCGTGAACAGCCGATATATATGCCAGCAGGAATTTGGGGATGTGTTTGTCCCAGTCCTTCTGATGAGTACTGACCACTTTTCTTAAGTATTCTTCTAAAGTGCGATTGAATCTTTCGATCATACCATCAGATTGCGGATGCAGCGGGGTGGTTCTTGTTTTTCTTATTCCATACAACTCACACATTTCGTTGAAGATAGCAGGTTCAAAATTCCTTCTCTGGTCAGAGTGTAATTCTAATGGAACACCATAGCGGTACATCCAGTTGTTCACAAATGCGCTTTTTACCGTTCTGGCTTCCTGGTTCGGTATAGCGTATACCTAAGGCCATTTACTGAAATAGTCATCACAAGAACGTAACGGTACCCGGAATCACTGACAGGGAAAGGGCCTGCTACATCCATTGCTATCCACTCAAATGGGGCACCCGAGTTGTATTGTTGAAATAGCCCACGACTTCTCCTTACTGGTCCTTTAGCTGCGATGCATTGCGCGCAATTTGCTATCCAGTCGCTTACAGCTTGCTGGCAGCCGACCCAGTAGAATCGTTGTTTTAACTTCTCTAGGGTTTTCGTGGCACCGAAATGACCACCACTGGGACCGTCATGGAACTCTTTTAATACTTCGTCTATTTTGCTTGACGGCACCACAATTAGCTTTGTCTCAGTTTTGCGGTCCGCACTTTCCCATGTACGGTATAAGCAGTGTTAAATTACCCGTAGACTGTTCCACTGGGCCCAATACGCCTTCATTAGCGGACTTTCAGTTCATATTTGTTTACGGGCCTCTTGTCCTCTGCTTTGGCTGACATAATTTTTGACAGTATGGGGTCATTTTGTTGCACCGCCGACCAGGCTTCACTTGACTCAATATGCGTTAGTCTTATATCAACAATGCACTCTTTTCCTTCAGTCCTCAAACAATGTTTGCACTCTAAATTACAGGGGCTTCTTGAAAGGTCGTCCGCATTGCAATGATTTATGCCTTTCCTGTGCTCGATGCTGAAATCATAGCTTTGAAGTCGTTCAATCCAACGAGCTAGCTGCCCTTCTGGTTGTTTAAATTGCAGCAGCCACCTGAGTGCAAAATGGTCGGTTCTTAGTTGAAAGTGCTGACCGTACAGATACTTGTGGTAGTGCTTTACACATTCTACCGCCGCCAAGAGTTCCTGCCGTGTTACGCAGAAGTTCCTTTCGGGTTTCGAAAGTACTCGACTGTAATAGCCATTGACTTTTTCGGTTCCATTGATCACCTGCGAAAGCGCACCTCCTATTCCGTGTCCGCTTGCATTGCTATCCAGCACAAATTTTTTCCGGCCACAGAATATCCATTAACCGCTCAAATGTTGCTGGAGCATTGTAGAGTCCAAAGGGCATCAGATTAAACTGCCATAATCCGTCACCTGTGCTAAAGGCAGTTTTCTCCTTGTCTTGGTCACAAATTTCTACTTGCCAATAACCATTTTGCAAGTCCAATGTGGAGAACCATTTGGTTCCTGCTAGCGTGTCAAGAGTATCGCCAATTCTCGGTAGTGGATAGCTGTCCTTCTTGGTGATACCGTTTAGTTTTCTATGATTAACACAGAACTAAAACTATAGGCGAGCTCCATGGGCTAGAAGATGGTTCGATTACTCCACTACGCTCCATTTCGTTGACTACCACCCACAAGCTGTTGTCCTCACAATCTCCCTCCATGCGCACCCATACTAAAGTTTCTGACCGTGCCGGTATTTTCTAATGACTGATTTCTAACTCGAGCCACTTGCTCATATCCAACATCAAGGGGTATTTCAACATTGCGCTAAGCCATAACTTTTTGCCCCATATGCAGATAAATGCTGTGACCAATCATGAAATCTGCACCAGTTATGCGCTAAGCCATAACTTTTTGCCCCATATGCAGATTAATGCTGTGACCAATCATGAAATCTGCACCAATGATTACTTCGTCCACAATATCGGCAACAATATATATGTGATTGACGCTTATGTTGGCAATCGTTAGATTTACATTTATTTTACCATAGACAGAGGCAGGCTCCCCAGTAGCTGTGCGCAGACTTAACCCGTACAGTGGTTCAACAGCCTTTTTACTAAATCGGGCCTGATGATTGACTGTGATGTTCCTGAGTCTATCGTAAAAATGTGCTTTCGCCCGTTGATGTACCCATACGCAGTAAGATTGCTTTTCTCCTGCTGTATTACTGATATGGAGATTGTGGGGCCATCGGTTGTGGGAGCTAGCTCATGCCCCGTAGTGCTAGCTCTTTTTAGTTTAACGGTGACTCTTTAGGTGATTGCTGATCGTCCCGGAGGCTCTTCCTTGGTGCTTTGCAATCTCGCTGGAAATGTCCCACTCTACCGTAGTTGTAGCATTTAGCCTTAGCCTTGACTTGCTTCTCTCCTAATGCCTGCTTAAATGCATCCTTTAACTCCTTGAGCACTTCTCTGAATCCTTCTGTTAAATTTGTGCTGATATCTTGCTCTCTTTCAGCAGTCACTTCGAGGTTACGCACCTTAAATATTTGTGGCTTGGAAATCACCTTCGCAGTCTCTTGGGCCAGCGCGAATGAGACAGTTTCGGCAAAAGTCGACTTCTGCGTAGCACATACCGCATGTCTCACATCAGAATCCCGAATTCCATTCACAAATGCTTCAATTTTGAACTGGTCTAAAAATGGATGATTTTCACCTGGATAAGTCAGCTGCACCAACCGCTCAATCTCTGTCGCAAAATCTTGCAATGACTCATTTGCTTTCTGAAGTCTACCTCTTAGTTCCAATCTGTATATTTCTTTTTTGTGTTCGCCACCATACTTTAAGTCAAACTATTCTTTGTGAGAAACCCAAAAGGAAAGGACAAGAGGTACAATGCCACAGATGCCAACGTTGGCGTCACATTGCTAAAAATTGCAATTCCGAATTCCAATGTGTGAAATGCGATAAAAAGCACCCCCCGGGTGAATGCCAGCGCATAAATTCTGAGACGTCAGCACCCCACTGCGTGAACTGTGGAGTAAGTGGTCATCCTGCAAACTGGAGAAGTTGCTCATTAATAATTGTTTACAATTAAAAACAATTATTAATGATGCTTAAAATTTGAGACATAGACTCTAAAAAATAACACCAGGTCCTACTGCCTTTAAAGACGTATTTCTGTTCGTTGGTCAAAAGAAGTCTCCTTTTTGCCAGCAGCTCATACACAATAATACTATGACTTCCAATAGTTGTCAAATTTCAGAGATATTTAGAACTCATTATACTACTGTTTTTCAAGAGGTAAGTCCTGAAGGACCGGTCAACAATATAGAGAATCAAATCCCATCATGTGTTGATAGACTACCGCCGATAGCAATCTTGATAATTACCATTTTACAAACGTGAATAATATCAGAATGCACATTAACAACATTAATAGCAAAAAGTATTTTGGCTTTGATGGCGTTTCCAATTTTATAATTAAAAAATTTCCTGATACAACACTAAAATAATTAGCTGCTATTTTTAACAATTGCATTAATAACGGCTTTTTCCCATCGGCTTGAAAAAGCACAAAAATACTTCCAATTAAAAAGCCTGAGGATTTTCGCCCAATATCACTTTTATCCAACATTGGTAAATTATTTGAACACGTAATCAACGAAAAACTAGAAAATGAGTTCATTGTGGAACCAATATCGGAATTTCAATTTGGATTTAAACGATCTCACTCAACACAACATGCATTGTTGAAGTTTCACAATGATGTAACTTGCAACTTAAGGGATAAAATATGCACGTTGGCAATATCATTGGATATAGAAAAGGCGTTTGATTCGGTTTATCATAGTGGAATCCTCTACAAACTGATAAATCTTGGCGTTGACCAATTTCTGGTAAAAATATTTTGCAGCTACTTTACTAATAGAAAGTTTGGCGTCCAAATCAACAACATTACCTCAGAACTAGGACATGTGAAAAGTGGGGTACCTCAGGGAAATGTCTTGGCTCCCTTCCTATTTAACATTTTCCTGCATGATTTTCCTCACCAATCTAGAAATTCAAAGGCTATTTTATACGCTGATGATCGCCTTATTTATGCACACAATGCATCACCAATACTAGCTCTGAACTCTGCTGTATTTCATCTTGTAGAAATAAGCGCCTATTACAGGAAATGGGGCATTAAAATTAACGCAGCCAAGTCTGAGGCTATCTGTATTAGGAACCCTTCGGGTAAATGTCCTAGATATGTGTTGCCGGAAAGTAAATCCCTTCAACTTATACTAGACGGCGAAAATATTCCATTTAAAAATTCAAGCCCAAGCTAGAAGTCTCTTGGAAGAGGCGAAAAAGATTTCTGGAATGTTTGCATCACTAATGAACAACACATACTTACCTAAGAACACCAAGCTTTTACTCTACAAGGTCGCCATAAGATCGGTTCTGTCTTATGGATTCCCAATCTGGTTTACTATATCTCCTATAGTAGCCAAATAATTGGAGATATTTGAACGGAAGATCCTAAGAAAATGCATCGGAAAAAATTATGAAAATTTCATAAAACGATTTTCAAATACAGTTATGTCTATGAAAATGTCGATGTTCTACCCTTCTGTAGGTATGCCATGTCGTTGCAAGCCAGATTTGTTGAGAATCTTGCGCTAGACGATAATATGCTTGTCTGCCAAATATACGAAAGCGAGAAAAACACCATCTGGGCTGGATCTACATATCTTTCTGCTGTCGGTATAATCAATGGACGTATTGACGACGATCCAGCTCCTCTGGTCCTTCCCTCATTCTCAGCCTCCAGCAATCATACGGGCTGAAGATGATATACGTATATACTAAATTTTACATGAACTGTAATATGAATATGTTTTGTCAATTTATGTAACAGAACTTTTGCTATTTATTTTTACTAATGTTATTTATTTAGTTTTAGTAATGTTATTTACAGACGTCTTTTCTGTTAGCGACTCTAAAGGCCGAAAGCAAGTCTTGTCAAACTTTTAATTTTATACTTTTTTTACATATTCTATCTCACTTTAGCAATGTTGCTTTTAACGTTAACTTAGTTATTAGAGTAAGACACATATAGCTCTAAGAATGTTATTATTATTATAGTATGTAAGACAATCAATATAATCGAAAAAGAAGAAGACTTAATAAAATTGTTACATAATTACTTACACGTTCAACTTCTCTCAATTTGCAATACAATCACACTTTTTTACTAGCACACTCACACTTTTTGAAATTGAAAACTGGATGGTATTCAATTTTTCATTCAAGCCGTGAGACAGTCTGAGAAGCAATTTTAACAGCTGATCACAATTCTTGTAAGTTTTCATGTTTCGTTCTACAAATACTCTGCCACGGATTCATGAATCCGGCTTCTACTGTACGTGTACGGTCCGAAAATACGTATCCGCCAAAGCTTGCACGTAAACGGAACATTAACCGTATAATTGAATTTTCGAAAACAATACGTTTTTACTCCGTTTTGGTGTATCCGTTTCTGTACCGTCAAATACGGGCCACTGTTTTTCATCAGTTTTTCTTCCGTTGCTTTTGGATTTGCTTAGTAATAAAAAACTAATACTTAAATATCCCTCAGGTAAATATTTATGAAAAACGATGATGTGTGCAAAATTATGTTGATTTGCAAATAAAAATATTGCCCGACAGCTTAAAATAATTTTGGGAAAAAATTTGCTAATTTGCATTGTTTGCTTCATCATATCTAGAGTATTCAAAAACCGAAACCGGTCAACTGGTTTCTTTTTTTTATAAACCGATCGGTTTCGAATATTTTGTAAATTCGAAGAAAACCGAAAACCGGTGTTTTTTGTTCGGTTAACTGGTTTTTTTAATTACATCACCAACTGGGTTACATGGTCTCTTTTATTTTTTCCGAACACTTTTATAATCGTTTGTTTGGTTATGAAGATTTAGATGTAAGTCTGATAGATTCCGATGAAGACTTAACTTTGGATATTCCAAATTTAAATAGTATAATTTCTGATCTAAATAACACAATAAACAATATTCAAAATCCTAAAAAAGAGACTGTACGAAATCATTCAACATTATATAATGATTTCAAAAGAACTGAAAAGTTGGACAATTTATATAAATGTCTTTTGACTATTTTTCCAACATCTACTATTAGTAAAGAGTATTTTCCACTTCTAGCTTTATCAAAAGCAAACAAAAAAAAAATCGTCTTAAAACGAAACATTTAAATTGCATATTATTTCTAAAATATTATTTTAGAAATGAAAAATAGATTTTTATTTTACATATTTTAAGTGTTATTTTAAAAAAACTTAGTTAATGCCAAACGTTTAAAACGTTCAAATTACTAACATACCTAATTTTACCCAATTTACAAACTTAATGATCTCTATTCATTAAGTTTTTAAGATATTATATTAAAAAATATTAAAACCAATAAATAAAATGTTGAAATGAAATACAATAAAAAAATTAAATTTAAATGAATATATGTATTTTTTTATTTTTATTACTTTATATATTAATTTTTTTTTGTAATAAAAACAATTAACAATTAACCGGTCAACCGGTTTCTTGTTTTTTTTAAACCGATCGGTTTCGAATATTTTGTAAATTCGAAGAAAACCGAAAACCGGTATTTTTTGTTCGGTTATCCGGTTTTTTTAATAACATCACCAACAGGGTTAATTGGTCTCTTTTTTTTTCTGAACACTGTTATAATCGTTTGTTTGGTTATGAAGATTAAAGCTAAAAGTCCATCAGATCAGCTGATTTTGATAGCATATTTTTATTTTAAAAACTACACAATGGAGCAAAAACTAATTGAAGCTGTAAAAAAACAAGAAGTTCTTTATTTTAAAGTTATTTTATTCAACAAATTTACGCTAAAGCTGATCAAAACAAATGCACAAAAAGCGTGGTATGTAACTTGAATTTCAGTAAAGCGTTGACGCGTACAAAGCGTTGACGCAATAACGCCATACCACGCATGCTGCGCTTCTTCGCGTCATGATAGGTTATTTTTATTTTGAAAACTACACAATGGAGGAAAAACCAATTGAAGCTATAAAAACACACGAAATTCTTTATTTTAAATTTATTTTATTCAGCCAATTTATGCTAAAGCTGATCAAAACAAAAGCGTTAAAAGCGTCGTATGTAACTTGAGTAAAGCGTTGACGCGTACAAAGCGTTGACGCGTAAATGCGTGGTATGGATGTCAGTCTGATAGATTCCGATGAAGACTTAACTTTGGATATTCCGAATTCAAATAGTTTAATTTCTGATCTAAACAACACAATAAACAGTATTCAAAATCCTAAAAAAGAGACTGTACAAAATCCTTCATCATTATATGATGATTTCATATATCTTGATATATGCGACAAAAGAACTGAAAAGTTGGAAAATTTATATAATTGTCTTTTGACTATTTGTCCAACATCTACTATTAGTAAAAGAGTATTTTCCACTTCTAGCTTTATCAAAAGCTAAAAAAATCGTCTTAAAACGAAACATTTAAATTGCATATTATTTTTAAAATATTATTTTAGAAGTGAAAAATAGATTTTCTTTTAACATATTTAAAATGTAATATTAAAAAAAAAAAATTATTAAATGCCAAACGTTTTAAACGCTCAAATTACTAACGTACCTAATTTTACAAATGTACAAACTTAATGATCTCTATTCATTTGATATGAATACAGTTTTATAATATTAATATTAAAGATATTATATTTAAAAATATTGGTTTTAAGTTAATTTTTTGTTGAAATGAAATACAATAAAAAAATTAAATGTAAATGAATATATATATCTATATATATATATATATATATACACATATATATACATATATATTTTTTTTCTCAAAGAATGTATTTTTTTATTTTTATTACTTTATATATTAAATTTCTGTATTTTTTTTTGGAATAAAAACAATTAACAAATTATATAAGCTTTTTATTCAAATTGAAAAAAACCGAAAAAACCAGTTGACCGGTTTTTTCAGCAAAAACCGAAACCGGTTTTTTAAAATTAGATTTTTCGAAGAAAACCGAAACCGGTTTTTTCAAAAGTCCGGTTTTTTGAAATTGTGGTACTAGAGCACAATTTAAACCAAAATTAAATATTTGTTTTATTTATTTCATGATTTTTAATGGGCCACAATCGCAGTGATTGATGGATGGTAATTGTGCTGGAGATAAATATGGTATTTGTTTGGTGTTTGTTGGATTTAGTTTTGTTATTTTAATTTAAATATATTTGTAAATAAATTTAAAGAAAAAAAATAAAAATTTGCTACTAACAATCAAAATAATATGCCTTTACACAAATCCGTTTTTTGGTTGAAAAAACGGTATGAATCCGTCACTGACGGACTATTAACGGAAAACTACGTTTTTCATCCGATATATCCGGTCCGTCATTGAGACGAAAATGGTGATAACTTAAAATAATAAAAATTGGATAAATTTCATAAATAAATATACAAATTTATGAGAATTATGGGACATAAAATGTTTGTGTAAAAGTAAAAACAGCAGCATATGAAAAATAAACAAAAAAATATAGAAACATTTTTAAAACTAAATTTTAAAAATTTGCTTTTATCCGCGTATATTTGTTTAGTAGTAGTATATTCAAACTTGCAGAACTGATTTTTCCTTTTTGTTTCGTTTTTGGTTCCATCGACTGAACTAAAAAGAGAAACATTAAAAGAAACACATGTTTATACTTAGGGTCCTTCGTCTGTTTGTAGCATAAGAACACACAGAACTGTAAATTGACTGCACTCTTTTATTTCTAAAACTTGGATATACTTTTTGTGTACAAGTTCCAAGAGTAGAAAATTTTACCGAGACTGTAAAGAAAATCTGAATTTATTGCAAAAACGAATTAAATTTAATCAAATTTATAGCTTTAATGAAAATAAATAATATTAATTATATGAAATTTAATAATAATAAAAATTAAATAATACAGTTATAAAACTGCATGTGGAAGAGTACAGAATAATTAAAAAACGACGACGAAAAATATTCCATAAATTTTTCAAGAAGGAAAGAAAAGTAAACGTAAGTTTAGGAAAATTTTAAAATAAGTAAAATTTAAATATCAAAAATTGCTAATACCATTTCTATTTTTTTTTTTATTAATTTATCGGTATAATGCTGCCTTCGTTATTGTTGACGCCAACACCACCGACGTCTATTCTCTTTTGCATATGTACACATTGAATTTACTTGTGTGTGTGACTGATACACTTGAACATCATTTTTATTTTCCTATTCTTTTTTATTATCATTTCGTATGGTTCATTCGTCGTTATTGCTCGTCGCGGTTGCTGTGTCGTTTTTTTCTACGGTTTCCATTTAATCATCAGTGATTTTTTTATACAACAAAAGATTAGAAAAATTTATTTCACAAAAAAAAACTGACAAATTTATCACAAAAAATATTTTAAAGTTTTTCTTAATCTCCAAGCCAAGTGGTTTATAAATATATACCTTGCAGTCTAAATTAATACATAGTTGGAATTTATAAAAGGAGTAAAAAAAGAAAAAAATGACGTCTCTCGAACCCAACGTGAATCGTTTGCAAAATTTCAAAAACAAAGGCAAGGATCAAGAGGTAAGTTTTTTCCCATTTATTTGCAGTTAATAATTTCTTAAGAAGAACCACACCCTTTTCCTACAAAAATGTTTTCAATAATTACTTTTTTTTTATAAAATATATTTTCCTTAAAAAAAGAGGCACATGTTTTTGTTGTAATAGTGGTATATTGTATCATGTGTTGTACCAAAAGGGAATTGGCAAAAGTAAAATTGCTTAACCTCTATTCCTTTTTTATTGATTTTTCATTATTATACTTTATCAAAAATTGCTCTTCACATATCCTTCCTATATCATTATTATTTATATGCGTTATATTTGCATATGGTGTTTTCTCAATCCATTTTCATTATCATTTATTTCCTCGTGGTTCAGTGTTTCTATTGCGGTGATTTTTGCTGTATTTTTTTATTATTCATTTATTTACTGTCTAACTTTAATCCAGTGTTGCCAGAAAAGTTTTGTCTCATATCCCTATTTTGCAAGTTAAAACCTCCAAATGATTCCCAAACTCTGTTTTTAATTAATTCTTTTAGTTTTTTTTTCGATCTTCTTGAATTGTATTTTATTTTAAATTGAGCTTAAATTCTGTTTTTATTTATAAAAAATAATTATATATTTAATTGTCCCAATATTTCGTCACCACGTGACTTCTTCAGGGGAATTTTTTTTTATATAATTAAATTAAAATTATAAATTGAAAATTTATAACAATTTTTTTTTATATCCTTTTTTACTATTGGGTTTGTTTTATAGTTGTAGTAATTGATTTTTGTTGCTCCGATGTGCTTATATATAAGCTTTCAATTTATAATTTCCATTTATTAATTATATAAAAAAAATTTCCCCTGAAGAAGTCACTCAATGTGGTGTTGAAATATTGGGATAAATAAATATTTATAATTAAAAAAGAGCTCTTAAGCTCAATTTAAAATAATAATTATTATTTTCACTTCAGAAATAGATAAATTGGCTGATATTACTAAATTTTTCCTGGGTAGTATTATAATTAGATTGAAAATTACAATATAAGGACGAAAAATAGGGAGCACAATTGGTACTAAAGCGGCATTAGATCTATCAGAAGTACTGTACCAGTCGGTTAAGTCCTGAATTATATAGATAAAAAATTAATGATTTTCTTTGATGAAACAGATTGTTCCGATATTGAAGTAATTAGGTCCTTTTACTTAAAAATATATAATTAGGGTTTTCACTCTTGGTAGTAAAGTACCATGTAAATATTGTAGATATAGTTAAAATACTATTTACAAAGCACAACAACATAATGTATAAAACTAAAGTTTTCTACACTGTGATTAAAATACAAGTCAAAAATGTATCGTAAAAACGTAAATTTTATGTTGGCGAGTTCCTATGCTTTAATCATACAATGTAACGTTGATAAAATCCTTATATTGGTAAAGTAACAAAAAGTATAGTGAAGAAAATCAAAAGAATAATTAGAGACAGGAACGGAAAACTTAATTCCAAAAATGTAAAGTATTATGCGGTTATATACACTGTTTGCAGAACAAAAGCAACCAAAATCGCTATCGACTTTTTTTGTATTTTAAAGCATGTTGTTGTTTTTCCAGTATTCTTTATCATTTCTTACTTTAAAACATTACAAATAAAAAGACAAAACCTAATTTGTAAACAAAAAGAACCGTTTTATTTTTTTTTTTTGAAATAAACTGTAAAAGGCACTATTTCAGTTGTGCAAAACAAAAGCAACATTAAGCAGCAAACAACTTGCATTGTCTTTACTGGTAAGATTAACGGCTAATTTTTGCATTATCTTTTAGTTAGCTTCTTTTAAGTTTACTGAAATCTAGTAGCGTAATAGCTCGTGATACATATCCAGAAAAATGAAATAATTAAAGTTTATTTTAATTGAAAGAGTCAAATAGAACTAGCTAAAAAGCCTTATAATAATAAATCTGTAATACCTCGGCTTATAAAAAAAAAATAAAATAACAAAATCTGTAAAAACATTACATTTGGGGGGAGCACCGCCGAAGACAGATGAAAAAACAGACGGTCACATTGTATAAATTGTGTAAAAATATCCATTTAAATCATCAATGACTATTTTAAATAAGTTAAATTTAAATATAGATTCAAGTATGTTCGTCGCCGAACATTAGAAGCAGGTTTCTAAAGTTTCAGGCCAGCAAAAAACCACTGCTCACTAAGAAACATTTTGCAAAAAGGTAGAACTTATTTATTTAAATTCTATTTCACTGAAATGCTTAGAATATCAATATTTGTAGGCTTCATTTTGCACGAAAATATCAAAACTGGACGCCTGAAGAATGGAAAACTGTTTTATATAGCGACGAGTCTAAATTTAATTTGTTTAACTCTGACGAAATGTGCACTGTTTGCCGCAAAAAAGGATATCGCTTAAACCCACGCTGCTGAAAGCCAACTGTGAAGCATTGCGGGGGCTCAATTATGATTTGGACATGCTTCTCTGGTTTTGGCGTTGGACCCCTCCACGAAATCGAAGGAATAATGGACAGATTCAAATATAGAGATATTCTTGCAAATGTTATGATGCCACACTCTGAGTGGGAGATGCCGCTTCGTTGGATATTTCAACACGACAACGACCTGAAACATATTTCGAAGCTGGTAAAAGAGTGGCTCGCTGAAAATGGTGTTCAAACACTTGATATGCCGGCCCAATTACCTAATTTGAACCCTATTGAAAACTAATTTGGCATTTTAAAGCGGCGATTAGCTGGTCGAGCCTCCACTGCTAAACAACCTTTAAAATAAGCGCTTGAAACTGAGTGGAAAAATATTCCAAACAGTATTATTAACCACCTTTTAGAATACATGCCACGTAGATGTCGCGAAGTTATAAAAAAGGATTAATCACTAAATATTGAATTTTAATTAAATGTTGCTTTTGTTTTGCGTAACTGAAATAGAGCCTTTTACAGTTTATTTCTAAAAAAGGTTGTTTTTGTTTACAAATTAGGTTTTGTCTTTTCATTTATAATGTTTTAGAGAGTAAGACTGTATCTGTACAGCCTCTACATTGTATCTATGAAACTTAAAAAACAATTGGGTCAGAATTATTGCTTTATAATGAAAAACACTAAGCCCAACTTGCACTAATAAGACATTAACGAAATCAGAGGGTCAATTCTCGTTCTGTGAAAAGATGAAATGAAAAGTTTTTTCACGTTTTCATAGTACTTTTGATTCGCGTTCTGCGAAAAAATGTAAAGAAATATCAAAACGTTTTCATATGAAAAAAAAGTGGAACGAAACAAGATTTTTTCACGATTGCACAGCACTGGCGATTCTTGTTTTGTGTAACAGTGCAAACAACTGTCAAAATATTTTCATATGAAAAAATTGTTTACATAGACTATTTATAAGTGAAATAAACATGGAGAAGATTGTAAGAGGAAAGCGTGCCAGTGAAAGCCAAAAGGAGTATTTAATTAATTATTAAGAAAAGCATGTGGACATTGCAAACGATAAGTAAGTAGCTTAATAACCATAATTACACTTTTATTAATCCCATATTTACAGATTTGTAACTGCAAATGGTGCCAAATTTAGAGACGAAAAGTGTAACGTTAGCGGCGAGCCTTAACAGTTTTAGTGGGACCCAAAAGGATAGTGAAAAATGGCAACAGTATGGCATATTTATTTATAGTTTATTTATATTCTTTATGAATTTTTTTCTTTAAGTAATATTAGACTTTATACGTGCACCAAATATAGTTCACTTAAAGTAAGCCGATATAAATCCATGAAGTGCTTGTCGGATGTCATCTCGAATGGATTGTGATCAGAACGAAGTATGCATCTCAGCACTCTCAAAAAATTCCTATAAATTATTAAATTATTTACTGCAATGAAATGCTTGAAACATCATTGTCTTACCTTTGTTCATCCGGAATTCTTTGAGTAATATCCAATAATACAATTAATCCACATATTTTTATATAATTATTTAAAAATAAAATAAATTTTACGAATTTAATTCACTTTTGTTTGTTTTCTCAGTTTTGACATTTGCTTTACATTTTGGCTAACACAGTTACAAAATTTTCATGGGTACAGTGCGAATGAAACATTTTTTTCATAATACATACGAGAATCGCAATTTATGTATTTGTGAAAAGTTCGAGTGAAAAGTGCTTATGAAAACGAAAATGAAAAGTTAATTTTCACTTCACATTATCACAGAACGAGAATTGACCCTCAGTTCTTAAGTGATAAAAATCACCAGTTTATCGCACCTCACAATAAAAAGTATGAGTTAATTTTCAAATTCAGATTTTATTATATTTATTATTATTTCAAAACTTGTATTTAAATTTGGGTAATTTTTTTAAACATTCCCTTAATCGATGCTATTAAACTAGAACACAACTGGTTCAAAATAATTATTTTGAGAAATAGTTGTATTCCAAAAACTAGTATATTTTAAAACTAGTTCAGCATTTTGCTACTGGGTAGAGTTTAGCATTAGATGGTTCTTTAAGAGACGAAAATGAAAGTTTTCAGGTATATTACACGAATTTATAAGGCTTAGTATTCTTTTATGACAAGGAAAATATTTCTCGTTTTGTTTGAAGCATAAAAACTTAAAAAAAATATTTAAATTCACAGATTTTTTACATTTGTTAAAAAGCCGAAACCATTATAAAGTTAAAAAAATACTGTCGGGGAGTTATATAACTATTTGAGAAGTTTTAACACCGAAAAAAGCAGCTCTTCCATGTTTAGAACTTTGTCATATGATGCCAAATTTGTTAAGTAAATAACTACCTGTGTATGAATTTGATATTGTGTGACTCGCACTGTTATAAATATGGAAGAGTTGTATTTTCGTTGAGGAAACTTCTCACATAGTTTAGAACACCCGCACTGGGTTTAAATGACTTGTTTACATTAAAATATTTTAAGACCGACGGTTCGGTTACGGAGTTCGGTATAAAGCGACGTTCGGTCAATGTTCGGTGTTTGGCAAAATTTTTGCCTAAGGGCGGTGTCAATCAAATACCCCTCAACACCAACAACGAGGGTTGTAAGTGAGCAAAAATTTAGCAGCTGAACAGTTCAACTATTTCTAAAAAATTATTTATTCCTTTTCTTTTTTTTAATAATTTTTTTTTTTAAAAGTATATTTTTTATTCGAATAACAAAAATTCGTCGTTCGATTGGAAACTAATATTTTTGTTTGAACATTGTGGACGAATTTTTGAATTTTTTGCTTTGTTATTCGAGAACCTTAAAATATTAACACCAGGTTCCTTTACAAATAAAATGGAATTTAAAAATACTAATATTAGAGCCTTTAAAAAATGTTAAGTCTTTCAGATTATAGGCAATTCCATAGAAAAGCTTTGACTTTTGCAACATTTGATTAAACTCTGTTTTGATTCATTGTTGAACCTTGGGTCAATTCTCGTTTTGTGAAACGGTGAAATGAAAAGTTTTTTCACGTTTTCATAGTACTTTTGATTCGCGTTCTGTGAAAAAATGTGAAGAAATATCAAAACGTTTTCATATGAAAAAAAAGTGGAACGAAACAAGATTTTTTCACGATTGCACAGCACTGGCGATTCTTGTTTTGTGTAACAGTGCAAACAACTGTCAAAAAATTTTCATATGAAAAAATTGTTTACACAGACTATTTATAAGTGAAATAAACATGGAGAAGTTTGTAAGAGGAAAGCATGCCTGCGAAAGCCAAAAGGAGTACTAAATTAATTATTTAGAAAAGCATGTGGACATTGCAAACGATAAGTAAGTTGTTTAATTACCATAAGCACACTTTTATAAACCCTATATTTACAGATTTGTAACTGCAGATGGTGCCAGATTTAGAGACGAAAACTGTAACGAATTAGCCGCGAGTGTAACAGTCAAAAAGACGGTGAAAAATGGAAAAAGAATTGGAGCGACTTAAGGTTTATCTATTTATAGTTTATTTATATTCTTTATGAAATGTTTTTTTTTCTTTAAGTAATATAGTTCACTTAAGCAAGCCGATATAAATCCATGAAGTGCTCGTTAGTTGTCTTCTCGAATGGATTTTGGCAATCACGAAGTATGCGTCTCAGCACTCTCAAAAAATTCCTACAAATTATTTAATTATTTACTGCAATGAAATGCTTGTAAAATCATTGTCTTACCTTTGTTCATCCCAAATTCTTTGAGTAAAATCCAATAATACAATTAATCCAGACATTTTTATATAATTATTTAAAATACATTTTACGAACTTAATTCACATTTGTTTACGTTTTTCTCTGTTTTGACATTTGCTTTAAATTTTGGATAACACAGTCACAAAAGTTTCATGGGTATAGTGCGAATAAAACATTTTTTTCATAATACATACGAGAATCGCAATTTATGTATTTGTGAAAAGTTCGAGTGAAAAGTGATTATGAAAACGAAAATGAAAAGTTTTTTTTCACTTCACATTATCACAGAACGATAATTGACCCTCTTGTTTGCTTATATTACAATATTTTAAAAAAATTGGTCTCTTTTACACTCAAAATAATATCTCTAATTTAGTCGATATTTCTTTTTAAAAACTTGTAATTTTTATAAAAAATAAATAAAAATCGTCAAAAAATTGTTTGGGTATGTTAATTGATGAATACTTAAAATTTTTCCCCAGGTGGATAACATATCTGCTAGAGTTACCTTTGGTCTTAGATCACTATATCATTGGATTGCACTTGTCATTAAGGTCGAAGCGCACATAATTTATGGTATTGAGGTTTTATGGGGTACGCTATCTCATAATAATCATGTTCGTAATAATGAATTTTTATTCTGTTAGTTATTTTAAACCGTATCTTTAATTACGTAATATTTTCCATTTTAAAATCTTTAAATTTAATTTGCCTTATTATTTGGCTTCTAAATTTGTATTTTTTAGATAAAGTTGGGCAGATTATGAACGATAGTTTCTTATGAGAATTTTGAATCATTTACCGGAAAATTTACATGATTTAACTGTTTCTAGCAATACCTTAGAAATTAATTTCTGGGGAATCTGTATCTGTTTGAAATTCGCTGATTTGACGCTCATTCATAGGATTCATAGAGTCAATTTACACGATAACTTTTAAGCATGCAATTATTGCGTGCAATTCTTCTTTCTTGGCGAACAGGATAGAAAAGCAAGCGGCGTAATAAATAAAGCATGGTTTTCGTGCATGTTTGTGTCACCGTGTAAATAGATATATTTTTGTAAGCAACTTTGAAAAGGAAATTGAGAAAAAAGCATGCAATCAATAGCATCGTATAAATTGGCTCATATTTGTGTACTTTTTGCTGTATCTTACCAGGAAGAGTGTTTATAATTTAGGTTTCTACTTTAATTTTTTATTATTATTTACAGATATTGTACTACGAAAAAAAATTTAAATATGGGTAAAACCACATTGAAAATCCCCCAATTATGTCAAAATCCTCGTATCCGGCAATACTGCTTATCAATACAAGTACGATTGTGATTCGGGTTTGTAAATTGTCGATTTTCTTTTGTTTACAATTTTCTGCATGTTATACAAATGCACCTCTGCGTTTGTACGTTATGTTAGCAGGCATGCCATTTCAGCACTTTAGGTGCTATATCTAGTACATTTTTTTTATGAGTTAGGAGCTAACTATATTTTGGCAGTACACTATTACTTTTATATTTTTAGAAACAATTCCCAATATACCATATAGCAATCAAACTGCAATACAACTTGAGAATAAGCTTATATTAATAGTGTGTTTTAAACTTTTTTTAATTTCGCTTATTATAATGTTTATAAAATATGAACTCACAAGCAGTATTTAACAATGCTTGAGAAAAGATTATTATACATAATTTTTTCCAAAGTATGCGTTTTAACAACACACACATATTTAACAACGCAATATGACGATTGAAATAGAAATATTTTTCAATACATTCTAGACTTGTTGTCTTTGTTCTACGTTATAATGCATACAACAAGTGCCATTACTTTTTCTTTAAATTTGTCAAACGTGTTTTGCGTGTACATTTAGTTGTAAATTTTATATAGTGAACGTGCAATTGCATATTAAATTTAATTGTTTTTATTTATGGTTAAAATGAATTATTATTATTTACATTTAAAATTAATTATTATTTTTTATATTTAAAATGAATTATTATTATTATTATTTATTTTTAAAATTAAAATAAAAAATAAATGAAATTAAAGAAAATTATTATGATTTCTCTTTTTCAACTATTAATAATATATTTTTTTTGTAAGCTTATTCTACAATTGCAAGAATAAGCTTATAGTAATCATACACACATAATATTTTCACGAGGGTTCCGTTTTGATTTTTCCACAATTGTTACGATAGCATTTTTCAATATATTCTCAAGTCTTTTTTTAAGCTTAAGACTTGTGTTTGTAAGCTTATAATAATATTTTTCTCAAGTCATTTAGAATGTTAGGAAGGATAAAAAAAATAAAAACAAAGCTGAAAGTAAAAAACAGGCATTTACTTGAGAATAATATGTTATGATACACAATACAACATTAATAAACACAGAAAATGAAGTTTAAAGGTATATCAAATTTTTAAGTGTAAATTACCAACAACAATTTTACACAATTGAAAAGTAATTTACGATATAACAGATACAACGATATAATACCCGTTATAAATTGGACAATTATGCTTATGCTGACTTAAGCTACCATAAGTAAATCTATAGAAGTTTTCACTCTTGGTGATATATTTACAAACCTTGTATATTAACAACGATTTTATACTAAAAAGGGTGACGACTTTTTCGTGTATTTACTTCCCGCAAAAATACAGCTATTGTAAAATAATGAATCAGCTAATTTTTTTTTTTGTTTTTCATTAATTTGAAAACTTAAAATATCACAAAGAATTTGAAGTTAACAAAAATGCCCATAATTACTGAAAAAGATAAAATTATAAAGTTTTAAGTGCAAAATGCAATTGACCAAATAGATTTTGCAGAGATTCTGTGTTTAAAGGCACGGTATTACTTGTAATAATAAAAACTAATAGCTGTAGTCCATCTTTTCTTACTTATTTTTTCACACTTTTGTTTTAAGTTGGGTTTTTTATTATTTTGATCCATTATTCAACTTTATTTTAATAGAGACCACAAAATAAAATAATCAAACAGTACATAGTTTTGGCGGCTAAACGATCAACTGTTTTAGTCCTGTAAATGTACAACATGTATGTACTATACTTTTTTGTGTTGTATTTTAACCACACCATAGTAAATTTTAGTTCTATAAATTTTGTTGTTGTGTAGTAAGTGATAGTACTTTTACTATATCTACAACATCTACACGGTCTACAAGGGTACTTTACTACCAATAGTGAATACGCCTTATATTTATTTTAAATAATTTAAAGAAACAAATAAAAAATTAAAAAATGTACTAAAAATGCAACAGCGCGTACATCTCAATCGAAAAACGATTATGAAAACACAAATCAAAGGAAATTTCCTTCAGGATCCAGATAAAAAGTCCGAAATTTTTGCATGAATTGGCACTGCAATTTCATGAAGGTTTTTGGGCAAACATAATGTCTTTTAAGGCTTTTCTATTTTCCTCGGCCCATTGAAGACAAATGTTAAAAGAATCAATAGCATTCTGACATTTAATTTTAGGAATGTCAACATTTGCGATTTCTCAATGCAGCTTAATTTTTTTAATACTTGTTATTGTTGATTTGTGCACTTTATATTCATCGCAAATCACTTTTGCAAATATGACTGCGAGGGCGGATCAATAAGACCATGACTTTTCGAACTTCCCTCGAAGTTATATGAAACGCAACACTGCTCCCATCAAGTACCACCACCTTTTTGAGCAAGTTCCATCATTTACTTTGCGCTTAACAGCTGTTCAAAACATACAACCTCGTGGATTTTATTATAAATGGAAAAAAGTGAATTTCGAGTGCTCATTAAACATTATTTTTTGCGAAAAAAAACTGTCAATCAAACCAATAAAAAGCTTGATAAATACTATGGTGACTCTGCACCATCGTGATTTACTGACTTCCGTTGTGGTCGCACAAGTACAAATGACGCTAAACGTTTTGGACGGCCCATTGAGGTCAATACACCCGAAAATGTCGAAAAAAAACACGATAAGGTGTTGGCCGATCAAAGAGTATAAGTGCGTGAGATTGTTGATGCCATAGGCATTTTATATGGCAGTGTGGTTTCAATTTTAAATTATCAGTTGGATTTAAGAAAGCTGTCTGCAAGATGGGTGCCGCGTTTGATCTCAATTGACCATAATGCACGGGTGCGCTCGTGTGTAGTCTCAATGGCAAAATTCCATGAATTGGGCCACGAATTGGTACCTAATCCGCCATATTCTCCGGATTTAGCCCCCAGTGACTATTTCCAAACCTAAAGAAATGGCTTGGCGGAAAGAGATTTAGCTCCAACGATGAAATTATTGATCAAACAAATGCCTATTTTATGGACCTCGAAAAATCCTATTTTTTGGAAGGGATACAAAAATTGGAAAAACGTTGGACTAAGTGTATTGAGCTAAAAGGAGATTATGTTGATTTTTTTTTTTTTGCAAAAAAAAAACTCATTCAAAAAGTCACGGACTTATTGATAGTAAGTAGTAAGTTTATTAAGAATATCATTTTTTTTTTGTTGTATTGAAAGTTTTATATAAATAAAAATGCAAACTAATTTTTTTGGGAGGAAAGTTGCGTTAACTGTGGTTTTTTTTCTAAAGTTGCGTTAACTGTGTTTTTTTTTCTAAAGTTGCGTTAACTGAGTCAACAATGCAAACCATTTACGAGTTGCAAAAATCGAAGTTTTGGGTTTATCCAGAGTTGCGTTAAGCCAGGTGGCACTGTATATTTATTTATTTATTGAGTTTCGAAATATAAAACCAATAAGGCCAAAAAAACTGTATTACACAGTAATAATAATTAAACCTAAGTTATTTAATTTAAAGAGTAATTAAACAAAATATATTAATAGAGTTCATTCACAATAAAAATCTCATTGGTCCCCAGCCATAACTCATTTATAAAGCAAACTGTAAAATAATTAAAAAACTAGAGTAGTAAGGTCTAATTAAGGGTAACACAACCAAAAAAATTACAAAATTACATCAATTAAGAATTTGAGCTAGAGAAATATTCCAAAAGTTTTAAACGGAAAACATTATTAGACTGCGAGAAAATTCGCAATGAGTAAGGCAACTTCCAACAACGATTAATTCTAGCAACGAAAGACCTCTCAAATCCAGATCTAATTATTCTAGGAGGAACAGTGAGGATTTCTACTAAAAGGAGAGATTAAAATGATCTACATAAAGCCAAAGGTCTGCCATTCTTCAACACCCTATGAAACATAATTAAATTACGAAATTTAATAAAATTTTCAAAAGAACATCCAAGAAACCGCTTAACATAACTTGAAATATGTTCTCTACGTTTAACATAATATATAACCCGAACAATTGTGTTTACTATGCGTTTCAATTTCCTAAGGTTAATATTAATAGTACCAGATACTACTTCAAGGCCATAGAGGACTTGCGACATCAAAATAGCATGTGCCAACCTCTGTCTAATGCATAAGGCAAGAAAATGTTAGTTCGGTAAATCCTACGCAGGCAGCCCAAATTTTACCTGATAACAAATCAATGTGAGATTTAAGTGAGAGCTTTCTGTCAAGTGTAATTCCTAAACATTTATGTTGGTTGACGAATTAAATTTCACCATTCCCCAAAAAAATATCTAAATTCAGAAAAAAGCTGCTAGTAGGCCCAAAGATCATTCCCTTAGTTTTCGATGAATTAATGGCCAAGAAGTTAATGGTAGTCCATTGATAAACACGCTCAAGACATAAGTTTATACTGTTCTCAAAAACTTCTGAAAACCTGCGATTGCCTTTAAATAACAGAAAAACATCACCCGCAAATAAAAATGCTTGAGATGTTGCCGTATTAGTTACCTCAGGGAGATCATTATATATAAAAGAAAACGTAGAGGACCCAAAACAGATCCCTGAGGAACTCCAGAATTAAGAGGAAGTATGTCTTATTCCACACCATTAACTACAACAAATTGAGCTCTACCTTTCAAGTAAGACAATATAAGCCTACAAGCACCCCGGTAGGCTAGTTGGTAGCGTGCTAGCTTCTCAGTGCGGGGGTTGTATTAGGATATAATTTGTAATTATATGATCAATATAAATAAAATAAATAATTCAACAAGGAACGTTCAGATTGATGTACCCTTTAGGCATCTTTCAATATTTGATCGATCTGTTATTGTACGTGTCTATCAAATTTGGAATAATCTGCCAAACAGTCTAAGACTTTTTCATGTTCACTTCTATCATATAAACGCAGACTACTGGATTACTTTAATGGAACTCCTCCATAATTAATATGTCCTTAAAATTTAATTTATGACCGTTATGACTTTTTTGTCTCTTGTTATAGGTACTTATTTAAATAATTGTTTCCAATGTTTATATGAATGGGACCGCAATTATACTTGAATAGTAAAATTTTTTGTATATATATTAATATGTATTTAATATAAAATATAAATTGTATGATTATGGTTTTTAGTTTTTATCTAACAATACATTTTGTTTCATTTATATATATCTGTATATCTGTATATCTATATATTTTTAATTTTATTATTTTTGATCAGATATTTTAGTAATTATTTGAGAAATAGTTGTAGTTGTTTTATAGCTGAATTTGAGTAACTGAAAGTTTTAAAGTCCCTAGGGAGTCTATTCCAGAGTCTAGATAAGTGGTCGGCAGAAAGAGAGGATATGTTTGTATTGGTGTTTTACACCGTAAGAAATTATTTTATCTTTCTCGATAAATAAATGAATGAATAAATTAATAAATGAATTAATCGATAAGAGAATATCCGTATTCTTTAAATAAAAATAGTTCATGTTTTTGTTTTCATACAAGGCACGTTGTCTCATTTAATGTATTTCAAAAATAAAACATAATCTTCCCACTCAACGTTCCACATTTTTAATTCAATGTAAACGAAAAACAAACAAAAAATAGCTACAATAAAAAAATAACTATAATAAAAAAAACAAATTTTTAGAGTGTACTTTATTTCTTCAACAAAGCGGCATATACTTTCTCTGTTAAAAGATGGCGCAGAAAGTATATAATTTACTATAGAGTTTTTTTCACACTACTAGAAATTCAACATGGTACAGAGTTCAGCGGCAACATTTTTACATGAGAGGGCAACATTTTCAAAGTTGCTAAAGTGTTGAAAAATATTAAATTTGGTGTATGCAGTGCTGCCACATAAACAGTGTAATTTTTTATCCCAGTTTTTGGGATTCTTAACTATACCAGTTTTTTCATGAAAACAATTTTTTTTTCATATTATTGCATTTTCTATAGGTTTTTTAGTTATATGTTGCAACAATTAATAGCATATTTCTCTTCATTACATATTTTTACCATAGCAATGGGAAATAATGGATATGAATAGTAGAGTATTAAAAAAACCGGCCTTGTGGAAAACCCGGTTTCGGTTTTCTTCGAAAAATCGAATTTTAAAAAACCGGTTTCGGTTTCGGTTTTTGCAGAAAAAACCGGTCAACCGGTTTTTTTTCGTTTTTTTTTTTAATTTGAATAAAAAGCTTATATAATTTGTTAATTGTTTTAATTACAAACAAAAAAAAAAGAAATTTAATATATAAAGTAATAAAAATAAAAATATTTTATATTTTTTTTATTGTATTTCATTTTAACATTTCATTCATTGGTTTTAATATTTTTTAAGATAATATCTTAAAAATTAATATTATAATACTATATTCATATCAAATAAATAGAGATCATTAAGTTTGTAAATTGGGTAAAATTAGGTACGTTAGTAATTTGAACTTTCAAAACGTTTGACATTAAATAAGTTTTTTTAATATTGCATTTTAAATATGTAAAAAGAAAATCTATTTTTCACTTCTAAAATTATATTTTAGAAATAATATGCAATTTAAATGCTTCGTTTTAAGTCGATTTTTTTGTTTGCTTTTGATAAAGCTAGAAGTGGAAAATACTCTTTTACTAATAGTAGATGTTGGACAAATAGCCAAAAGACAATTATATAAATTTTCTAACTTTTAAGTTCTTTTGTCGCATTTATCAAGATATGAAATCATCATAAAATGATGAATGATTTTGTACAGTCTCTTTTTTGGATTTTGATTACTGTTTATTGTGTTAGAAATTAAACTATTTGAATTTCGAATATCCAAAGTTAAGTCTTCATCGGAATGTATCGGACTTACATCTAAATCTTCATAACCAAACGATTATAAAAAGTGTTCGGAAAAAATAAAAGAGACCAAGTAACCCAGTTGGTGATGTAATTAAAAAAACCGGTTAACCGAACAAAAAAGACCGGTTTTCGGTTTTCTTCGAGTTTACAAAATATTCGAAACCGATCGGTTTTTAAAAAAAAAAGAAACCGGTTGACCGGTTTTCGGTTTCGGTTTTTGAATACTCTAATGAATAGACATAGTTGGTCAATGTGTGTGTACACACTTTAATACTTTTCATGTCACAATAAGTCTGTACGAGGTAATTTTGGGTAAAGTCTGGTAAAATGAGTGTAAGCAAAAAATTCTCTCACAAAACGATAAAAATGCCCAAAATACTGCGAACGCACAAAACCACATTTCATAACCAAAAATAAACGTCAAATTTATTCATATATTTAATAATTTATTCAAATATATTTGAATTGGCAAATATCTATTTACATTTTCAAATGTATTTTTCATTATTAAGAAGAAAAAGTTGTTTATAATAAACTTTTATTTAACTTTAATTTTTTTTCAAAAATGCAAAACGGTTAATTTATTAGCAGCAGCTGATGATTTGACAATTTTACCATTTTTCCAAACAAAAAGTACGGGTAAGTTCTGGTAAAATGAGAAACACAATTACTCTCTCATGAACGCTCTCATTTACCCAATTTTTGTTACAAGAAACGCTTTCTTTAAGATTGGGTTCCCGCGGGCACCCGCGTTACGTACGTCGAACACACTTAATGTTATGTTTGAATTCGTAACTATTTTTTAACACAATTGCAAATTTTTGTTGTATTTTTTTACTTTATTAGACATGTCTAATTTTATTAAAAATAAATAGTGTATTGAACAAATATTATATTTTTATATGAAAAATCTGAAAAAATACATGAATAAAATAAAAAAACATATTTTTTTATGAAATAATCTGAAAAATCTCTAGCATCCCAAAAAACGACAAAAAAATAGTCAAAATTGGTTATATGGCAGCACCGCTAAACACTACTAAAAGTTGCCGACCAAAACTCACCTTTGTTGCCGCCAAACTATGTTCGTGTTCTAAGAGAGTACTAAAAAGTTCGTGAGAGAGAAACATACTCTTGAGAATTATATACTTTTTGAGTTAGCGTACTACCGAATGAAATAATTGTATTTGTTGTGCTCTTAGCTGTGAGATTTGTAGACATTCGTGTTGTGCACGTGTAAATTGCCGATTGTGTTCGGCCCCTGAGTGCTACGAGTGCCGATCACTGGTCGAGATCAGTGGTCGGCAAAGAGTCGCCCATATACGACTCACTCATACTAACATACTAACACATATAGCATACAAATGAAAAAATAAATCAGTCTCAATTGAGCTTTCGTACAGTAAGGTGGTTTAGACGCATATTGCGAGCATTACACCGAACGAAATGTCCTGAAGAATGGGAGTATGAATAATGGGAGTCGAAAATTTTTCGGCAAACTGATTTATTTTTATTTCTTGATTGATTTATTTATATGGTTATTTATTTACTTACAATTTATATTGCTTTTCACAAACTTTAACTTAAAAACTACTTGTATTTTTGAAGGCTTTAATTAGAACCCCTCATAATAAATAAAAATTTTAAATAAATGGAAACAAAGGAGAGAATTAAATGAATGGGGAAAAAATTTTAAATTTTTAAAATAATTTAATAAACCAATGGCGCATAATCATAGTTAAAATAAAGTTTACTATAGACAAGTAAAATTATACTTTAATCGTTAAAGTCTGCTTGAAAATTAAAACTACCTGAAGTTGGTTTTATCCAATTTAAGAAAATTTTTGTGATAAAAAATGTTTGAATTGCAAAATATTGAAAGGCAAATTATATCAATAAATAAGGGATTTTGCATAATATTTATTAAGTTAATAAATTTTTATTAATAAAAATACACTTCCTTTTCACATTTTGCAATTGCAAATCTTTTATTTACACACTTTCCTTTTATTCGGTTAATACAAAATCAGCTGATCAATGTTGCCACTTGCTTATATTTTTGGGAATAAAATGAATGCGGGCATTTTGTACATCTGATGTGATACCCATTTAAAGCCGATTCAACTTAAAACTGGCTTTAATTCTGACCATAATAGCAAAATAGGTAATAAAAGGTTTTTAATTTAAAGTGGTTTTTAAAAAAAGCCGACTTTAGTGCTTGACTATGATTACGGGCCAATGTTGTTGTTTTCTTGTATTTTGTTGGTTTTTTTTTTATTTGCTTTTGATAATATTTTGTTGTTTTTTTTTTTTTGTTTAAATGTAACTTTAGGAAAATTACAAACACATTTCTTTCAGTGCATTAACCCTTAAAAGCCTGATTTTCCAAATATAATTTAAAAAAATACAAATGTGTTCATTTTATTCACCAGATAAAGGGAAAAATAATAAAAAAAATATAATTCATTTATGTACATTAAATTGCAAAAATAAAGCAAGTATCAATTTTGATACTTTAGGCATTTGGGGGAAAAATATGTCGTTGTAATTTTTAACAACGCTAGGCATGAAATAATGCGAGACATTGTTTTTTTTTTTTGTTATCGCATAACGATACTTTACATTTTTTGCAAGTCCAAGAGGTAAGCTTCCTACAATTCATATATTTGCATTTGTTTCGCGAGTCCATAAATGCTTTTTCATGTCCAACACGATCATAACGCACGTCGGTTGGGGAAGTACCTGTACTCCCGACCAGAATCTCTAGGACGGTTGTGGCACCTCCTCTCGTTCACTGTTAGTGCTTGATCTTCCCCTTTTATTATTTGATCGACATTGATATTGGCATAAGGTGTCGGCAAGCTCTGTTCTAAAGTAAGCTAACTTCATTATGTCCTTTTGAGATTTGCCCTTTATTATACTGATGTTTTTATACAGTACCCAAGCGGTTATCACTGTCATGCCCAGCGAGTGGTAGAACAGTCTCGTTGTCCACTTTCTAGATTTTATGCGGATTTGTTTCGAAGAGTAATCGATGTCATCCTCGTTATCACTAGGCTCATCCTCTGAAATTTCACCATTTTTCAGTTGTTACAAAAATTATTCGATTTCATGCGGCTTCATTTCTGACAACTTTGTAAAATAAATATATTTTTACAAGTAGTTTTTATTACGAAATTATTTCCAACGGTAAACTTAGCAGAGAAATAACTAAAACAAAATCAAAACAAAATATTAGATTTCACACAGCCTAGAATGCCTGAAATATCAAAATTGATACTGATATAAATAACGGATTTTTTTTACACAAAACAGGCATTTGCTAAAAATAATTGTATCACAGTAAAAACAAGATACTTACCAACCTCAAATATATTTTTATTTTTTAAAAAAATTAAATGCGATAAATATTGATAATGTTAGAATTTCGTTAAAAACACCTTACTTGTTCAACACGTGGGAAAAACTAAATTACGTGTAATGAAAGCGATGTTGCCAACTGAGAGTTATTTGATAATTTTAGATTATAAGATTATTATGCAATGGTATTACACATACAGTGAAACATTAAAAAATTTAATAATTGCAAGTCCACAATTCAATTTTAAGTCCGGTATCAAATTTGAAACTTCAGGCATTTAAGGGTTAAGAGAAGGAAAGCGCAACTCACCCATTCAATGGCAACAATATGATTGTATTAGTGTGCCGACCACTTCTCTAGATCAGTGTTGCCAGGCGTATTAGTCCTAAAATCGTCTATTTTTTTTGAAAAAATCGTCAAAATCGTCAATTTATTTTGAAAAATCGTCAAGAAATCGTCAAAATAAAACAAATTTTGTTTTTACTAGTATAAAAGTTTTATTAACAAAAAAATAAGACAACAATTCATTAAAACGTGTACTTATAACAAAAAATAGTATTAAAAATCATATTTTAAACACAGCATGACATACATTTTTTAGAAAAACAATAGTATTTAAAGTAATTTTAAAGATCTGAAGTAAAAACCAATAAGATAAGATTATTGACAATTATATATTTTACAAATATATATCTTTATTATACATTTTTAACAAATCTTGTTTTATCGGTATATTAAAGCAATTTGATTTTTTTCAATTTTAAATAATCTTTTGTATAAAGAATTTGTGAATCTCTGTGGTCTCACTTTGGAATATTTTATTTACATTATGAATCACAAAAAGAATATATTTTAAGAAAGATAAGTAAATTTGATTTGTTTCATTCAAATTGGTTAAAATGAATCTGGCCGTGTCGATTTTATCAATGTTAACACAAAATGAGAAATAAATGTTCAAACATTTCCAACAAGGGGTTTACAACTATTTCCAACGATAGCCACCGAGTTTGACTCGGATGTAAAATTTTTTTTGGGTTTAATATCCAATAATTTTTGAATATCATAAAACTGACTACTTCGTTTGGGACTATTTCATATGTAATTGTAAATATTTTAGGCTAAAGTTTCAACAGCTGACGGTAATTGAAGATATGCATTTCATAATAAATAATTTGGGAATATCTTTTTTTAGTAATTGGGCAACTGAATGGTTTTTTCCTGTCATTACCGCACCAACATCATCGTCGTCAAGGGATTCATCATTTTCTGTAAAATTCAAAATAAATTAATTATAATCAAACCATTTTACCAAATTTTTACTAATTACCTTTTCTTTGTAGATGTCTTAGCATTTTGAAGCAGTTTTAATTTTACTTTTCTATATCTTCTGTTTTTTTCAACAACCGTTAGAATTTAATTGCTTATTGTTTTTTTAACAGTGTTGTTATTTTTATGTTCCGAACATGTAAGATTTTCGTATAATACCAAGATGATCAGTACCAAAAAGACAAAAATTACAACATTTATAGACAAATATGTCTATAACTCTTACACTTTACTTCTATTATACGGAAACATATATCCATTTCTTGAATATCAAGGCTGCAATATCACGAAATAAGTTTATTGCTGAAATGATGCCAATTCGAGCCTCTTTTAAAAAATCGTCATTTTAGGAGCAAAAATCGTCGAATCGTCATTTACTCATTTTGGGTACCAAAAATCGTCAAAATGACGATAAATCGTCAAATCTAGCAACAGTGGGCTAGATCAGTGATCGGCACAACCAATACAACCATATTGTTGCCATTGTATGGGTGAGTTGCGCTCTCCCTCTCTTAATGCACTGAAAGAAATGTGTTTGTAATTTTCCTAAAGTTACATTTAAACAAAAAAAATAGAAACAACAAAATATTAACAAAAGCAAATAAAAAACAACAAAGCACAAGAAAAAAAACATTGGCCCGTAATCATAGTCAAGCACTATAGTCGGCTTTTTTTAAAAACGACTTTAAATTAATTAATTATTTTGCTGTTAAAGTCAGAATTAAAGCTAGTTTTAAGTTGAATCGGCTTTAAATGGGTATCACATCAAATGTACCAAATGCCCGCATACACCTATATATATAAAAAATTGTTGCCGGGATCCGCTAGTTTTGTACTTAAAAATAAGCAAGTGGCAACATTGATCAGCTAAAAGATTTGCAATTGCAAAATGCAAAAAGAAGACGTTATAAAAAAGGATAGAAAAATGTATTTTTATTAATAAAAATTTATTAACTTTATAAATATTATGCAAAATCTCTTATTTAGTGATATAATTTTCCTTTCAGTATTTTGCAATTCAAACATTTTTTATCACAAAATTTTCTTTGCGGAAAACAGCTGTTGTAAGTGTTGTTAAATTGGATAAAACCAACTTTAGGTAGTTTTAATTTTAAAGCAGACTTTTACGATGAAAGTATACTTTTACTTGTCTATAGTAGGCCTAATGTATACTTTTAAGAAAAGTCAACTTTAGAACTCCATTGTTTTTATTAAATTTAAAAAAAAAATACAATTTTCCCCATTCATTTATTTCTTTTGTTTCGTCCATTTATTTAAATTTTTATTTATTATGAGAGGGAGAGGAGGGGTTCTAATTAAAGCCTTCAAAGAAACAAGTAGTTTCTAAGTTAAAGCTTGGTAAAAGCAATATGAGTTTTAAGTAAATAAATAAATGAAGAAATAAAAATAAATTGAAAAAATTTTCGACTCCCATTATTAATTTTCATACTCCCATTATTCATGACATTTCGTTCAGTGTAATGCTCGCAATATGCGTCGATACCACCTTAGTGTACGAAAGCTCAATTGAGACTGATTTAAATTTTCATTTTCATGCTATCTGTGTTAGTATGTTAGTATGAGCGAGTCGCACATGGGCGACTCTTTGCCGATCACTGGTCTAGATGGACTTATTAAAAAATATTGCTTAAAAACGGAATAATTAATTTTCGGGAGTATTATTTCTGGTTTACGTGAAAAATGAATATGACCTGTTATGAATGTTAGTGTCCAAATTCTAATCATACGATGTAAAGTTAATAAAACCCTTATAATGGTAAAGTCACGGAAAGTTCAGTGAAGGAAATTGAAAGAATAATTAAAGACAGGATTGAAAATCTTAAGACCAAAAATGTAACGTAGTATGCGGTTATATATCTGGCGCAAACTTTTAAATGTGGTTCTAGTAGTTTCACTATATAAGAAATAAAAGAAGTGGGTTATAAGAAGGGAGTGTGCTATTTTGAATTTGATTGGTATAGGTAAAAAACTGTCGATAGATATTATAAAGTGTACGAAGAGTATAACCAACTTTTGATGCAACTGCAGTGACGTGACTACTAAAAGTTAATTCTTAATCAAGCGTTACTCCTTAACATATAATTTAATTCACAAATTGCACAGGAAATTGTTAAAAAATAAATTTAAAAAAGTCATTCAACCGAACAAAAAAATAGCCTTAGTTTTATCCGATTTGAATCTAAGTTTATTTATAACTGCCCAATTTGAGGCTTGTGACAGAACATAATTTATGGTAGCTTGATGACAGTTTAGAAATTCTTTATCACCAGTAAAAATATGATTAAATCTTCTATTCATGATATTCGTACTGATTTGTCATCTTCACTCAAGGAACTTCAATCTAATATGATCGAAAATGTTGAGGCTAACTTGAAAATAATAGCTGAACTTGAAATAGGCTTCATCGCCTTCTGGTATTAATATTTTTGAGCCAATATTATCCATGTGTTTGCATTATTAGGTTAATGTTGATGCAAAAGATTTAAATCATTGTCTATATACAACAAGGGAGACCGTTATTGGTAAAGTTTAATAATGTTGATCTTATAAAGGCATATTTCAAAACACGAACTTTACAGTTAAGTGATATTATTATTGGGACTCAAGCTGCTAATAGAGTTTATATTAACGATCATCTTACTCCTGCTTGTAAAAAATACAAATGATTTGTCAAACTTTGCGTAAGGAGGAAAAAATTAGTGAAAATCATATTTTCTGATGGAAGTAAACAGTATGATTTTCTGCACTAAGTGTTCTCTGTTTCTATATATTTTTATCTTTTATAATTTTGTGCTTAGTATAACATATTAGATTTATTTTCGATTTAATACATACGAGTTTACTCATATATACTAGAGCAACGGTTCCCAAATGGCGGTCCGTGACCTCCTGGGGGTCCGAAGCTGTATTCAAAGGGGCCAGCGAAGAGTTCGAAAAAAAATTTAAAAAATAAGGAGGTAATAGGCATGTTTTCTTTGTACACTTAAGCTAGCAAGTTATTTCATTTATATGGAGAATTAAGCGAGTTAAGAACTAGTCGCTTAGTACTCGCTTAATTCTCCATATAAATGAAATAACTTGCTAGCTTAATTGTACAAAGAAAACATGCCTGCCTAATAATAAATAATATTCCAATTTCAGTTGCCATAATTTTATTTAAAAAAAATAACAAAAATAATGAATATAGCGCGATTTTCAAAACTCTTGAATGAAATCAGCAGAGTATACATAATTATGTTTTCTATTAAAAATCAAAGATTCTTAGAAGCTTTTTCATAGAACAACTTCTAATAAAAACGTTCCATATTTTGAATTATTCCATTTTTTTTAATCTTTGGACTTAAATATTTTTATTTAAAAATAAAAAATTAAAATTTCGAAGGTCCGTCAGCCAGTAGAAATTCCTCAAAGGGTCCGTAAAAAAATGTCAGTGGGAACCGCTGTACTAGAGTCTATGATTGCATACAAATATGTTTGGTATCCGTTATACGAAGAAGTGTCTTTCGTCTCTATATACGTTGAGGCGAAAATACAGCTATTAATGTTGCTATTAAATTATTGCTTTTTCTTTGAAAAATTGCCAGTATTATGTTATTTGTCTGCTTACAATTTTAATTAAATAGAACTTATGAGATTTTCAACATTATTGTGGATTTTTATGATTCTTAAGTTGACCATACTAAATATTAAATGATGTATTTAGTAATATTTATTGTTAAAATATTATTTATATATGATTTTTCAAGTTTTATATCTTTGCGACTTCTTTGTATACTTTATTTAAATCTAAATGGCACTTTGGGTGAATTTAGTCCCAATTACCAGTGATGAAGATTTAGAGCTTGTATTTTAATACTTTCCAATAGGTCATCTAAATTAAATGAGCTACATTCCATTCTAAGAAATAGACCTTTGTTTTTTTTAACTACGGAATCCTGGTTTTATCCTAAAATTTCAAATTGTGCATTGGAATTTCCGGGATATTTCTTATGTAGAAGTGATTCAGAGGTGGTGGTGTCGCTATTTATATTTCTAAGGATATAAAATTCAAACTTGTTCATATGTATACTTAATATTTCACTTTGATTCGTATTATCATTCCACTTCTCTCATTGATTTTTTTTATAAATTGTCAAAATGTATGTGTTACAACTTTTTCTCAGTTTTAGATTCCAGTTATATTACTTTACTCATTACCACCGAATGGACTTTCAAATCCCTGTTGGTTCTTCAATAAGTTCTGTTTATTATAGTGATTATATTCATGTTAACTTTAATGCCTTAGAGGAACATATAATAAATACAGCTTTTCTTCAGATTTATCAGTCTGGTAATGTTGACAATCAACTTGATTATTTTAATTCTCTTTACTGATCTTGCTAATGCTCCAGATGCCTTTTATTTTTCATATACAACAGTAGCTGATTCACACCGATACTTGCTTAAATTAAAATTTTCCTCAATTGGTTTTGATGGTATTTCAATAAAGTCCTTTTTTTTAGCAATAATGCTATTTATTAAAATTTATTAATGTTACATTCATGTTTTTTAGATTAATACATTTATTTTACATAACTTATAATTTAACGTTTACATATAAAAAAGTTACTTTCATTTTTTAATTTTAATGGAATTTCATTGTATAACAAAACCATTATAAAAATAAATTTTTATAAAAATTTGTTCTTCCAAAATTTAATCTAAAATCATTAAGATATCTCAAATTGTATGGTTGCACATCTGCTACATAAATGAACTGCTTTCTCATATAGTTTGGCTGCATTCCAATTTTTACCTTAAATATAAATATAGGAACATTCATTACCAATCTGAGATCCATTGCAAACTTTCTAACATGCCGCTCATATGCTTTAAAATATGACATTGTAAAATACATCTCATACTCTTATTTTGAAGTTTTTGAAGTCTTTCTTTCATATGTTGAGGCTGTCTTAAATAATCTTATAGCTGTAATTGTTGGTAATATATTTCGTTTTCTACCGAAGAAAGCTATTTTTTAGCAATCTTTTTACAAATATAGTTAAAATGTAAATTAAAGTTTAGGTTTTTATCTATAGCGTAGAAAAAGGTTGCCCGGGCTAACGCCTGGGAGTACGCGGAGTCCCCAGATAATTACCCGGAGTCCCCAATTTTTACCATGTCCCACAATGTCTCAACAATGAGTTAGCACATACTTTAGGTAACACATATTTAAAATTTCAGATGTTTTCCCCTGTGAACCCCCAATTTTTACCTGCCTAAAATTCTAAATTGTTGCGATCAATGAGTTTGCCCATAGTCAAGTTAACACAAATTTAAAATTTCGGGTTTCTAGCTTAATCAATCCAACGGTTTGGGCAGGGGGCGACTTTTTGGCAGGCTGTTAAGGGGGAAACTTTTCGCCCTTAAAACGCCACTAACCAAAATTCTAAAATGTACCTCATCAATGAGTTAGCACATACTCCAAGAAAAGCATATTTCGAATTTCAGAGGTTTTGGCAGGCCTATAATGAGGTGACCACCACTTAATGCACCTCCCCGTAGGAATTCCCAAAAATTCCACCTGGTTGAATATCTGCGCCGGGGGAGGAACCTATATACAAAAGTCACGTCTTATCTGTTATCTACACTGAAGAAGGAACTTGCATACCAAATTTCAACTTTCTAGTTACAGCGGTTTGGGCAGGCCGTTCAGAAGGAGAATTTTCACCTGTTTGCCCCTTCTTGCAGGAATTTCCAAAATCCCACTTGTGTGGATGTCTACGCAGGAGTGGAAACATATGTACCAAATTTTCAAATTTTAAAATAATCATATTTTAGCTGTTACCTACACAGGAGAAGGAGCCTGCATACCAGATTTCAACTTCCTAGATCTATCGGTTTGGGCAGGCCATTTCCATTCCTATTTTACCACGTCTCTGGCCAAAATTCGAGGTGTTAGCACACACTCCAAGGAAGCATAACTAAAGTTTCTATCCACAGCGGTTGGGGCAGCCCGTGAAAGAGGAGGTTTTCCCCTTTTTGACACTCCGAAGAAATTTCAAAAACCAGCTCCAGCGGTTTGGGCTGTGCTATGTTGATAGAGTGAATCAGTCAGTAACGTTATTCCTTTATATATAGAGATAACGCATAAATATTTAATTTCTTCAACCTTCTCAATAGATGCATTATCTATATTTATATTTTTATTTGCTTCTCCATTAATCACCATTGCTTTAGTTTTATTTATATTGAGTTTAAATCTATTCATTTGTAAATACTTGTCCTCTTCTTTCAATTCAGTATTTAAATTTCGAATATACTCTTCCGTGTTTTTCCCGCTTTTCTGCATCATCTGCAAACATGCATACTTTCAATTTTTTTAATACCCTTTCTAGGTCATTTATATATATTATGAACAGCAATGTTCTTAATACTGTTCCTTGCGTTATACTTATATTATTGTTTTTAGTGGATGATAAATTTTCTCCGCATTTTGTTTTTTTTAAGTTCTGTTTTCTAGATAACTTTTAATTCTGTGCTTCTTATTCCTTTTTTTAAAGTTTTTCTAACATTAGTTGTCTCAACCGCTCGTTTTAGGTTCAATAAATATTTATTTTGAAAGTATCAATTAATTGGATGTGTACTACTTTTTCTTAATTTTACTTATTGCTGTTAGCATATTGACTGGACGGATTTCTTGGGTTTTTTATTGGAATAATATAATAAGGGTATTCACTCTTGGTAGTAAACTACCCTTGTAGAGGTTGTAGATATAGTAAAAGAACTACCATTTACTACACCACAACAACAAAATGTATAGAACGAAAATTTACTAGGGTGTGGTTAAAATACAAGACCAAAAGGTATAGTAAATACATGTTGTACATTTACAAGACTAAAATAGCTGATCGTTTAGCCGCCAAAACTATTGTTTGATTTTTATTTTTCATTTTGTGTTGAATAATGGATTAAAATAATGAAAAATCCAACTTAAAACAAAAGCGTGAAAAAATAAGTAATAAAAGATGGACAGATAGTGAAATTTAGCAGCTATTGGTTTTTATTATTTCAAGTAATACCGTATTTTCAAACCCAGAATCTCTGCAAATTCTATTTGGTTAATTGTATTTTGCTCTAAAAAATTTATAATTTAATATTTTTCCGTAATTATAGGCATTTTTGTTAACTTCAAATTTTTTTTTTGATATTTTAAGTTTTCAAATTGATGAAAAACAAAACAAAAATCAGCTGATTGATTAATTTACAATACCTGTATTATGCGGGAAGTAAATACACGAAAAAGTCGTTCACGCTTTGTAGTATAAAATCGTTGTAAATATACAATGGTTGTCAATATACTACCAAGAGTGAAAACCCTTAATATTCTTTTAGGCAATTTGGAAAAAATCCAGTCAGATGTGAAGACTCAATAAAACTTTGTAAATGGGCTCCGATGACATCGTTATAATCCATTTAACATTTTAACTGTAAGAAAATTTTAATATTTTTTGTTATTCAAAGTTTTCATTATACATATTTTTCAACAATTTCAAACTTAAAATTGTTTTGTGGATTCTCTAAAATACGATTTTCAAATGTGACTAATGGTACTCGTATACTTTATTTTGGCCATGGAGGCTTTTTTTATTACCTGTTGAATTTAAATAATTAAATAAATAAATACTATCGCTGATTTGTTCTACAAAATTGTTCAACTCTTCTGCTATTTCTTTTTCATTAGAAATCATTCTACCATTTAATTATATTTCTTGTATTTTCGAATTGTCTTTTTGACAACAAGTGTTTTTATAGTTATCCACATGTTTTTTTGGTTACAGCAGCTATTAATTTTATTATCAATAAAATGATTTTTTGCAATTGAGAGCTCTGTTTTATATTGATTTCTGAATAACTTCTAATTATTCCAATGAAACTGAATATTTAACCCCACAGCCGTTTGATAAAGATTTATTTTTGTTTCCTTTATTCCTTCAAGATTGTTAGTAAACCAGTTATTCGTTTTTACACTCCTTATATTTTTTGTCACTATTCATTATACAATGCATGCTAAAAGTATTTGTTGATAAATTATTTAATTCACAAATAATAAGAATAATACGGAAATTATCATTATTGAAATGTAATGTTTTTAATTTATTTCCTTTAGCATATTCTTTATTGAACCTTATGGCTATTTCAATTTTTATTTCTTTTTGCAAAAATATCTTCCATATATGTTAACACATAATCAGAGTATTTATTTGTATTGCTTGTTATTAATAATTTTTATCCAGAAAATTAAAATGGGAAATGCAGTTGATTACTTGATCGAACAAATAAGATATGTCGAAGAAGTTCAACCTTGTAACCTCAGAAATGCCTTAAACTTTAGGCCACAAAAATCGATATTTTACAATGATTTAAATTTTTACAATAGCGGTTTTCACTCTTAATGGTATATTTACAACCCCTTTAAATTTACAACGATTTTATAATTCAAAGCGTGAACGACTTTTTCGTTTATTAACTTCCCACATAAACACAGCTATTGTAAATAAATGAATAAGCTGATTTTTGTTTTGTTTTTCATCAATTTGAAAATTTAAAATATCGAAAGATAAAATTATAAATTTTTTAGAGCAAAATGCAATTAACCAAATAGAATTTGCAGAGATTCTGGGTTTAAAGATACGGTATTACTTGTAATAAGATCAATAGCTGCTGAATTTCACTATCGATCCATCTTTTATTACTCATTTTTTCACGCTTTTGTTTTAAGTTGGGTTTTTCATTATTATGATCCATTATTCAACTTTATTTTAATAGTGTCCACAAAATGAAAAAAACCAAACAATAGTTTTGGCGGCTAAATGATCAGCTGTTTTAGCCTTGTAAATGCACAACATGTACTTACTATACCTTTTTGTCTTGTATTTTAACCCCAGCCTAGTAAATTTTAGTTCTATACATTTTGTTGTTGTGGTGTAGTAAATGGTAATACTTTTACTATATCTACAACCTTTACAAGGTTTGCAAGGGTACTTTACCAAGAGTGAAAACCCTTAATATGACGTCAAGAATGAAACAAATATAACACGGCATGTTTCGGCATGTTTATAAGGGTTTTTACGGTTTTTTTTTACGATTTTAGCGAATTCAACTAAAACTAAATCGAGCTTAATAAATGTTATGCCTTAGTAGAGAACCAATAGGAAAATATTTCAATAAAAACAAAGTCGCGATTTTTCGAAAATTTTATATGGTATAGCTATCTGAGTGGTTCCTATAGTAAAATTTTTAGTATAATATGCGAGTATCTCTAAAAACGGTTGCAAAAAGTTTCCATTTGCAAAAGATATCGCAATAACTATGTATATCATTTATTAATTTTAACATTATAATAAAAAAAAATAGTAATACACTGTCCTCCAGTGTATTGTAGTTAAAATTTTGTGGTTATTGTGATTGTGTCTTTCCTTAAAAATTAAAAAAATATTAAGTTTTACAGTTTAATTTGCAATTTTAGGCCTTTTAAGTTCGAGCAAAGTTTTTCACGTGTAAAAACAGTAAAATTTTCTTCCGTGAAAAAATTATACTCAAACTTCCATGGCGTCAAAACGTAATTTAGTATGTAAAAGTCCATAATTGTTTTATTTTAAAGACATACACAACCCTTGTAAAATGATTAAAGTAATAGCAGTCAAATGATGCCTAGTATTAAACTGAATACGGAAAAACCCAAATGTTGTGTAAGAGCGAGCTTGTTATAAGAAAAACATTAATTTTTTTTATAACATTTTGTTTCAAAGACGCAAATTTTGAACTTTTAAAAGCTGCGCTTTGACGTCGAGGCTATTAATTATGATCTAGAGAATAATTCTAGTCTAAATTTGTACAACTTTAAAAATAAGAAACTTAAATAAAACTATGTTTCCTATTCATGTTTTTAAAACATTTTTTTGTAACAATCTCATGATCAAGCAAATTGTAATACTAATTTGTTTCAATATTTATTTGCTTCTAACTTATTATATACATTCATCGCATTTACATTTGAATAATTATGTTAAGAGTTTAGGGACTATGTTCCTTTTCTATTTAGTTATTATATTTTACTTTTAATACTTATATTTTAGGGAAGTTGGATTTTTAGCATTTTGTTCTGAGCTATTTGTAGTTTACTGATGTGACTTTTTGCGGTAGTGGACCAAACTGGACAGCAGTAAAACATAATGGGATGGAAAATAGCATTAATTATTAGTTTTTTGTTATCAATACTAAGATCGGAGTTCCGGTTTATCAGTGGGTAGGGTATATGTTCATTGAAGTTTAATTTGGTATCTAAAGGGTTTTTCAATAAGAGCGCTACGAAAGTTTTTTTAAATAAAACAAAAACGGTTTTGGATATCAATGAAATTCTTTATTCCTGTAAAAGTACGTTCGATGCCATTATGTATGGAACTCGATTTCTTTTGCATGGCCACCACGGGCACGCTTGCAGAAGTCCAGACGCTGAACCCAATTTTCGACGGTTTTCAAGCATAAATCGGCCGATACTGCTGCACTTTCACGTTAGATATTCGTACGAAGTTCATCAATCGTCGCTGGCTTGTTGGCATAGACCATAGACTTGACGTAGCGTGTCGTGCGCCAAATCGCACGACCGAGGCGGCCAATCGACTGGACCATTTCGTGAGATAACACGTTCTCCAAACTTGGTTTCCAATAAATTGATTGTGACATTCGCTGTGTGGCTTGTGGCGCCGTCCTGTTGGAACCACAAGTCCTCCAAGTCCATATCATCCAATTGGGGCCAAAACTATTCGGTTATCATTGAACGGTAGCGATTCCCATTCACAGAAATGTGCCGGTCTTGATCATCACGGAAGAAGTACGGCCCAATGTCGCCGCCGGCCCATAAACCGCACCAAACCGTAAATTTTTCGGGATGCAATGATGACTCATAGAGTATGTGTGTGACCAATAACGCATATTTTGTTTATTAACGAAGCCATTCAGCCAGAAATGAGCCTCATCGCTGAAGATGATTTTTTATGAAAATCCGAATCATTTTCAAGTTGTTGCTCAGCCCAATTCACGAACATACGACGCTTCTGGTGGTCAAGCGGCTTCAGTTCTTGCGTCAATTTGATCTTGTAAGGATGTAGGCCAAGATCTTTTCGCAAAATTCGCCACAACGACGTCACAGAGATGCCCAACGCGTAGCGCTCTTAACGTTGAGGCCACTGACTCCGAATTTCGGTAGTAAATTTTAATAATTTCGACTCGTTGGCTCGTATATCTTTCCATCATGAAATGGCAAACCTTACTGAAGAGAAATGTCAAAAGAGCGTCAAGAAATATGGCGTCGTTTGCTGTCCCTGTCGCTCTACTTTTGTAGCGTCCCTGTTGAATAAATCCAAGATATTTAGCTTTAGTTTCCCAAGAAATATCGTGGCTCATAAACCTGAGCGGTGACTGTGGGATATAACACTCTTTCCTTTTTCTGGTAAAATAAATGGCTTGCGTTTTTTCAGGGTTAACCCGGATGTTCCACTTATTATAGTAGTTGCTTAACTCAATTCACACGTTGAAAATATTATATCATTTTGGTGGACAACCAGCTTTTATATTGATTCGTTGAGACCAAATTTTATCCAGGTATACCTGGAACGATCTGTTATGTAAGAAACTTTGAATTATTTTTATTATTTCTTTAGGAAAGTTCATTTTTTCTAATTTAAAGATGAGGCCGTCGTGCCAGACTGAGTCAAAAGCAGCTTTTATATCTACACGCAGAGAAAAAACATGATTAATGAATGGTCACTACGACCATATTTATTCATATTAGCCTAATATGTTTACCCTAATAAATTTATTATAGCCCTAGAATAAATTGAACAAAAATTTTTTGTCTTAAGCATATTATTAGTTGCACACAAAAATGTATGTATATTACAAATATTTATTTATGTTTGCCTTTAAACACATTTTCTGAATCAGCAAACATTTATTTAAAATAAACAGTGTGTGTTTATAAAAAAAATAAAATTTTCTCCCGCGTCATTTTCCGTTCGCCAGTTAATAACATGAGTGAGTATAAAATAATAAAAACATTTTTCGGGGAGCAAAAGGCCACGCTGCCTTACAAATTTAATAATATAAATTATACGTTTATCGAAACAGGTAAGTAATTTATATACATATAATTAGAAAAATACATACCTACCCAGCCAAAATGAAGCTGCCAAAGAAGCAATAAAAGCATCACTACTATGGCGAAGGCATCACTTCTTTTTTAATGGTTTCATCGATGAATTTAACATTGGCGTGTCATAGGATGGAAGTATTCAATTATAGCTACTACCATTACTCATACTTTACTCTAAGGAAGCAATGAAAATGCAATGATTAGATATTCTAATGCATTAGTGGAAAATGTTCATATATTTTGTAGTATTTAAGCTTTGATGAAAATTTTATTCATAAGAATGCAGAAAAATAAGTTTAATGAAGGGAGATTTATGCATCGATATACAAATACTCTTTATTAACAAATAAATAATTATGCATAAGTGAAAAAGCATTTTTGAAACATTTTTCAAAAATTTTAATGAATTTTTAGACAAATTTTAAAATATTTTTGGATAATTTAAAAACTGGTTGTACAATTTTGAAACATTTTTATACAATTTTAAAATATTTTTGAACAATTTCAAATAATTTTTGCACAATTTTAAAACATTTTTGGACAATTTGAAATAATTTTTACACAATTTTAAAATTATTTTGGTAAATTCTGAATTAAAACTGGAAATAATGTAGTGTTAAATAATATAAATAATGCAAAAATGCACAGAATGCGTCGTCATAAATATTTAAGGCTGAAAAAATGAAAATGACAGCTAGTTTTTAAAGGTAAAAAAAATCTGTTTCAATTGATTTTTCAAAACTTTTATAAAAACTGCTTAAATTCTAACCCTCATGAAATTTTAAACTAAAATATGAAAAATGATTTAATAAAAAAATTAAAAAAGTTCATCAGAACTATTTTCTCAATTTGAATAAATGCTTTATATTGAAAAAAATATATATATACGATATACTATAACTTATGCTTTAGAAGTAATGAGAGTGATATTTTAAGATATGCATTGGGTTTATATCCAGATCACTGCATTTGAAATATGAACACATGAATACTTTTGGAAGTGCCTTAGAATAACACCAAAAAATCACAAAAGAATGTCAACGGAAGTTTAGGAAGCAATGAATGAAGTTCTAGTCACAGAATGACTACCATTTTTTTGCTGGGTAAATTCATACATGTATAAATACGTATAAAATACATTGTCTTTCTTGCAGCCAAAAAACATACAACATTAAAAACGCCATTGAAATTTTGACGCAGAATTTTGTGATAAGCCCGAATTTTTTTTCAATAACAGTTCAACAATATACTGATACAGTCGATTTCATAATAGAAATTAAAGGTACGTTTGTCTTTGACTTTATGTTACAAGTCTGAAGTGCGGGGCAAAAAATATGTATATATGTATACCTTTTTAATAAAAAATAAATCTTTGAAATTACATTTTCTATTTGTTTTATTGTGAGAACCATATAACATGTTGACATAGACATTTTGCATGGTATTGGGAAATATAGAAACATGGTTTGAAAGATAGTTTGCCTTTTTCTTGTGAACATAATAATATGTTTGAGATAATAATTAGCTATAAATATTATATCTGAACATATATTGTTACTTAAGACGTGTTTGACACAACCATAACCACAAACATTAATGATAGTTTGCGATTGTGATTGTATCAACCATGTTTTTTCTTTGCGTGTAGGAGGACCATACCGGCAGATTTTTCACTTTGAAAATTATTTTTGACCAACTTCCTGATTTTTAGCAAAGATTGGCATGTATTGTGTTCACTCCTGAATCCATATTGTTGTCTTGGAAGTATATTATTTGCATCCATAAAAAAGAGTTAATTTTTCTTTTATGATTTTTTTCTAATATTTTGCTAACAGAAGAGAGAGGTGAGTCTGAAGGTTAATTTGGTTTTGCTTGTTTTGGATATTTTCCAAGAAGTTGGGAAGTAACAGAGTTTTAAACATCCATTAAAAATAATGGTAAGATACGTAAGACGAAAGACAATGGTTCAATTTAAAATTGTGAGCCAAGATTTCACATTTATCTTGCTGGGTGTAATACTTTTCATTATTTTTTGTAATCAAAATTTAAAAAAAAAAGTTACCAAATATAACCAAAATTTAAAGTTTTATGTTTTAACTATTATTTTTTTTAAGTTTGTACTTGGAATATTATTTTATAGCAAAAATTTACCTGCTTTCATTGTCGCATTCAAATGAAAAATCTTCGGATTTACTATTTGCATTGACTGCAGTCTTTTTCAATAAAAACCTAAAACAACCCAACAAAAAAAAGTTCCGCTTACGTACGTAAACGGAATCCAACTCCGGTTACGTACGGTTTTCTGGATCCGTAAACGTACCAGAAAACGGATTTTAGGGAACATAGAAACTTATTTGAATTTGTGCCTTTGTATGGTGTAAAACCGGAGTTGAGTCCGTTGAAAGATAGTCATTGAAGGACCGGTTACGGACAGTTGTGTCGTGTAAAAACGGTCTTGAGTTCTTAGTCCTATTATTTTTTTTAGATTTCTTAAAAAAAAAACAATAATAAACAACACAAAGAAAACATTCAAAGAAAGCAAATACCATCCATTATTACGTTTTAATTTTGGCCTTTTATAAAGTTTAATACCTAATAGAAATAAAAAAACAAACTAGTTTACGTTAAGCTGATAATATTTACAATGTAAAAAGTACTTTTCGATTAGCCGCATAAAAGTACTTCAAGTCACTAGTTCTGCACCTTAGTTTGCATTCATGCAATTTTAAATTTAACTGAAGGGTTGCGCGATTTTAGATATATATTCTATTTGGCTGCATATTTATATTTTTATAAAAGCAATAAAAAACACCGTTTGTTACGAAATCAAGACTGATGAAAAACGGTAAAGTCCGTTTTAACGGCACGGAGTAAAAACGTAGTGTTTTCGAAAACCCGACGGATACGTGTTTTACGGACGTAAACGTGTCGCACAATCCGGATTCATGATTCCGTATGTGGTGGAGAGTTCGTAAAAATGTTTCTTGTGAAGTTAAACAATTTTCTTGAATTCACATACATTCAAACATGTAAAATACAAATTCTTATTCATTGTACATTTATTTAATGTTTTTTACTTTTTTTACCACCAACACTTAATTTACTTAGCAATCGTTCAATTGAGAATCCTTGTTCTCATCGTTAGAATAGAATGCCGCCAATTAAAACAGTCATGCATATTTTCGTAATATGGAACTGATTAACATATTTTGTACAACGAACTACATACTTTATGAAAAAGTTAACAGTGTTTTCAAATCAACGTAATAAAAACGCGTATATAAAAATCTTTACTGTTAAATAAAACTTAAAAACACAGAAAAAACAATTTATATTTTTGATTGCCAAAAAAGTTACCAAAATGAAAAAAAGCACATTTCCACATTGGGAAAAAATAACCAATTTTGGTTAAAAATAACCAAAACCGGCTACACTGCTTCTTTCTTAACGCTAGAAATTTTCCAAAACGAAGAAGAAGATTTATCTAATATTGACAGCATACAATTCCAGGACTTATTTTTAAAATCATTGATTTATTTTGTAATCTGATTATTCAGCCTCGTCATTTGTTGGTGATCTATACGTTTCCAATTTCCTAAATTGTATCATCGTTTTGACGTTCTGTGGTAATGGTTTCGACGATGGTGGAATTCTACGTTTAGGTACACTGTTATCTATTGCCAAATTTATATTCTCGTTGAAGATATTTATCATGTTATCAATCTGAGCACAGTCACTTATTTCTCTTACTTCACATCCTGTTGGCAGGTTTCTTTTAATGAGCTTTGAAAAATGGGTCCAATATGCTTTATTGAAATCGTAGCATAGAACGTCTACCATAACACACCTTAAGTCAGTCTCACTAATAATAGGGAGGAGGTGGTCAGAGTTTAAATCATTTATTACTCTAACAGCGGACATGTTGATTGCTACGTTGGTTAAAAAGAAGTCTAAGGTATACCCTTGTTTATATGGATCTGATGGTATGTAAGTGTGCTCGTGAGGAAAATTTATTTGGGTTTGGTTCAATTGTAGTTTTCCATATAATATATTTCCCCAACAATTATTTCTTAAACATCCTTAATAGCTGTGCCTGCAAATTAAGTCGCCTCCTAAAATATATTTTTGATTTGTTGCTGTTAATCTTCGAAGATCTGTAGTAAAGGTCTGAGTTTTACTTTGGTTGTTTCCCGATGAACCCCCAGGGAAGTAACAGGAGAAGATACCGTTTTGAATTTGAGCATCGTTTGAAAAAGGTATTTCAATTACCTATAGAATATCATATTAAATGTTCCTATTAGACTATAAATGTCCAAAAGAATCACCCTTATTATAGTTGTCGTTATCAATGTCGTCGTCGTTTTTGTGTTAACATCACTTTGCTTCGACGTCGACATCACTTCGACACCAAATTGGTATTCTAAAACAGTGTTGTAACGACGTTGACAGTTTATCGAATTGAACAAAAACACATCTCTAAAAATTGAGTCGGCAGATTTATTTTGTTTATTATTTTTGCGAAAAAATGTTTTTTTATTGGAAAGAAGGCTACTCAGACAGAAATCCAATATCTTTAACCTGCCGGATAACAAGTCAGTAGCAAAATCAAAGTCTGTTCCTTCAAAGAATGTTAATCTTCTAATTTTTTTAAAAGGTTTGAAAGTTACTTTCGGCTGAATAAAACAGACTTCAAAGATGTGCTGGAAACAATAGCACCTAATTTGAAAACCGGAATCAAGTCCACATTTATTTCCAAAACAATAAAGTTGGCAGCTACATTAAGATTTTTAGAAAAGGGGTCGTACCAGCTCAGTGTTGGAAACGACTTTAACTTAGGGTTCAGCTGTTTCTGAAGCTGTAGAAGATTTGCCACAGCTTCCTCCAGCGGGCTCAATATAAATTGCCTGAATCTTCCGCCACCTGTAGCATTACACTCGGCTTTGTTGGCTACCATTTTCTTTTTAACTTTAAATTTTAAGTCTCGCCAAACCTATAAATAAATTTTGTTATATTTTTATAATGCAATTTATATGATAATGCTTTCTTTACCTTCTGCCATCCATCTCACATTATTCTCGGTGGGCCAAGTGCAATTAATAAATTTGATATTTCTTCCCATTTTTTTCGTTTTTTTTTCAGTCATTACTTTTCCTCATGTCGTTACTAAAAATTGTGTCGACAAAATCAGAGTCGTTTCAAGACAATATCGTCGTCACATTTTCTTACAGAATACCAAATACTTGTCGACAGTTATCAATTTTTTTCGATAACGACAACGGGAATACCAATTTCAAAAAAAAAAAAAAAAATCCCAAGACGACATTGTCTTGTGTCGATGACGAATATAAATATGAATAGTTCGCCAGCAAAACGGCCAAGCGAACTATTAAGAATTGAAAGAAAAGTTTTTAATTTTTTCGTAAGGATATTTTAAAGTTAACGGTATTTTAGATTATCTCGTTAGGGCATTTTAAGGTTAAAGTCATTCTAGGTTAATTTGTTATATTTTAAGGTCAACGACAGTCCTTTGAATGAAATTTTAAATCGGCAAAGGTGTTTTTTTTAGCGATATGGCGCCTTCGTATGCAATTTTACTGAGATTTCAAACATGGTTTTAACACTAAAACTAGAAACTATTTTGTTATTTAACAGTCCATTAACATAATGCTGGCCACACACTATGCAATATTAGAGGAAACATGAGCATGTTCCATCGTGTTTAGCAATGCTTCCTGTTGAAATTCATGTTTCGTTTTTAGTTCCTCAAATATAAATTTTTTTTTGTTATTTCGTGTTTCCAAACAATGTTTCATCTTCTGTATCGATGTTTACTGTTTTTTTCCATCATCTGTACTAAAAACAGAAACATTGAAAGAAACACATCCCTGTAGGAAATGTCAATAGTGAAACTGTACTGATTCACTATTGACTAATTATGCCCCAGCCAACGCTTTCTGCTGTAGACATTTAACATGAGCGTGTCATTGACTAGGTGTTGACATTGGAACCAGAGATTCACTTTTTACTTAATTTCCACACCAGAGAACTGCAACTGCTAATTGAAAAATGTTCGCTGCTGTGGATCAATGTGATGTTTTATCAAGTTTTTTGTCGATAAAGTCCAACTCTGTGGGAGTTGATGGAATTAACCCGAAGTTTTTGAAAATCCTTTTACCTCAACTGCTTCCTATGATAACGTTCTTTTACAACAAAATACTCACCTCGAGTTACTTTACTTCGAAATGGAAAATAGCTAAAATAATACCTATACCCAAAACCAGATCTGATTATACCCCATAGCAATTTTACCATATCTTTCTAAGGTCTTCGAAAGAATTATGCATAACCAAATAACTTCTTCTTTGGAAACTAATAACTTTCTCACAGATCGTCAATCCGGATTTAGAAAAAACACAGTTGTACAACAGCCCTAGTCGATGTTACCGAGGAGATCAGAAAAGAGCTTGATAATGGTAAAACTACTTTTCTGGTACTATTGGATCATTCCAAAGCGTTTGATACTGTTACAAACTCAATAATTTTTTTAATTTTTTTTCGACGGCTACTCGATTAATCTCGACATATCTTTGTGGCAGGTATCAGTATGTTGAAACCCAAAACAAAAGATCGAAAGCTTTGCCTGTACTTAGAGGGGTTCCGCATAGTATATTAACAAATTGCAATATAAGAATATATGCAGATGACGTTCAACTTTATATCAGTTGTAGCAATGCCTTGATCGACCAGTGTATTATATCCTTAAATCAGCAACTTCATCGCATCCAAACATGGGCTTTAGCAAATGGCCTCGGGATCAATCCCAAAAAATCTAAATGTATTGTGATTCAAAAACGACTTGCCAAATTTAATTTCAACCCAATATGTTTTTAAATAATCAACCAATCGAGACAGTGAAATCTGCTAGAAATCTTGGGATCTTTTTCAACTGCACTCTTACGTGGTCAGATCACATTGACTATGCTTGTGGCCGTACTTTCTCTATGACAAGAACGCTTTGGCAAACGCAACACTGTACACCTATTAAAATAAGGATTCTACTTGCCAAAACGTATTTAATACCCGTTTTATTGTACGGTTGTGAGCTGTTTGCTAGGTGTGACACCGTAAGCAAAGAAAAATTGAACATTGCATTTAACAATGTAATACGTTATGTATTTGGTCTACATAGACGATCAAGAGTATCTTTGTTTTCCTCTCAGCTTATGGTATTTCGTTTGATAATTTACTCAACATACTCAACTCATTTACACTCACCAGCCAGACCATATATTTAGCAAACTTAACTTCTCTGACCTCAGGGGTAAAAGAATAATATCATTTGTATACAAAAGTTTAATATAAAAATGGCATTTCTATATTTTCGTAATATCTCTCTGGAACTCAATTCCTCATAGCATTCAACTTTTAAGTAACGCACGACAATTTAAAAACAAGTAAAAAAGGGCTAAATTCGGCTGTGCCGAATCTTTGAAACCCTCCACCAAAGGGGATGAAGATGATATACATATACACTAAATTTTGCATGAACTGTAATATGAATATGTTTTGTCAATTTATGAAACTAACTTTTGTTATTTAGTTTTAGCAATGTTATTTACAGAGGTCTGCTCTGTTAGCGACTTTAACATTGTTCATTTTTACGTTAACTTAGTTATCATAGTATGTAAGACAATAAATGTAATCGAACAATAAGAAGACTTAATAACATTTTTACTTACTTAACAGAAAAAAAATAGATACAGAAAAATTGTACAAATTTGTATGGAAAATTTAGAGGTACCTTCACATTTTCACTCATAACTTTTGAACCGCTTGACCGATTTTGCTCATTTTAAATACCAAACTGCTCGGGAGGATGTTCAATAATCTGGGTAAAAATAGGCACCCTCGCTTTCGTCTTCACGTCGTGATCGTGATTTCAACAGACAGACGGACATCGCTAAATCGACTTAAAATTGCATAAGGATCACGAATATATATACTTTATGGGGTCTTAAACCTATATTTCGACATATTACAAACGGAATGACAAACTGATATATACCCTCACCATATATGGTGGAGGGTATAATAACATTTTAAAACTGTACCTACTTCGTTAATTTTTCTATTTAATTCTTTGATGTTAAAATTTAATATTTCTTTTAAACTGATTCTATTTTGACTCATTTGATTGATTTGTTTAATGTTCATTAGTTTTGAGATCTAAATATTTATGGGTCGATTATCGATGGCAACCGAACCTCAGTGGCGTTGCCAGTTGCCAAAATGATATTACGTATGGCAACTGATAGCTGTCAATTTCAGTTGCCAAATAGTGATTGTATTGGCAACCACAAAGTTTTGGTTGCTGTAGGTTTATAAAGCAAAAGAAAAAAGGCGGGAACATTAAAATGTAAGTATATTTATTTATTGTTATAAATATTTCAAAATCTGCAGCAACCTCTTTAATGGGGTGTTGTTCCATATGAAGGCATCATGAGTAGATCCAGGATGCCTAGCATCAACATACCTTATTTTCATTTCGTAATCGCACAACTACAAAGAAATCATCTTGATCAAAAGAAAGAAAGATTGTTAAATTACTTACCAGCATAACATTCAAACTAAAATATCCTTTCCTGTTTATATATAAGGGACGAATGTCTTCCTTCGGTCCCATTATATGTACGTGTGTTCCATCTATACATCCAACAATCCCTGGAAACTTCGTTTTGGAATAAAAAGGTTTTAATTTTTTGTTTTTTCTTCTTCCGACATTTTTAAAACTATACACAAGCTTTTGTTCTATTAATTGTACGACTTCTTTAAAAACCACCGACAACGTTGGCTGAACCATTCCTAGATTGAAGTCATTGCCGTGAGATTTTTTGAAACTTCCTTCAGCAAAAAATCTTAAAGCTGCGCAAACTTTTAATAGCGGAGGTATTGACGTTGAACGACGACTTTGTTTAACGCTTCCACTAAATATACCACTGCGTCTTTTGGAATTCGAAAATAAGCTTTGAAATTATAAGAAGCAACTTTTCATTGAAAATTATTTTAAACATCAAGATATGCTCACAGTACAGACAGTAATTCTAATGGATTGAACTTGTCCCTCAAGTTCCGTCTAATGATGACACGTTTGAAGCCTTTTCATCGTCATCAAAAAACAGTTCCACTGAACTGGCATATTTAAAATAATTGTTTACACAATGTCTTTATAATTTGTTTTTTTAATGAATTCACTTTTATTAACTTTTTTCCTTTGTCAATCTTTTTATTTGTTTACATTTATTTTCAATTGCTAATCTGTCAAAATTACATTATCGATAACTTTTTGGCAACTGGGGAAAGTTGTCTTATATAATACCAATAATAATTTCAGTTGAGTTGCCAGTTGACAACGCAACTAAAGTTCGGTTGCCATCGATAATAGACCCATTAATATTAATAGTAAAATTTTTATTCTCAACTTTTATAACTTTTGTAATTAGTTATTAAGTTATTGATTATAATTATGATTTGAAAATTTTTAAATATCAGTTCCATACTGCAAAATACGACCTTTGGTCTTGTGTATGGAACAATACAAATAAATACAAATACAAAATCAACACAAGAATAAATATGTGTTTGCGTTCAAACGCTGAATATACTCCAACACACATATTTGTTGGTGATTTTAAATCAATCAAACGACGTGCAAATTGTTGTGTCACTTAATTATAATCATCGGTCGTTTCCATACCATTGATTTTATTCTGTTCGTTCGAGCCAACAATAATTATTATGATGTAGAATAAAAAACGGGTATGTGTGTATTCATAACTAAAACAAAAAAAAAAAAATATATATATATATATATATATATATATATATATATATATAAGGTCAATGATTTTTGATGTAACAAATTGGTATCATTGCGACAAAAACACTGATATATAACCCTTTAAGATCCCACTGTTAAAATGCCCTACATTCGGCAACATAGAAAATTAAAATAAAATACAATAATAGTTCCGCTGGAATTATTGGAATACTTTCCTAGCAAAAGTTTATTGCTTTTTTGCGAGCTTTTTTAAAATATAAGGGTAGTACATTAAGGTGGTAGCAACTGAGATCTGGTGGGTTAATACTAGAACGGGTTACTTGAGGTCAATGGCTCCTCCGAGGAAAACATCGGTCTCCGCGAGACAAAAAACATTGATATACAATACTTTAAGATCCGACGGTAAATGGCGAAGATATAACAAAAAATATAAAATTCGGCCAAAAAAAAAAAACATTTTCGAAATTTTCTTGTTAAAATACTTTATATTTGAAGGGTGTACGGTGAACTTTTTTTTTGAGGTACGGTCTATATACATATATATTTTAATATAATATCTTAAAAAATAATATTATAAAACTATATTCGTATCAAATGAATAGAGATCATTAAGTTTGTAAATTGGTAAAATTAGGTACGTTAGTAATAACAACGTTTAAAACGTTTGGTATTAAATTCGTTTTTTATATTACATTTTAAATATGTAAAAAGAAAATATATTTTTCAGTTCTAAAATAATGTTTTAGAAATAATATGCAATTTAAATGTTTCGTTTTAAGAAGATTTTTTTTTTGTTTGCTTTTGATAAAGCTAGAAGTGGAAAATACTCTATCTCTTATAGTAGATGTTGGACAAATAGTCAAAAGAGAATTATGTAAATTTTCCAACTTTTCAGTTCTTTTGGAATATCCAAAGTTAAGTCTTGATCGGAATCTATCAGACTTACATCTAAATCTTCATAACCAAACAAACGATTTTTAAAGTGTTCGGAAAAAATAAAAGAGACCAAGTAACCCAGTTGGTGATGTAATTAAAAAACCGGTTAACCGAACAAAAAAGACCGGTTTTCGGTTTTCTTCGAATTTACAAAATATTCAAACCGATCGGTTGACCGGTTTTCGGTTTTTGAATACTAGGCAAGCCTGAGATATCGACCTAATATTTTTATATCACAAAGAAAAATATTTTTAGTATTGTATTACTAATAAAAATTCTAAAAAAGCGGATTTAAGTCCCACCCTAATGTACACTATATCACTTATGAAATGTGTTTCTATATATATATATATATATATATATATATATATATATATATATATATAAGGTCAATGATTTTTGATGTAACAAATTGGTATCATTGCGACAAAAACACTGATATATAACCCTTTAAGATCCCACTGTTAAAATGCCCTACATTCGGCAACATAGAAAATTAAAATAAAATACAATAATAGTTCCGCTGGAATTATTGGAATACTTTCCTAGCAAAAGTTTATTGCTTTTTTGCGAGCTTTTTTAAAATATAAGGGTAGTACATTAAGGTGGTAGCAACTGAGATCTGGTGGGTTAATACTAGAACGGGTTACTTGAGGTCAATGGCTCCTCCGAGGAAAACATCGGTCTCCGCGAGACAAAAAACATTGATATACAATACTTTAAGATCCGACGGTAAATGGCGAAGATATAACAAAAAATATAAAATTCGGCCAAAAAAAAAAACATTTTCGAAATTTTCTTGTTAAAATACTTTATATTTGAAGGGTGTACGGTGAACTTTTTTTTTGAGGTACGGTCTATATACATATATATTTTAATATAATATCTTAAAAAATAATATTATAAAACTATATTCGTATCAAATGAATAGAGATCATTAAGTTTGTAAATTGGTAAAATTAGGTACGTTAGTAATAACAACGTTTAAAACGTTTGGTATTAAATTCGTTTTTTATATTACATTTTAAATATGTAAAAAGAAAATATATTTTTCAGTTCTAAAATAATGTTTTAGAAATAATATGCAATTTAAATGTTTCGTTTTAAGAAGATTTTTTTTTTGTTTGCTTTTGATAAAGCTAGAAGTGGAAAATACTCTATCTCTTATAGTAGATGTTGGACAAATAGTCAAAAGAGAATTATGTAAATTTTCCAACTTTTCAGTTCTTTTGGAATATCCAAAGTTAAGTCTTGATCGGAATCTATCAGACTTACATCTAAATCTTCATAACCAAACAAACGATTTTTAAAGTGTTCGGAAAAAATAAAAGAGACCAAGTAACCCAGTTGGTGATGTAATTAAAAAACCGGTTAACCGAACAAAAAAGACCGGTTTTCGGTTTTCTTCGAATTTACAAAATATTCAAACCGATCGGTTGACCGGTTTTCGGTTTTTGAATACTAGGCAAGCCTGAGATATCGACCTAATATTTTTATATCACAAAGAAAAATATTTTTAGTATTGTATTACTAATAAAAATTCTAAAAAAGCGGATTTAAGTCCCACCCTAATGTACACTATATCACTTATGAAATGTGTTTCTATTTTGTTTTAATTATGAATATTCAACGCTGACTTTTTGTTGAGTGATTACATTTGCATAAAACATAATTGACAGATGATTCAATCTGATCCGAATTACGCGTTCAGTAACATGACGCTGATTTTATTCTACAGTGAATTTTGTTGAATTATTAAATGTGAACAAGAATTTTTGTGTATGATTATATCAAGAAAAAAGTTGATTGTGCAGTTCTCTGTTTCACACTAGGACGGAAATAAGATTAAACTGGTGCATTTATTTTGTTAAAATAGATATTTTATTAATAAAACTTTTTTATAAATTTCATTAAAGTAAAAAAAATGTTCGTGCAAATTTAATTTTGGAGTAGACAAATCTTCAAAAGACTGCACAAAATCATCCACAGGCTCAGTAAAGAGTTGCAATTTTCATTAAAAATTGTTGCCTTTTCTTGTTATTTTTATACAAAATTGATTGTTTTTTTCACAAGTTTTTTCTAATTTCTTTTGCCTATTATATATTTTGTTTTCTTTATATTTTTATTAAAAACTTTAATTTTGCATGCAGCTATGCACATGTATTTTCAACAAAATAAAACAGTAAAAAACATCAAGAACAAGCACAGCTTTGCAGCTGCAAAAAGGAATGTAAAAAGTATAGGCGCTTTGTGGACAAATAGTAGACAAAAGTGGTGACTTGTAGACACTTGACCACAGGCTTACTATATAGGGTACTATACTATACTGCACTAGAGTGAATAGTTGATAACTTTACGAGTATATTATGTCAAACTCTATACATAAAAGATCTATAGGGTCTGCCAAATAACTTTTTTTTTTTTTTAAATGTTATATAAAAAAAAAACTACTGAATATTTTCTCAAATTTCTTTTTTTATTTGAAAGTACAATCCTTCCGGTTAATAATGGAAAATAATTTCATTCAAATGGCTGCCTCGGCTGGCCGTTACAGTCAATTGCGATCGTTATCAGGCCATGTTGAACGAATTTTTGTTCACAAAATTTGAAGAGGAGGATATTGGCAACAATTTGGTTTCAACAGGACGGCGCTACGTGCCACACAGCCGAAGCTACACTCGATGTTTTGCGCCCTGTTTTTGAAGATTGCATTATCAGCCGCAGAGCTGATGTCGTTTGGCCACCTCGGAGCTGCGATTTGACACCGCTGGACTATTATTTGTGGGGTGCCGTCAAAGATAAGTGTTACGCCGACAAGCCAGAGACAATTGACGTTTTAAAGGACAATATTCGTGAAGCCATTTGTGAAATACAGCTGCACACAATCGATAATGTGCTTAAAAATTGGACCGATCGTGTAGGCTACTGCATGGCCAGCCGAGGCAGCCATTTGAATGAAATTTTTCCATTATTAACCGGAAGGATTGTACTTTCAAATAAATTTGAGAAAATATTCAGTAGTTTTTTTTAAAAACATTTTCAAAAAAAAAAGTTATTTGGCAGACCCTATACTTTTTAAAGTTAATATCGTATACGATTAATACAACCTTTTTATAAAATCTGCTCAATAACTTTATTTATATTAAGGGTTTTCACTCTTGATAGTAAACTACCTTGTAAAAGTACTACCATTTACTACACCACAACAACAAAATGTATAGGACTAAAATTTACTAGGCTGTGGTATAGTAAATACATGTACATTTACAAGACTAAAACAGCTGACCGTTAAGCCGCCAATACTATTGTTTGATTTTTTATTTTTCATTTTGTGGACACTGTTAAAATAAAGTTGAATAATGGATCAAAATAATGAAAAACCCAACTTAAAACAAAAGCGTGAAAAATAAGTAATAAAAGATGAACCGATATAGAAATTCAGCAGCTATTGGTTTTTACTATTACAAGTAATACCGTATCTTAAAACCCAGAACCTTTACAAATTCTATTTTGTCAATTGCATTTTGCACTAAAAACTTTATAATTTTATCTTTTTCCGTAATTAAGGGCATTTTTGTTAACTTTAAATTCATTATGATATTTTAAGTTTTCAAATTGATAAAAACAAAACAAAAAGCAGCTTATTCATTAATTTACAGTAGCTGTGTTTATGCGGGAAGTAAATACGCGAAAAAGTCCTTCACAACAAAACAAGCCTGTAATTATATTTATATTTTTTGTGTATTATTTACATTTTTATTATATTTATTTATTTATTTATTTTTTTTTTAGGAAATGCGTCGTCGACGTAATGAAGTCACAGTGGAATTACGTAAAAATAAACGTGAAGAAACTATTCTTAAGCGCCGCAATGTTCCCAATATGGACTCGAACACAGACGAAGATGATCAGTTACCAAATCAAATAAATTTGAAAAAATTAGCCGAAGCTGCTGCTGATTCAACAAAGCCCGAACAACAATTGGCTGCCGTACAAGCTGCCAGAAAATTGTTATCGTCTGATAAAAATCCACCAATCAACGATTTGATCAAAAGTGATATATTACCAATATTGGTTGAATGCTTAAAGCAACACCAGCACACTATGTTACAATTTGAAGCCGCCTGGGCTTTGACTAACATTGCTTCGGGTACATCAGAACAAACAAATGAGGTGGTAGCCGCCGGTGCTGTGCCACTATTTTTACAGCTGCTATCATCACCCGCTCCTAATGTATGCGAACAAGCCGTCTGGGCTTTGGGTAATATCATCGGTGATGGTCCGGATTTGCGTGATTTTGTCATCAAACACGGTGTGGTGCAACCATTGTTGTCGTTTATTAAGCCCGATATACCCATTTCGTTTTTACGTAATGTTACTTGGGTTATTGTGAATTTATGCCGCAATAAAGATCCACCACCACCAGCTGCTACTATTCATGAAATATTGCCTGCTTTAAATATATTGATTCATCATACAGATACCAACATCTTAGTGGACACAGTTTGGGCTATAAGCTATTTAACTGACGGCGGTAACGATCAGATCCAAATGGTCATCGAAAGTGGTGTGGTACCAAAATTGATTCCCCTCTTGGGTCATGCTGAGGTTAAAGTACAGACAGCTGCTTTACGTGCCGTCGGTAATATTGTTACTGGTTCGGATGAGCAAACACAAGTGGTGCTCAACTATGATGCTCTATCATATTTCCCAGCCTTGTTGTCACATCAAAAGGAAAAGATACGTAAGGAGGCCGTTTGGTTCTTATCCAATATAACTGCGGGCAATCAGTCACAAGTGCAGGCTGTTATCAATTGTGGTTTATTGCCGAAGATTATTGAAAATCTACGTCACGGTGAATTCCAAACACAAAAGGAAGCCGCTTGGGCCATCAGCAATTTGACTATCAGTGGCAATCGTGATCAAGTATTTACTCTGATTAAAGTGGGCGTTATACCACCATTCTGTGATTTGCTATCATGTCAAGATACCCAAGTTATAAATGTAAGTAAAAAGCAAAAGAAAACCGGGTAAATTTTAAATTCAATTAGATGCTAAAATTAGTTTTGAATAAAATAAGTTATACTGAATTTACACTATGCCCGAAACCCCACACAAAGAAATCCACTTTTACAAATAGATTTCAGGAAAACCCAGTTTCATAATTGCATTTAGCAATCACCTTGCGCAAAAAATGTAAAAAAAATTAAATTTATTTAACTCGATTTAAAATGAGATTTCGGTATAGTGTAAATTCAGTATTATTGGTAGTAAACTACCCTTGTAGATCTTGTGCAGGTTGTAGATATAGTAAAAGTATTACCATTTACTACACCACAACAACAAAATGTATAGAACTAAAATTTACTAGGGTGTGGTTAAAATACAAGAACAAAAGGTATAGTAAATACATGTTGTAATTTTACAAGACTAAAACAGCTGATCGTTTAGCAACCAAAACTATTGTTTCATTTTTTTATTTTTCATTTTGTGGTCACTATTAAAATAAAGTTGAATAATGGATCAAAATAATGAAAAACCCAACTTAAAACAAAAGCGTGAAAAATAAGTAATAAAAGATGGACCGGTATAGAAATTCAGCAGCTATTGGTTTTTATTATTACAAGTAATACCGTATCTTCAAGCCCAGAATCTCTGCATATTCTATTTGGTTAATTGCATCTTGCTCTAAAAAATTTATAATTTTATATTTTTCCGTAATTATAGGCATTTTTGTTAACTTCAAATTCTTTTTGATATTTTAAGTTTTCAAATAGATGAAAAACAAAAATCAGCTGATTGATTAATTTACAATATCTGTGTTTATGTAAATACACGAAAAAGTCGTTCACGCTTTGTAGTATAAAATCGTTGTAAATGTACTACCAAGAGTGAAAACCCTTATTATGTACATATCGCAGTTTTATGCTCATCTGATTACAACACATCTAAAAACCGGATTGATTGTAACTTTATAATTCGAATTCTATGCATTTTTTATTTCAAAATATAATCGGTATACAAAATAGCGAATAAAAACAGCACAAAGGGTAACTTTGTTTTTCTGATTTTTTGGAATGAAATTTATTAAATAAATGTTTGCTGAATCTAAACATATATTTATATGTTCTTACAATAAACAATTTGTTAAAAAAACAAGTTATTCATATTCTATAATCCGAATTGGAGTCTGTAATTAATTGAATCAGTCAATATAATGCATTCTTTTAATCGTTTAATGTTTTAACTTTTAAATAAAAAGGCACTTTTTGAAAATAAAAAGTACGATTTAAAACTTGTTTTTAAAGTATTTTGTCTAAAAGTAAACAATTTCAATATTAATTTTTTTTATTTACACAATTTTTAGGTGGTTTTAGATGGTCTTAATAATATGCTCAAAATGGCTGAGAGCCATGTTCAAGACGTAGCTAATTTGATTGAAGAATGTGATGGTCTCGAAAAGATTGAAAAATTACAAAATCATGAAAATGTTGATATCTATAAATTAGCCTATGAAATTATTGAACAACACTTCTCCGATGAGGTATGCTTTTTATTTATCTTTTTAACTTTTAAATCAAATTTTAATATAAAAAATATTTTAATTGCAGCCTGAACAAGCTTCAATGGCACCGACTTCTGATGGCACTCAATACCAATTTGATCCAAATGCAGATAGTAGATTACCGAACTCATTTAATTTTTAACAAAATTTCCCTTATTTTTCAATGTGACCATGATGATTTGAATGTTGTTTTGTAAATTAATCAAATTACAAACAAGGATTTATCAAATTACAAACAAACAACATCAACACACTGAGTCTATGATAACTTAATTATTGTAATTTAATTCTTTATAAAAAAATTCAACTATATATAATTCTATATATATATATATATATATATATATATATATATAATTCTATATTTATATATATAAACCAAACAGATCTATTGAATTTTTGAGTTTTAAACACAATTTTTTAAATAATACGAAAAATCTATCCTTTGACTTCCTGTCTTTTGAAGTTATTTTTATCCCAAAAATATCAAGTGTCCCTCTATTATTTTATTTCTATCATATAAAAAATATTTTTTTTTATTTTATACAAGAAAACTAAGAAAAACACTAAACTCAAAAATATTTACTTTAAAGAATTTTTTATTTTTAATTTTTGGAACTAAAAAACAATATATTGTAGAAAAAACTACCTGTAAATTTTTTAACAAAGTTCGTTTTTATTATTTTTTTTGAAAGACTAAATCAAATATTTTTATTGTTTATTTCAGTTTATCCTTTGTGTGAAAATTTTCTTTAAATTTGTTTTGGATTTAGATTATTTTACGGAGTTTTTGTTTTAGTTTAATACTAAGCTAAATAAGAAGAAATTAAATATTTCATTAACAACATCAAGTTTAATTAAACGCTCATAACAAGAAATAAAAAAAAAATCATAAGTATTTAAAAACGCCAACATATTTAAAAAATATTGCAACGTTTTTAAAACAAAAACTTTTAAATCGTAAATATAAATTTAATTATAATAAAAATCATAAAAAACACTGATTACAAGCAATTTTAAATGTTAACCAACTTTGTTGTCAATTAATGGTAAGATCTTTTATAATGCTGCATTTTGACTGAAAATTTAATCTTATAAAAAGTGGATTAACTGCTTAATTTCAGTGCAACTTTAGCATTTACTTTAGATTTTACTAGGTAAACTCGGCAGTTGTAAATTGACCTTAATGCATTATTTTTCATACAAATATTGTTGAATTTTTATTGCTATTGTGCCTGGTCTGATTGCGGTTGGCGTTGTCAATATTGGTAGTAGTTTTTACTAAAATGTTATAAAAATTTTAATTGCAATAGATTTGCCGATAGAGTTGTATTTATTTGAAATAAACTTCAAAATAAAAAATATGGTTTTGTTTGCAGGCGTATGCGTATTTTTCCACGACACTAACCGCAATCATGCTGACTTCACAAATACTTAATAAAACTCTTAACTTTATTAAGTGATCAATTAAAAGTCAATTTCTAGTTTTATCGAATAGATTGAAAATGTGTAGGAAAACATCAATTCTATAGAAAATCTGTGACTGCCTGACATTTAATGAATAGGCGATAATTAGTTTTTGGCAAAATGAAGAAGTTTTAAAAATTAAATTCTTTTTCGCATAAAAAAAGTGTATAAAAACCGTTGAAAATCGAAAAGTTTTAGGCTAATGTCAGTGAGGCCGCTACAAGCGGAGCTAAGCTAGAAGTGATTAGATGCTACATTACACAACTCGCTTTATATCACATACACGCTTCTAGCTTTGGGTACGTTTGTAAATGCAGTAGTTGCTCATCACTGCAGCATAATAATAGTAAAACGTTCAAAAAAAGCATCACTTGACAGCACTGATTTACGTCAAACGTTTTTTTATGCAAACAATTGACAGTGCTGCCGCAAATTTTTGCAACTATGGCATCATTAAAGTTTATTTCTGATGCAATATTGCGAAATCAGTCATCATTTTCATTTTAATTGATTTTTAATAATCAAAAGCAGGGACAGAAAATAACTGTTATTTTAAAAAATTTACATCAAAAAAGCACACATAAAAAATGATCGTAGAAAATTTTGGTTCTTATCATTATGATACAAAGGGTGATGTACATGCAAATTTTTGTATGACTCTTAAATTTGTGCCTTTTTTGATAAAAGTCAAAAAATAACTTTTAATTTTGACTTTTATATTTTAAGGTAAAAATTAAAAGTTATTTTTGACTTTTATTATTTGACTCAAAAAATAAAAGTTATGCGCAACTACTGTATTCACGAACGTACCCAAACTGTGCAGTTGTTGAGCAGTAGCAAAGCATCTGCAACAGATGATCGCATCATCAACATAAATTGGCATAACTGCCGCAGTGATGCGCAAGTTTTCTGCATTTACGAACGTACCCTTTGCTTTCGAGCGAGCACATAAGAAAACACTAGCAGTGGTTTATAGCGCAGTATTATAGAATCGCTTGTAGCGGCCACTCTGACACTAGCCTTAATTTATCGGGAAAATCCTGCGTTATAAGTACTATATAAATTTCCAAAAGATTATCATAAACTGAGTTAAACTGCGTGAAAAACGCGTAATTTTAAAAAGTATTTTTTAATATGCACTGTAATGCTAGAATTATTTTTTGTTAGCACAATTCAATAAGAAAAAAATAAGTTTCATCTGCATTTTTTTTACACTAGTGTTAGCTCATAATATTTATTTAAACTGAATGATATTTAGTTGGAGAACACGCAAGTGGAAACGTAGCATTAGATCATATAATCATATTCTTTATGAATTGTTTAAATTCAAAGAAACATGAAAATTTGTATTAGTAAATAATAGAGAATTAAATTTAAAAAAATCGATCAGAGCCAGCAGCATAAAATAGAAGTATTTTCGGTTATCGCTACACAATCATCTTTAGTATTCATGCCCCTTTGGGTTAATGCTTGATGATTGTCTATTTCAACAACATTAAATTAACATAGACTAACATCAATGATATAAAACAATTTGTATATTCTCTATTTTTACATATTTCTTTGCATTTAAACAATTTATAAAGAATATGATTTTCGCATCTTAAAACGAAATGCATATTTGGAATCTTAAGAAAATTTCCTTTATTTTTAAACGTCAGATTTTTATTGCTTATTCTATATTTGATTTTTTTTCTTTACTTTTACATTTTACACTTGTTCACAAATTTAGAACAATTTTGCGCATCACGACATATTAAGTTCGTTCGTTTACTTTTCTCAGTCAATTCCAGTAAGAATTACTTAGTAACAAACTTACAGATGGTAAGACAAATTAACTATCAAAATACAAATTCTTTAAAAAAGTACGTGAAGGGAAAATTTTCAATAATTTACAAGTTTGATAAACAGCTGATTGTAAAATCAAATGCAAAAATAAATTATAACTGAAAAAAGAGGATTCTTGTTGTAAAATCTTAAGCAGAAACATTTTAGAAGGGTTTCTTACCTTTTCTATAATTCATTAAACAATATTTTTTGCTTTGCATTTCCATAAAACAACGTAGTTGTAAAATATGTTTGTTTGTTTTTACAAAAATTTATAACATGTTTATCAATCATATGTTTTTTTCTGCTTGTAAATTCTTGCTGGCAAATAATTTGTCGAGTAAAAATTTACAGAAAGAAGAACAACTCTCAACATCAAACTGTCACTTTATATTCTCTTTTTCTTTATGTTTACTGAGTATTTGTGTAAACGAACGACATCTAGTAAAAATTTTTACAAATTATTGGGTAAACGAACGTTAATTTCCCATGTAAAATCGCACGCTGAATCTTAAAATAGAGTCCAAAAGTAGAACATTTTTTTTGGATAATGCCAAATTTTTTATTTAAAAAAAAGTGATTTTACTTAAATAAAAAAAATTCAGGACCAAAACACTGGATTTAAATTTATTTTTTAATTAAAGCTTTATAAAATCCACATAAATTTTTCATACAATATAATAAGCTATTTAGCGATAAATCGACAATTTGGCTTTAATTTTAACGAAATTGAGAAAAAAAAAGAAAAATAAATTATATTGTTAATAACACTAACAGGAAACTGTCCAAACCCGAACTCTCGAATCTTAATGTCATTAAGATATCTAACAGAGGAGCAAACGTGTTTTTATAGCAACCCAATCCCACGTTTAAGAGTTAAAAGACGGGTCCCCAAAATATAAAATTGTTGTATGGGAGCATGTCTTAAATTTATTAAATTCAAATTTATTTTTATGCAGCGTAAAAGTACTCGAAAAAACCAAAAATTTGATACAAATATCACCCATATTTGGGGCCAGGGTTGCAGCAATTTTCAAGTTTTTTAAATATGGATGAAAAAAGCTTTTTGGGGAAAGTCAAATTAAAACCATGCGATTTTAAATATCAACAAACCCTCAGACACCCCTTCGTTTAAATTAAATAAACTTCAATATATATGAAATATCATCATAGTCTATGTTAATTTAATGTTGTTGAAATAGACAATCATCAAGCATTAACCCAAAGGGCATGAATACTAAAGATGATTGTGTAGCGATAACCGAAAATACTTGTATTTTATGCTGCTGGCTTTGATCGATTTTTTTAAATTTTATTCTCTATAATTTACTAATACAAATTTTCATGTTTCTTTGAATTTAAACAATTCATAAAGAATATGGTTATATGATCTAAAACCCCCTTTTTATTGACATGAAACTATTTTGTTTTAATTATGTATACACACACACGCGATGCTTGTTGTTTTGTCTGATTTATTCTACATCTAAATAATTATTATTGAGCCGAACGAACAAGAATAAAATGAATGGCCGATGGTTAAGTCAGATATACAACAAGTTGCACGTGGTTTGATTGATTTAAAATCATCAACGAATATGTGTATTGGAGTATATTCAGCGTTTGAACGCACACATATTTTTTCTTGTGTTCACTGTTGCCAGATTTGACGATTTTTGGTACCCAAAATGAGTAAATGACGATTTGACGATTTTTGCTCCTAAAATGACGATTTTTTAAAAAAGGCTCGAATTGGCATCATTTTAGCAATAAACTTATTTCGTGATATTGCAAAAAGTATATAATTTTCTGGAGAATTCGATCGGCTTCGGAGTGTGGAAAGCGTGCAGTCGCAAATTTGCTTTTAAATTTGGATTTTTAATTGAATTTCTTTTATTTTGGATATTCCAAAGGCAAATTCGTTACATTTGCTGATAGACGAGTCTTTTTATGAAAATTTATATAATTTTCATTATTGTTCAGGTGCCTTGTATTGTGGAGCTTAGAATTCAACAAGAGGTGCTACTGAATTTTTGCTTTGCGTCTAAGGGACGCCATTTTGATTAATTCTTTTTCAGCGTATGAAAAAGAAAGTTAATCATATGTTTACCGATGATGGGTGATCCTGATGATCCAGTGGTTGACCCTGAGAAGGTGCCGCCTGATGCTACTATGGATAATGCTGTTCAGAAAGATAATTCGGAAAATTTGATGCCGGGTGGTAGTATTGGCAATGTGCCTCCGGGCAATGTTTTGACTAGTGGTAATTTTGCTAACGTACCATTAAACAACAGGATGCCAAAAGGTAGCATTAAAAAGCTACCATTAAACAGTTCTAGTGATATTTATTATAACGGAACGCCAAACAACATGCTGCCAGGTAGCAATTTAAGTAAGGCACCAATAGATAATGGTGCTAATGTTTTTTGTAATTTACAACATATCAATATACCGTCAAATGGTAATTTTAATGCTGTACTACCAACCAATAGTGGTAATAATGATTTAAGCACTGAACCATCAGACAATTGGATTATGGTGGATAATTTTAACAACGTTCCAAGGAATAACGCAATGTCAGTTGGTAATTCTGGTCACTTAACACCAAACAATATGCAGCCGGTTGGTAATCAAGGAAATTTTTCACCGGGTTTAGCGTTCCCAATGGATGATTATGAAAACGTGCCGTCTCCAGGCGCAGTAAATACTGCTATGAATCTAATGGGATTTCAACAAGTTAAAAATGGAGCAAAAAGGCAAAGAGTATCTACAATGAAGAGTAAGCAACCAGACGTTTCTACATTTGGTACTATTGGTATCGACAACAACGGATTTGCTATTTTGGGCCAGATCAATATTGAACAGGAGACTGCCGCAAGTTCTCAATTGGGAAAAGATGGATCAGCGGGTACCGAGAGGGCTGGTGAAAAAAAAATACAGGTAAGAGTGGAAAGAAATCTTTTTGTCCTCCCATCATGATGTACAATGTAAATGTTGGGAAATTAGTTGACCAGCTTAACGAAAAGAAAGTGTCTTTTAAAATTGTTAATATGAATAAAAGAAAGAGTAAACTGTTTTTTGAGGATTTGCCTGCCCATCTTGAGATGATGGAATTGCTTAGGAGTCAGGGCATAGAATCTCACTCGTTTACGCCTCCTCAATTGAGACGAGTTTCCGTGGTGCTTAGGGGTCTTTATTATATTACTGATCTCGCGGATATTAAGAGTACATTGGAGGCTTTGGTCCCCGATATTGTGGACAAGGTCACGGTGTTCAGAACCCCTGCTTCGGTTAAGGGGGGTTACGATACGGGCCTATTTTTGGTCACTTTATTACCCGGTAAGAAAAAGGATGACTTAATTCGTATAAGATACTTGTTTCATCAGACTGTGACTTGGGAATCTCCGAGGTCCAGGGAAAGGGTAAATTCAATGCTACCGTTGTCAGAAGTGGGGTCACACGGCCCGTAACTGCAATGGGAAAATGTGTTGTGTAAAATGTGATAGGTAACATGCTCCAGGGGAGTGTTCGGTGGAAAGGGGTAATGGATCCGTCCCTGTCTGTGTGAATTGCAAGACTAGTGGCCACACGGCTAATTTTAAGGGTTGCCCACGTTTTAGACAATATATACAGAGTAGGAAGGCTGTTTTGGATTCAGCTTTTGAGGGAAAGTTACAACAGAAACGGAACGTTAATGCGGCTGCGCTACGGAGTGATGTGATACCGGGGAAATCTTATGCCAGTAATTTTCACAGCGGTCGGGCTGATGGTCGTAGACCGGCAATAATTGACAAATTCCTTGAGATAGCGGAATATTTTGGTGAAGGGACCTTGGAGACAAGGATCTCTGAATTTTTACGTATCTATAAATCAATGCCTAGGAACGAAGCGAAGGAGGAATATGGCAAACTTTTACAGGAAGTACTGACGCGGTATGGCCCGTAATGGCCTTAATGTCATGACCTTTAACGTTAGGTCTCTTATAGAGACCAGTAGGAGGATCGAGTTGAATAGGATTCTTGTGGATAACGGGGTGGACGTGGAGTTTATTCAGGAGACTAGGGTTTCGGCGGGGCGTGAACTCCGGTTGTACAATTTTAACACTGTAAGGGATGATTCTGCTTTGGGCACTGCGATTTTTATTAAAAAGGATATCGGATTCAGCGTCGTTGTCATACCCGATATCAGATTTTTTGGTTGCTTTGTTGAGTTGAGATTGGTCTCTGCCTCTCAACCCAGGAGAATTCTTCTGGGAAGCGTGTATATTCCGTGTAATTTTCCAGCTGATGACACCATTTCGGGTCTTGATATCATTGGGTTATTTTCGTCCACATATGACGGAACCATTATAGGTGGTGACCTTAACGCAAGGAACGTCGCTTGGGGGGATAGTATGACTAATTTGAATGGCAGAATCTTTTTGATTGGCTGGGGACACTGGTTCACGATTCAGAAGGGTCTGTGATATTAACCCCTCCTTTCCCAATGGGTCATCTTTCCTCGACCACTTTTTGATAAGCGCGAACATTTTAGATTTTGACAGCCCCAATTTCTCTGTTTCTTCAATTTCCACCTTCTCTGATCACTATCCTCTAAAATTGCGGATTAATTTACCTAATTTTGATATTATTTTTCTTCCCCCTCGTTGTTTTACTTCGTATGAGAAGACGATATGGAAAGATTTTCAAAGGGATCTTGATAGGGAGTTGGCTGGATTACCCGTTCCATCGGACAGAAATCTAGACAACTGCGAGATAGATTCTTACATCGATTACTTTACTAGAGGTGTCAATCGAGTGCTTATTGACCATACTGAATCCGTTGAAATGGGCAACAGGAAATTTTTTGTTCCTGATGATATCAAAAAACTCTTTAGAATTAAGAACGCTTGGCAGAGGAGATTAAAGAAAATTTTTCATAGAAACTTCAACAGGAGAAGCTCCGAATATTTGAACCTATCGTCACAGCTGAACCTACTCAAGATATTGATTAAGGAAAGAGTGGAGATTAGTCAAGCGAAGATGTTCAACGATAGGCTAAAGAATATTAGGCCTGGTCCGAATGCTTACAAGCAGTTATATGGTGTAATTGGGAATAGGAGAAGGGAACATTTTCCGAAATTGGTCGTGGATGACATGACATATGTGGATGTTTCGGATAAGGTTCAACAATTTGGTCAACATTTTTCGCAAATTTACTCTACGGGTACGCCGATGGTTTCTCATGGGCCTGATATTATTACCCAAATAGATTCCTACCTTGCACTAGTTCCGTCAAGAATTTACTCCTTTGATGATAGTTTTGGGTCCCTCAATAACACGGATTGTACGCATTTTACTAATCCATCTGAGGTGATTTCAATAATAGGGACACTAAATGCGAAGAAATCTGCGGGGGTAGATAAAATATCTAACTTTCTCTTGAGAAAGCTTTCTGTAGCTGCCGTGGATTATTTGACCATAATTTTCAATAACTGTTTGAATAACGGGTACTTCCCAGACTCCTGGAAGATTGCAAAGATTTTTCCACTTCAAAAGAAGCCGGATAACTTTGAGGTACATAACTCGAGACCCATATCTATGTTATCGAATGTGGGTAAATTATTCGAGAGAGTGTTGGGTTCCAAGATGGAATTAGATGTCGGCTTTGACTACATTCCCCAGAAGCAGTTTGGTTTTAAAAGGGGCCACTCTTCTTCGCATGCCTTGCTCAAATTTCATGACGATGTGATACGGAACCTGGGAGATCAGCAGTGTACAGTAGCTGTTTCGTTAGACATAGATAAGGCCTTCGACCGAGCATACCAGAATGGAATTGTGTTCAAACTTATCCAAATAGGATTTGATCCCTTTATAGTTAAATTATTTAGAAGCTTTTTTCAGGATAGATATTTTTTTGTGCAGCTGAATCAGGTTTGTTCACAGCGGGAACCGGTTTTTAGTGGAGTGCCCCAGGGCTCTATATTGGCCCCTCTTCTTTATAGCATTTTAGTTTATGACTTCCCTCATTATTTGGGTGATTCCAAAAGCATCCTTTATGCCGATGACTCCTTAATATACGCCCACGATACTTCCCCGATTTCAGCCCTGGAACGAGTTTCTGCACACCTTTTGGTTATTAGGGATTTTTATGAAAAGTGGGGTATAAGGATTAACCCCGCAAAATCCGAGGCCATTTGTTTGAGGAATCCTTCTGGGAAGTGTCCCCACTACGTTGTTCCACAGAGTAGGCTCCTAAAATTATCTTTGGGTGGCGTTGAAATTCCTTTTAGGGACAATATTAAGTATCTCGGTGTAACCTTTAGTAAACTTGTCAAATTTAATGGACATGCGCGGATGGCGAGGGCAAAGGCCCGGAGAGTTGCATCGATGTTCACTAAATTGTTGATTAATCACCACTTAAGTCGGGAATCAAAGCTACTAATATACAAGGTGAGCATCAGGACCGTGCTACTCTATGGATTTTCAGTTTGGTTTACCATTTCTCCTACGGTTGCTAGGGAACTCGGGATTGTTGAGCGTAGTGTACTAAGATTGTGTGTCAATCGCAATTATCGGTCATATAACAGAACATTTTCTAATAAGTATATATATGAGGAGTCCGGTGTTACTCCATTATGTTTCTATGCTCTGACTCTTGCGTAACTTTTCTCGTAAACTACAATTTCACACCAATTCATTAATTTCTGAAATTTACGACCGTCGAATAGACTTAGGCTGGTCAGACTGTTTATATATATCACCAATTGGTGTTCTTAACGAGGATATTGAAACGTCGGATGGTCTTTCACTCTTACCTGAATTTTATAGACTTAATAACCGTACCTGCCATCGCGGCTGATTTCATATTCCGTCATATAGTGCCTTATTTACTTGAAAAGTCGATTTGTTCAGCGCTTGAATTCGACCTTACGGGGGGTTTCGAGCGTTCTCCAAACCGATTTTTATTCCTGTACTTTTTTTTAGAATAAGCTACCTTTTATATGTATTAGTACCTTGCTATATCTGTCATATATATTTACCGATCTCTTGAATTTAATTTCATACCCCTGTAAATATTGTATATAATTATTAGTTCTAAGTAGCCATAAGTTGTACATATTATCTTTAAGTAATTATAAGTATATATAATACTTTTAATTTAGATTTTTAAGTTCCACAACCCTCCCCCCCAAACCCATCCCTTTTTCTAAATTTTTACTTAAAATTCTGATCTATCCTGTAAACTAAGTGCCGGGAGCAAGCACATTCTCCTTCATTCTCTACGCTTAATTTCATAGAATATGTTTTTTTTTTCTCTAACAGCAAGATGCGTTCTCTCTTTAACTCATTAGAATCATACATATAGTTCTAAGTGTACATTAATTATCTAAAAAAAAGAAAATCTTGTATAATTTTAATTCCTAAAGTCTCAATAAAACCTTTACTACTACTACTATAATTTTCTATAGAGTATTTTTCCCGCTCTACCAGAAATTCAACATGGTACAGAGTTCAGCGGCAACATTTTTAAATGAGAGGCAACATTTTCAAAGTTGCTAAAGTGTTGAAAAACATTAAATTTGGTGAATGCAGTGCTGCCAATATTTTTTATCCCAGTTTTTGGGATTCTTAACTGTTTACCAGTTTTTTCATGAAAACAATTTTTTTTTCAAATTATTGCATTTTTTAGTAATATGTTGCAACAATTAATAGCATATTTATTCTCTTTATTATATATTTTTACCATAGAAATGGAAAATAATGGATATGAATAGACATAGTTGGTCAATGTGTGTATACACACTTTAATACTTTTAATGTCACAATGTTATGTTTGAATTCGTAACTATTTTTTAACACAATTGTAAATGTTTGTTGTATTTTTTTACTTTATTAGAGATGTCTAATTTTAGTAAAAATAAATAGTTTATTGAACAAATATTATATTTTTATATGAAAAATTTGAAAAAATACATGAATAAAATAAAAAAAAACATTTTTTTATGACATAGTCTGAAGAATCTCTAGCATCCCAAAAAACGGCAAAAAAAATAGTTAAAATTGGTTATATGGCAGCACCGCTAAGCACTACTAAAAGTTGCCGACCAAAACTCACCTTTGTTGCCGCCAAACTATGTTCGTGTTCTAAGAGAGTACTAAAAAGTTCGTGAGAGTGAAAAGTATATAATTTTCTATAGAAAATTATATACTTTTTGGATATTGCAGCCTTGTTATCCAACAAATGGAATATTTGTTTTCCGTATAATAGAAGTAAAGTGTAAGAGGGATAGACATATTTGTCTATAAATGTAATTTTTGTGTTTTAGTGCTGATCATCTTGGTATTATACGAAAATCTTCATGTTCAGTATATAAAAATACCAACATTGTTAAAAAAGACAAGAAGTAATTAAATTCTAATGGTTGTTAAAAAAAGCAGAAGTTATAGAAAAGTAAAATTAAAACTGCTTTAAAATGCTAAGACATCTACAAAGAAAAATTAATTAATAAAAATTGTTTGATTATAATTAATTTTTTTTTTGAATTTTACAGAAAATGAACGATGATGAATCCCGTGATCCCGTATTCCTAACTTATTTTATATGAAATGTGTCTGTCGTTCGAAAGCATTATGTTCTAGTTATGCATATCTTCAATTAATGCAAAAAGTATATAATTCTCAAGAGTATGTTTCTCTCTCACAAACTCTTAGAACACAAGCATAGTTTGGCGGCAACAAAGGTGAGTTTTGGTCGGCAGCTTTTAGTAGTGTTTAGCGATTTTAACTATTTTTTTGCCGTTTTTTGGGATACTAGAGATTTTTCAGATTTTTCAGATTTTTTCATAAAAAAATATGTTTTTTTATTTTATTCATGTATTTTTCAGATTTTTCATATAAAAATATAATATTTGTTCAATATACTATTTATTTTTAATAAAATTAGACATGTCTAATAAAGTAAAAAAATACAACAAAAAAATTTGCAATTGTGTTAAAAAATAATTACGAATTCAAACATAACATTGTGACATGAAAAGTATTAAAGTGTGTACACACACATTGACCAACTATGTCTATTCATATCCACTATTTCCCATTTCTATGGTAAAAATATATAATGAAGAGAAATATGCTATTAATTGTTGCAACATATAACTAAAAAACTTATAAAAAATGCAATAATTTAAAAAAAATTGTTTTCATGAAATAACTGGTAAACAGTTAAGAATCCCAAAAACTGGGATAAAAAATTACACTGTTTATGTGGCAGCACTGCATACACCAAATTTAATGTTTTTCAACACTTTAGCAACTTTGAAAATGTTGCGTTCTTATGTAAAATTGTTGCCGCTGAACTCTGTACCAGAGAACTGCAAAATCAACTTTTTTCTTGATTTAATCATACACAAAAATTCTTGTTCACTTTTCATAATTCAACAAAATTCACTGTAGAATAAAATCAGCATCATGTTACTGAACGCGCAATTGGAATCAGTGTGAATCATCTGTCGTTTATGTTTTATGCAAATGTAATCACTCAACAAAAAGTCAGCGTTGAATATATCAAAAAAAACAACAAACAACGCGTATGAGTTTATTCATAATTAAAACAAAATAGAAACACAATTTATAAGGGGGTGGTTTTGTAGAAAAACATTTTATAAATGTTATATGTATATTAGGGTGGGTCTAAAATCCGCTTTTTTAGAATTTTTATTAGTAATAAAAATATTCTTATTTGTGAAATATAAATATTTTTTTGGAAAAAAAAAATTTATGTCGATATCTCAGGCTTGCCTAATCCGGAAAAATTTAAATATTGTCTAATTTTTTTTTTCATCTATTTTGATTGGAAAATTAGGCAATATTTAGCTTTAACCGTATTGGGCGAGCCTGAGATGTCGACCTAAATTAATAAAAAAAAAATTTCACAAAGAACAATATTTTTGGTATTCCTAATGAAAATTATAAAAAAACATATTTTAGACCCACCCTAATATACATATAACATTTATGAAATGTTTCTACATAACCACCTCCTTTTTATAGATAAGAAACTATTTTGTTTTAATTATGATTACACTCATACACGTTGTTTGTTGTTTTTCTGATTTATTCTACATCAAAATAATTATTGTTGGCTCGAATGAACAGAATAAAATCAATGGTTTAACAACGACCGATGATTATAAATCAGTGACAAAACAATTTGCACGTCGTTTGATTGATCAACAAATATGTGTGTTGGAGTATATTCAGCGTTTGAACGAAACACATATTTATTCTTGTATTGATTGCGTATGAACGTTTTGCAATCAGCAAATACAGTTCTCTGCTCTGTACCATGTTGAATTTCTGGTAGAGTGTGAAAAATACTCTATAGTAAATTATATACTTTTTGATTACCGTCAGCTGTAGAAACTTTAGCCCAAGATATTTACAATTATATTTGAAATAGTCCCAAAGGAAGTAGTCAGTTTGATGATATTCAAAAATTGTTGTATATTAAACCCAAAAAAATTTTACATCAAGTCAAACTCGGTAGCTTTTATTGGAAATAGTTGTAAACCGCTTGTTGGAACTGTTTGAAACTTTAAAAATTTATTTCTCATTTTGTCTTAACATTGATAAAATCGACACGGCCAAATCCATTTTAACCAATTTGAATGAAACAAATCAAATTTACTTATTTTTCTTAAAATATATTCTTTTTGTGATTAATAATGTAAATAAAATATTCCAAAGTGAGACCACATAGATTCAAAATATTATTTAAAAGTAAAAAAATCAAATTGCTTTGATATACCGATAAAACAAGATTTGTTAAAAATGTATAATAAAGAAATATATTTGTAAAATATATAATTGTCAATGTTCTATCTTATTGGTTTTTACTTCAGATCTTTAAAATTAATACTATTGTTTTTCTAAAAAATGTATGTCATGCTGTGTTTAAAATATGATTTTAAATTCTATTTTTTGTTATAAGAACACGTTTTATAAATTGTTGTCTTGTTTTTTGTTAATAAAACTTTTATACTAGTAAAACCACACCATGTCGATGTCTCTCTCGCAGTAAAAAAACGTTCCCTTGGTTTTGTATGGGCAAATTACAAAGGTTCGGTATCTTTTAAAATTGGTTTTTTGCGATTCCAATTGATTTTCTTTGCAAATCCAATTTGTTTTTTTTGCAGATTTCCCAATTGGATTTGAAAAAAGGTTTAAAACAGGGAAATTTACTCAAATTTTTGCAGAAATCAGGGAAATTTGCTCAATTTTCCCCTGTTTTCTCTCAGTTTCTGAACCTTTGTATTCTGTATAAAATTTTATTTGGCCGCTGTCGGCGTTGCAATCTCTATACTTATTCTTCCTCTATGGTAAAACGATTGACGATTTTTTGAAGATTTTTCAAAATAAATTGACGATTTTTTAAAAAAAAATTTACGATTTTAGGACTAGCATGCCGTGCTTGTGTTGATTGCGTATGGACGTTTTGCAATCAGCAGTTGCAGTTCTCTAGTGAGTATTATAAGTATTTTCCTAAAATTATAAAAAAAAAATAGTATATTGAAGAATCATACAAATTTGGGATGGTATGAATATGATGTCGACGTTGGATTCATATTTACTGCAACTTGTACTTATAAATCAACGTTATTGTGAGTATGAGTACATATGACTAGTTTATTTTTAATGACTCTACTCACTTACAGTGTATCACAAAAGTAAGTATGCAGCAATATTTCAAATTGAAATGTTTGAAAAATTAGCTTAAGATTTGAAATAAAAACACAAAAATTATATTTTGTCATTTATTTTATATGTTAACTTAAGAAAAATAATAAAAACAAAAAAGTATCTAATTTATTACTTGGTAATAATAATAGAATTAAAAAATGGTTCGAATTCATGTCACAAAAGTAAGTATGCAGTTCACTAGAGTATTCAAAAACCGGTCAACCGGTTTCTTTTTTTAAAAAAACCGATCGGTTTCGAATATTTTGTAAATTCGAAGAAAACCGAAAACCGGTCTTTTTTGTTCGGTTAACCGGTTTTTTTAATTACAACACCAACCGGGTTACTTGGTCTCTTTTATTTTTTTTGAACACTTTTATAATCGTTCGGTTATGAAGATTTAGATGTGTCTGAAAGATTCCGATAGACTTAACTTTGGATATTCCAAATTCAAATAGTTTAATTTCTGATCTAAATAACACAATAAACAGTATTCAAAATCCTAAAAAAGAGACTGTACAAAATCATTCATCATTATATGTGACCTTCTCCGAGAAAAGGGACCTAGTGTGTGAAAATGAAGTTTTGATAAAAACGCATTTAAAGTTTCATAACGCATTATCACTGAGAACACTTTCAGTTAGGAGATGCGATTTGGTATGGTTAGTTATGATTGGGTGCCGACTTTGGTAACGTCATGCCAATGTGGTGACGTATATTTTTTCGCTTTTAGAGTGACAATTTAAAAACAATTTAAAACCAAAAAATCAAAAAAAGTAAATTTTAATGTTTTTCTCATTTTTATCGATGTTCCCAAGTTCGTTTTGTACGTTTTTATGGGGTAAATAAATTTTTATCAGAAATCTAATTCATTTCATCTTATTCTACACCCTATTAGGTACCAGAATCCACTCTTAAGTCCAAACCCGTTTTTTGACACACTAGGTCCCTTTTCTCGGAGAAGGTCACATATGATGATTTCATATATCTTGATAAATGCGACAAAATAACTGAAAAGTTGGACAATTTATATAATTGTCTTTTGGCTATTTGTCCAACATCTACTATTAGTGAAAGAGTATTTTCCACTTCTAGCTTTATCAAAAGCAAACAAAAAAATCGTTTGAAAACGAAACATTTAAATTGCATATTATTTCTAAAATATTATTTTAGAACTGAAAAATAGATTTTCTTTTTACATATTTAAAATGTAATTTAAAAAAACTTATTTAAAGCCAAACGTTCAAATTAGTAACGTACCTAGTTTTACCCAATTTACAAACTTAATCTCTATTCATTTGATATGAATATAGTTTTATATATATTTTTAAGATATTATATAAAAAATATTAAAATAAATAAATAAAATGTTGAAATGAAATACAATAAAAAAATATTATAAAATATTCTTTTTTTTCAAAGAATGTTTTTTTTTTATTTGTATTACTTTATATATTAAATTTCTTTTTTTTTGTTTGTAATTAAAACATTTAACGAATTATATAAGCTTTTTATTCAAATTAAAAAAACGGTTGACCGGTTTTTTCTCCAAAAACCGAAACCGGTTTTTTTAAAATTCGATTTTTCGAAGAAATCCGAAACCGGTTTTTCCATAAGGCCGGTTTTTTGAATACTCTACAGTTTACATAAATCGGCACTATTATTGAATTAGTCACGCGGACATTTTATATTTTGTTGGATAGCCCTTGGTCTTTTTAACTGATTCCCACCTTGATGGCATAGGTGCGATAGGATTTTGGTTAACTGAAGGTAGAATTTTATTCCACTCATCAATAGTGCAGCTTTAAGGGTATCTTTGCTTGAAATGTTATGAGTTCTGATTTTTTTCGAGATAATCCCACAGATCTTCAATTGGGTTTAAGTCAGGTGATTGAGGGTAGTTTTTTGTTGTTTTGGCGTTCTATACAAAAGCCATTCTCTAACAATATGGGCTGTATATTTAGGATCATTGTCTTGTTGGACTACAAATGATCCTATTTGTCCCAATTTAGCTGCACTTTGATGTAATTTATTTTTTAAAATGTTCAAATAAACAAAATCCATTATTTCTTTGATCATCCCCAGATTTCCAGCACCAGATGCTGTCATACACCCCCATACCATAACCGCTCCACCAGCATGTTTTACTGTCGCAGCCATATTTTTTAGATCGAGCTCAGTGTTCACTTTTCTCCACACTTTTTGTTACCCATCTGTTCGATGGTACCCAAAGTGGCGATTAATTCATAGAAGGCGTAGTTTTAAAATATTATATTTTTTATTGATGAGTTATTATAAGCACATAAAAACACAGCATTTTAGAAAAAAAAGTTAAAACTTTTTTTAACCCGTTAAGCGCAATTTTTTTTTTTTGGGAAAAATACCTTCACAGTTTATGCTGTAACTTTGGATAAATTAATGAATACAATTGGAAATTAAAGCATACTTAATGTGCTATTAAAAAATTTAAATAATAAATGTATTAAAAATCCAATTTTTATTTTTCACAAAATTTTATAAATGTACAAATTTTTCAAAAGTCAGAAAAGAGAGTATTATATTTTTTTAGTAATCAATAATCATAAATACATCAAACCACAGTTTTAAAAAAAATGGAAGAACAATTTTTTTTAACCTGTTAGGCGTTTTTTGTTTTTCGGAAAAGACATGATCCACAATTTTCGCTATAACTTTGAAATCAAAATAAATTTGAAGAATAACTTAATAATATGTATTCCTATTATATAAATTTGTATCCAGTTTTTGCTTTCACTAAATTCAGTAAATGTAAAAATAATCTGAAAAAATAAAAAATTTAAAACTTTTTGAGGAATCTTTGTTTTCGTTTTACCTTTTTAAAAAAAATATATTAAAATATTTGTATTATTATCCATTTTTAAATATATCACAAATATCTCAATTATCATAATCTTCATTATGATGATCATTATTATAATCTTCTTCATCATAATTGTTATAATCTTCTTCATCATTATCATCAGCACTATCTTCATGGTTATTATCATCAGCATCTTTATCATCATCTTCATTACCATCATCTTTATCATAATTTTCATTAGAAATATCTGGCAAAACTTACTCTAATTCCGAAGTTGATAAATTAGATTTTTTTTCTGCTCATATTTCTTGCTTATGCTAGATATAAATGGGTCAGAACTTAGCAGAAACCTATTGAAAATATCTTCATTGGACTTTTTCCGGCTGCATTTGCGAGCAAAGTGCCCTCTATAATTTTTAAAATCTTTGTTTCTTGCTTCTTGAGCTTCTTCCGATAATTCTCCCGTGAATAAAAAATTTATGCAAAGTGGGAGGCATACAATACTATATATAATTTTCAACAAAATATCCAGCCGTATTGTGAGCAAATTTACGAAAATTTTTCAAATGAATCTCATGACCACAAGAAACAGCAATTAGTATTGTACGCATTTTTTTTAATTTCAGCAGAAATTTCCGCGTTCTGAAAAAAAGTCTGGCGATCGATCAAGCGTTATCGTAGAGACGAGAATAAAAAATTAAAAGTGTGTATTTTTAATTTTAGTACGTGAGAATAAGTTCGTGAGCGTGAGTTATGTTTCAGAGGAAACTTCCAATATCACACAAAAAAATTAGTTTTGATTTAAAAATTACAAAAGTTTTGATTTATTTAATTTTTACAAAATTATAATTTAATTTATTAAAATTACAAAAGTTTTTAATTTAATTTTACGAAGTTCTTTCTTTAATGGTCCCTTTGTGTCTGCCACGATATCCAGAAAATCAATCTTTTATATTATTCAATCAATACTGGCAGAACAATCAATATTGCTGATCGGAAAAATCTAAACAAAGAAGTTCATTGTGCCACTTACAAGCAGAGATTGTATGTTGCAACAATGTCTGGATTTTATAATTAGAACATCAACTGTAGGCAAAATTCTACAGTTGCGACAAAGTTAAATCAAAAATACATTGTTTTGCTGTAGAAAAGGGCATTGTTCTTTGTTACAATTTTACTAAGAATTTAAGTGTGCTGACGTACTTGAAAAATGTAAACAACCAAAATTATTTAGAATTTTAAATGTCAGCACTTCAAAACTATTAAATCATTAATTGTAACAAAGCAGAATGTTTAGAATGAAATCTTAATTAAAGTAATATTAATAATAATAATAATAATAGTGTAAATAATAATAGTAGTGTTAATAATGATAATAATAATGATTTGTTATTAAATGATGGTTACTGTTGAGGTGCCGTAACTCCTCCCCCCTTAGAATAGAGTGAAGGCCACAATAAATTAGTTGGGGCTGGAACGGGAACTGATGTGGTTGTTGAATAAATTATTTGTTTTCTTGATGATACTGATGCTATTATTATTATTAGGATGAATAATGTTGTTAGTGCAGCATAGATCGAGCCGACATGGATAATTGCTGTATCTTTAAATGTTGTGATGTTGTTGATGTTATCGATGTTTAGTTGTTCTAGCGTCATTAATGTTGTTACTTTAGTTGTAGAGTTCACCTTAATTGTGGAGTTGTCATTTGGTAGAAGGTTGACTTGATCCCAAAATATGGATGTTTCATCGTAATAAATTATATTGTTGATCTCGATGCTACAATTTTTGAAGAAAATGAAGCCAGTGCCTTTAATTTCCACTGGAGTCTTTATTCTGCAAGTAGATTTTATTAGTAATTTCGGACTATTTATAAATATAATAAAGTTGTTTTCTATTTGCAGGATTTTGGATATTTTCCCCAAATCCCTTAGATTGCAGTGTGCCGTTCCTCCGTTGAACAGTGGTCCCAAGCATGTTAAATCTTCCATCAGTTCTTCTTGTAGTGAGTTACAATAAAAAATGTTCTCCACCCTGGGGCAAATGCTCGTGAGTTTGTGTAGTTTATGTTTATTATGTACCCAGCAAAAAAAAATGGTAGTCATTCTGTGACTATAACTTCTTTCATTGCTTCCTAAACTTCAGTTGACATTCCTTTATGATTTTTTGGTGTTATTCTAAGGCACTTCCAAAAGCATTCATGTGTTCATATTTCAAATGCAGTGATCTGGATATAAACCCGATGCATATCTAAAAATATCACTCTTCATTATTTCTAAAGCAAAAGTTATAGTATATCGTATATTTTTTTTTGAATCTTAAGCATTTATTAAAATTGAAAAAATAGTTCTGATGAACTTTTTTAATTTTTTTATTAAATCATTTTTTTATATTTTAGTTTAAAATTTCATGAGGGTTAGAATCTATGCAGTTTTGCAAATTTTTATAGAAGATTTGAAAAATCAAGAAAAACCGATTTTTTTTTGACATTAAATTGAAACTAGCTGGCCTGTCCTTTGCATTTTTCAGCCTCAAATATTTATGACGACTACTACATCATTCCCAGTTTTAATTCAGAATCTACCAAAATAATTTTAAAATTGTGTAAAAATTATTTCAAATTGCCCAAAAATGTTTTCAAATTGGTCAAAAATTATTTAAATTGTTCAAAAATATTTTAAAATTGTCTAAAAATGTTTCCAAATTGTACAATCAGTTTTTACATTATCCAAAAGTATTTTAATATTTGTCTAAAAATTCATTAAAATTTTTGAAAAATGTTTCAAAAATGCTTTTTCACTAATGCAGAATTATTTATTTGTTTTAATAAAGAGTATTTGTATATCAATGCATAAATGTCGCTTCTTTAAACTTATTTTTCTGCATTCTTATGAATTAAATTTTCATCAAAGCTTAAATACTAGAAAGTATATGAACATTTTCCACTCATGCATCAGAATATCTAATCATTGTATTATCATTGCTTCCTTAGAGTAAAGTATGAGTAATGCTAGTGGTTATATTTGAATACTTCCATCCTATGACACGCTAATGTTAAATTCATCGATGAAACCATTAGAAAAGAAGTGATGCCTTTGCCATAGTAGTGATGCTTTTATTGCTTCTTTGGCAGCTTCATTTTTGCTGGGGTATTATATATGGAGGAATGATTATCTCCTTAGTGTTATTAATAGGTAATGGAATAATGTGATAAAGTTTGTAATTCTCTTTACTTATTATTGGTATTTTGAAATTAAATATTATATTCGTCCCGTTATAAAAGGCCTGTAGCCCGAGCAATTCGTATATATGCTCCTCTGAATCCAAGAAATTCTCATATTCAGTGAGGTTTCTTAGATATTTGCCATCTGAACTCAAGAAATTCTCATATGCAGTGAGGTTTCTTGAACCCAAGGAATTGTCATATTCCATGACGTCTTGTCTATTTGGGAGTTTATCATATTCCATGATATCTCTTACTTTAGCAAGTTCCTCAGTATTCAGAATGTATTTAGAAATAATATTCAGTTTAGCGAGAATAATTGCTTCTCCTATATTTGTTATATGATTATACAATAGGTCTATGTTATAATTTACCCTATTCAAATATTGCATTTCCGAGATTTCCTTCGAATTCTTATTAATTCTATTTGAGTTTAACATGAAGTTTCTTGATATAATTTCTTGTTCCCTATTTATGTGTTCTGTTATATTCCTAAATCTCTCGATTATCTTATTGTTTAAGAGTTTTTGTCCCCTTAGGCTATTTTGTGACAACATATTCTCCTCGTGCATTTTCCTCATTTCCATATCAATTTTCCTTGCATCTTCAGCATCCATGTTTCCCGTTATGAATTTAATCGCCGATCCAAATCCGTTAACAAGCCCTCTTTTTGTGCGTTTAGATGGTAGAAGAGAGTTAATTCTATTCCTGAGTTCATTAATCTTAAAATCCGATACTGACAAAAGACTCTGCATTTCCTCATCTCTTCCATGATTTTTCAATGAATCAATAGTTTGAATTATACTATTCATGCTAGAAATGTAATCGTCGAGATTAACAATATGTATCAAATTACGATAGCCCTTTTTGACTTTTGCTGGTCCCAGATCGAATTTCATTATCTTTTGATCATGATCCACATTTTGAATATTGATGACTTGCCCAGTTGTCAATGCAAGTCTGAAATGAGATTTAAAACAAAACAAATTATGAGAGGTTTTCGAATTTTCGTCTGTTTTGGAGTCGGGTTTTATGGATCTTCTTATCCTTCTGTGTTAGAATTGTTATATTATTATCAGTTTTAATTTTATGCTCTGAAAATCTTGGTGTCATTTTATTTCGTTTACATTCCTTTCGCAGAATTTTTTCACCAATGTTCCTGTCCAGTGGTTTGGACCTTCTTTCATTAAGTTTTTCGATTCTTTTCTCTGTTTGTCTTTCCATGTGTTTCTTAATTGAAGGAAATAATTTTTCTTGAAATTCGTTGAGTTTTTGTAAGTAGTCATGCTCATTATTATATGTTATCTGCCTGTCAAATGTGTAGGGTCGACCAAAAAACAGTTCATATGGGGTTAGCTTTGTGGCTGAGTGAATGGCATTATTATAAGTTATTAAAACTTCTCGGAGAATATTCTCATGATCCATTGACAATTTTAAATTTTTCCTCTTTATCATTACTAAACGATATATTTCAGTCAACGTAGAATGTAGCATTTCTACTGGAGAATTACTGCTACTTTGTTGAAACGAAGTAAAATGAAGGTTTATGTCATATTGCTTGCAATAGTCCTTAAATATGTTTGAGTTAAATTCAGACCCTTGATCACATACTATTTTTCTGGGAATACCATAGAGATATACAAAGTTATTTATGGCCTTAACCACTGACAAGCTTGTCCTATTAGGAAGTGTCGAAGCGAAAGCAAATTTAGAAAATTTATCGATAATCGTCAAAATTTGTTCTTTATTTATTGAATAAAGGTCGATATGTAAAATATCCAGGGGTTTTAAAGGTGTTTCTGGTTTCATAAATTCTATAGTTGGAGGACACCTATCATACTTTTGTGTGCGGCAAATGATACAATTATTTATTGTTCGAGTGATCTTCTCCTTCATACAGGGGAAAAAATATTTTCTCTTCAGGTGAATATGAGTCTCGTTAATGCCCCTATGGTTATTATTCTCGTGATACTCTCTGATAGTGGCTTCTTGTGCGTCTTCTTCTGTTATGTCTTCTAAGATTTCCGTGCTTCTGAGTATTTTGAAGAGTTTACTGTGGAAAAAGTATTTAGAGTATGCTGCTTGTACCATTTTGAATGTATCATCGTCTGTAAATATTACTGTAAGTTTGTTGGGCGGAAGGTATTTTCGAATAATTTCAGTAATTTTTTCTTCGTCGAATGCTTTCTCTTTAATTATACGGCGCTGTTTATTGCGAAAGATGGTTTCAAGAATCATTGATGATTCGGGGCAATCTTTTTTTAAAACCAATTGTAGATTGAATTCATTCAGAGGGCGCTCAGAAATATAAATTCCGTCATCCCAATTCTCAATGGCTGAATGAATGGTTGAACCCTGTGTACCTTGAATTGATAGTGTATCATCCATATTCTGCGGTAAAACTTCTTCTGAAATTTCTTCATTGTGGTGAATCTGAATCTCCGACTGGGTTTTATTTGTATCTATTTTAATTCTACTTAATGCATCAGCGTTTGTATTACTTTTGCCCTTCTTGTAGATAATTTGATAGTCAAATTCCTCTAGTTTCAATCGCCATCTTACTAATTTTGAGTTTGGTTCCTTTAAACTCATCAGCCAAATCAAAGGTCTATGATCTGTGACTATAAAAAATTTTCGACCAAAAATGTATGGTCTAAAATATTTTGTCGCCCAAACGATAGCCAGTCATTCTTTCTCGATTGTTGAGTAGTTGCATTCAGTCTCGGATAGAGTGCGGCTTGCAAAACATAATGGTTTGTCATTACCAATTGTACCCTGCGATAGTACAGCACCCAATGCTACATTGCTCGCGTCGGTTGTTAAAATGAATGGTCTAGAGAAATCCGGATATTGAAGAATTGGATCATTTGTAAGTATCTCTTTTCCTGTTTCAAATGCTTTTATATATTCCTCTGTCAATTTAACTGATCTTCCCTTTTTTAGGCAACTTGTCATTGGTTTAACAATCTTTGCGAAATCCTTTATGAATTTTCTATAATAACCCAATAGTCCAAGGAACGATTTTATTTCCCGTTGAGTTCTAGGTATCGGGAAATTTTTGACAGCATGGATCTTGTCAGGGTTTGGTTTAATTCCCTCTCCGGTGACAATATGTCCTAAGAAGGCGATTTCCTTTTTTAGAAATTCGGATTTATCCATCTGAATTTTAAAATTAGCTTCACGAAGTCTTTTGAAAACTTGTTTGAGGTTTAATATATGTTCGTCCAAGGATGTTGAGTAAATGATTATGTCATCCAAGTATACCAAGCAAATTTTTCCAACAAGATCACCAAGGACATTGTCCATAACACGTTGGAATGTTGACGGAGCATTCTTTAAACCGAATGGCATACGAACGTATTCGTAATGACCATTTTCAACAGTGAATGCTGTTTTTGGAATATCGTCAGGATTAATTTCTATCTGATGAAACCCACTTGCCAAGTCAAGGGTAGAGAAATACATGCATTTCCCCAGTTTGTCCAGTATATCCGTTATGTTCGGGAGTGGATATCTATCCGAGATAGTTTTTTCATTCAGTTTTCGGTAATCAATGACCAAACGCCACTTGCGATTTCCACTAGCATCTAGTTTCTTTGGAACGACCCAGACAGGTGCACTCCAAGGTGAATAACTGGGTCTTATAATCCCTTGGTCCAACATTTTAGAAATTTGGTTGCTAACCTCTTCTTTGTGCACATACGGATATCTATACGATTTAGTATAAATTGGTATGTCATCTGAAGTTTGAATCGAATGTTTGATTCTGTTCGTGAAGGTTAAGTTATCTTCTTCATTAAAGAAGATATCCCTATATTCGCGTAGAATCTTTGAGACTTCCTTAATTTCGACCGGGTTTAAGTGATCCAATCGCAATTTGTGTCGAATATCCATTTTCGGGTTGTTACAGGTATCCATGTGAATATTCAAATTATTTATTTCCACATATTCATGTGGATTATACGCCTCTGCGTCTAACGAGTCTTCCAAAAAGAGGACCTGATCTGTGTCTGAGGTGTTCACAACGTCCATATAGCTGTAACCATCGTTTGACTGATAAAGGCCACCTTGGATGAACATATGTTCATTTACTTTCGTGTCTTTTAAATTAATCTGTCCATTCTGTATGTTCACAGGAAGTTTCACAATATTTCTCGATTTAGGATTCAGGGTATAACGCTTTGATGGTCTGTTTGTTTTAAATCTCAATGGCACAACCTCACCATTAACTTTCAGACACTTACAAGGTAAATCAATTACTGTCCCAGTTTCCGTAAGGAAATTAAGGCCCAGTAATCCGTCAAAATAATTATGAAATTTGAAAAGAAGAAAGTCGAAATTTCCCTTTTTGTTAAACTCCTTAAATATTGGCAAGGTAGCCTTCTTATCCAGCAGGTGGTTCTTAAATACGGTTTTTATTGTTACCGCTTTCATCGTCCCCTGATTCTTTTCCTTAATATATTGTGGATTAATGAAAGATAAAGACGCTCCAGTATCTATTAGAAATCGAAGAGGTCTTCCGAATGGAGAGGCAATATCCACATATGCCAACTCCGCACCGTGAATATTTATATCTATGTATTGGCCGGGTTCATCGAGGCTGGCTCGTAAAAATTTCGTTCATCTTCGATATTAGTATCATTGGGGTGATACTCATCGAGGTTTTGATAATTCTCCGTTTCTAGAAAATTATCTTCATCATTCTGCCACTCTTCTACAACCGAGAAATTTCCACTGTGGTCAGTAAAGTCCCCAGGTGGTGTATAGTCGTTGATATTATTCAACTCCATTCTTGTGTTCGAAGTTCTTGCACTGGGTGATGCCTTAAATTGCCCACTCTGTCTGTTCCCGAAACGAGTATAACTGGTACTTGTGTCCATTGGTTCCTGCGTGGTATATGGCGATCCCATTGGTCTGTTGAGGGACTGCTTACTAGATGATTTCGAATCGAAAGGGTTGATAAAAGATTTCACGTTATTATTAGGCCTAGGTGACGAATTATTAAATCTGGGAGGATAATTTGGTCTCGAATACCCCCGTTGATTCCGATAAGGGACTTGAGGAGGTTGTGGGGCCCTATCATAAGGCCTACCACTGTGACCGCCATACGGTCTAAACCCACGGTAATCCGTTTGTCTCTGATAATTGGGTGAGTGATTAAAACTCATTTTACCTCTAGCTTGTCCATAAAATACATTCTGCTCCCTTATACAGAACGACAGAGCCACCGCCAGGGATTCTGGTCTCATTGCTCTAATTGATGAGCCCAATGGTTCTTTCAGGTTGGTCAGGAAGGAATTGAGGCACATTTCCGCAAAAAGGTCCTTTTTAGCCCGAATGACGTTTTTGTCCGTTTCGTGGATCAAAATATTATTGTATAGTGTTAATTGAATTTCAATTACTTCACTGTAAAAACCTTCCACAGTTTTATTATCCTGTCTAATCGAATGTAAATCCCTAATAAGGGACGTCTCCTTTCTCTTATCAGAGTAATGGAGGATCAAATTATTCCTTATGTCATCCCATATAAGTGGGGTGCCGTACATATTCAAGACTTCGTTCGCCTTGTCCACCACCTTGTTCCGAATGGCCCTTAAAAGTATCTGGCCATAAGGGGTGTTATCCGTGCCCCTGATATGGAGAAGTATTTCCTCCACATTATTAATAAACTCGAACAAGAGTTTTTGGTTCCCATCAAATTTTGGCAAATCCTTGATGGCGTCCGGAATTCGCAAGGAATTGAAAATGTCGCCCTGTGTCGCCATAAAACCCTCCGTACCAGTTGGTACGGTTTGCAACCCACTTGATCCAGGAACTGAGGTCATTCTGGAGAGTTCCGCTTGAACAGTTTCCGGAATAGTTTCTAGGGATCTGCTTTTAAACAATTTCGAATAAGGGGAGAACCTTTTTGTTAATTTTGACATTAAGATCACAAGAAATTATATATATTCTCCCGTGTTGTTACAATTGAACAACTTTCACGAACACTTTTATTTTCTTTTTTTTTCTAAAAAAAAATAGTCAGACAAAGGGAAGAAAGAATGTAAAACTTCTCATCGAAGAGAGAACAAAAAGTCCAAAAGTAAATATAAGAACACCTTCCAAAAACACTTTAATTGAATTTTCCTTTTCCAGAGTTTTATAGAAATAAGATTTCAAATGAAAGAGCCCTTGGAGTTTTCATTTACCAAATCTAAGGAGACCTTCCAAAAACACTTTAATTTTCCCTTTCCAGAGTTTTATAGAAATAGGATTTAAATGAAAGAGCCTTTGGAGTTTTTATTCAACAAATCCAAAATTCTTTTATTTTCCGTTTTTTCTTCCTTTCCAGAGTTTTATGGAAATAAAATTTCGAATAAAAGATTGAGGACCTTCTTTCTTCACACTTCCGTTAATATCTCTTATTAAATTAATTTGCAATATTTGTTTGGTAAAATTTCTTTTATCTTCTTTTTCCTTTTCTTTTTTTTATATATTTTTTTTAATAATTTATAACTTAATCACATATCCCAAAAAAAAAAATCACGATAATAATGATAATTATGTGTGTTTATGTTTATAATTTCAAGACTTACAGTGCCCCAAGGATGATGATTTGCATTATTGTTGGATTCTCCTTTTTTTTATAGTTGCAGTTGCTTTTTGTTGCCTTTGTTGTTATTACAGTTGTCTTCTTTTGTATTGTAGTTGTTGTTGTTGCCTTTGAGAGCGTTGCTTGTTAATACAAGCTTCCGTAGACTGCGCCAGTTATGTTTCAGAGGAAACTTCCAATATCACACAAAAAAATTAGTTTTGATTTAAAAATTACAAAAGTTTTGATTTATTTAATTTTTACAAAATTACAAAATTATAATTTAATTTATTAAAATTACAAAAGTTTTTAATTTAATTTTACGAAGTTCTTTCTTTAATGGTCCCTTTGTGTCTGCCACGATATCCAGAAAATCAATCTTTTATATTATTCAATCAATACTGACAGAACAATCAATATTGCTGATCGGAAAAATCTAAACAAAGAAGTTCATTGTGCCACTTACAAGCAGAGCTTGTATGTTGCAACAATGTCTGGATTTTATAATTAGAACATCAACTGTAGGCAAAATTCTACAGTTGCGACAAAGTTAAATCAAAAATACATTGTTTTGCTGTAGAAAAGGGCATTGTTCTTTGTTACAATTTTACTAAGAATTTAAGTGTGCTGACGTACTTGAAAAATGTAAACAACCAAAATTATTTAGAATTTTAAATGTCAGCACTTCAAAACTATTAAATCATTAATTGTAACAAAGCAGAATGTTTAGAATGAAATCTTAATTAAAGTAATATTAATAATAATAATAATAATAGTGTTAATAATAATAGTAGTGTTAGTAATGATAATAATAATGATTTGTTATTAAATGATGGTTACTGTTGAGGTGCCGTAACTCGTGCGTAAACCATTTGTGATCGTAATTAAATTAAAATTTAATCACTTGAATTTAGCTAAAAGTATTGAAAATATATTTACTTCCTGTAAATTGTGCGTTATACAGTTTTTTGTACGTGAGTTTAAGTGACCGAAATCACTCACGCACTCATCTCTAAAAAAACAAAATGGATCAACAAAACAATAAAATACCAAAAATAAAGAGAATGACAATATTAAAACACAAAAACACATTTACTGGTCTTGTTCAATAAATGACAACCAGAGTTTTTACACAAAAATTAAAATAAAAAAGGGCCGGTCGGTCATTATCTGGAATTTTTTTTCAAATATAAGCTGATATCCTATACTTTTCTAAAATTCATAAAACTATTTCCAACTCTTGCTAACTTAATACTTGTGGCCCATTATATGCGGAAATTATCCCAATATTTACACATAATTTTAATAAACAAAAAAAAATTTACTATACACTTTAATACCTGATGTTGAAGGTTCCATTATAAAAGATTTACTTTTAATAGATTTAACACTAATAATAATCACTTAAATTGTAAAAAGTTTCCAATTTGTTCAGGTTTTTTAAAAACAGCAATAATTTGATATTTTTGGCCGCTCACTGAAAGAAAGTAAACAAGTTACTTGATTGATTTTGACAGCTAGTGATACAGAATTTTATCTACTTTTACCCTATACCAAAATTTATTATAAAAACTTTATTTCTAAGTTTCAATGTGTCGTCGGAAAAAATAACTGTTTCCCAGAAATTTTCATCTATATTTTTGCACTCCTTTTAGAAGTCCAACCGTTTTCTTCTATTGGTAACCATGATACTCCATGGTAAGCGGAAGAATGCAGCCCCGACGAATGGTTTGTGGATTACAGGTTTTTCCAGTATCTTTTTCTATTTCTGCCAGTACTTTTGGAGCGCTTTTCTTGAGATTTGCTTCTATTTTCCTTGTGATAATTCGTTTCTCCCTGTCATTGAAGGTTTTTGGACGTCCAGTTCGAGTCTTCTTATTAGTATTGCCCTCCGTATAATATTTTTCTATAAGTTTCAGTACTGTGGAACTACTTTTTTTAAGAGAAGCAACACAGGAAATTCTTCCTTCTTATTACTCGTTATGTGTTGCTCTCTTTGGAGAAGGAATAGAGGAGAGATGAAAGTTGGTGAAAGATGAAAGACTTCAAATATGGCAACACTCTAATTTCGCGAGATGATAAATCTTAGAAAAGTTTTTGCTCGCCATCTGCGCCATCTGTTTTTTAGTTAACAGCCCTGTTTTGGTATTTTACTTCGGTGGGGTTAAGTGCTATCAAAACACCGAAGGAACTTTGGCAATTTCACGTTGTCTTTTCTTCTCTTTATAAAGTTTAACAATAACACTTTTTAAATCTTGTGAAAGTTCTTTTCCACTAGGAGCCATAATTCGAATTTAGAAAAATTTGCAATAAAAACGCGATTTCGGTATTGATTCGAATTTATAATCACAACCTTTAAAACTGCATACTTACTTTAAAAACTGCATACTTACTTTTGTGATGGGATTTTTGCTAATTCTTTAGGAATGATAACAGTATAATTATTATTAGGCATGTTCGTATTTTTGTATAAGGCAATATCATATGTTATTCTAAGTGTAAAAAAATATAAATATTTCGGCATATTTTTCGAAAAAAATAGAGATTATTTATTATTTTTATGCTGCATGCTTACTTTTGTGATTCACTGTATATTTAAAATGTCATGAGTGACTATGAATATCGAAAAAACGATTCAGTGCTGATCTCTGGTTTGCGGATTAGCGGGTCCAAAAAAAGTCATTGAAATACCGTCAATGACGGACCGATATATCGGGTAAACAAAGGAGTTGTCTGTTAAAAGTCCGGAAAACGGAGTTGTTAGTCAATGACTTTACGGATTCGTATTCGTACCGTTAAAAAAAACACAAAGTAAATGCCTTAATTTTTGAATTTATTTATAAAAATATTAAATAAAATAACAACACAAAACTCTTACACATTTATTTAAATGATATATTCATCTCCAGCACAACTAGCATCTTTATCCATCACTGCGGTTATAGCCCATTGAAAATCATGAAAAATAAAAAATGTTAAGTTTTAATTAGTGGCGTTTACGAAATGAACAAAATCTATTATAAACTGTCAGATAAAATTTTTATTTGCAAAAATGCATAAATTTTAACACATCACCGTAAAACTTTAATTAAATTTATTTTCTCTGTATGATGTAAGAGAGCTTTCTCATAATATGCTTTGGTTTTCTAAACTTTAGCGCGCGACCTGTATAATGATTTCAGACATTTTTATTTATTTGTTTTGACAACAAAACGAATTAAAAAGCAACTTAAGAAAATCTGATGTAAATCGGGGAAGTCCGTATTTGACGGTACAGAAACGTATACACCAAACGTATTGTTTTCGAAATTTCAATTATACGGCCCGTTAATGTTCTAAATACGTACAAGCTTTGACGAAAAAAATGTTTCTTGAGATATTTTAGATGTTTTTGAAAAATATTTTTTAGTGTTAATACATGTTAAAAAAGGGCAATAACCTAAAAAAATGTTCTCTACTGTTTTTGATACAAATAATGTAAAAACTTTATAAGTAAAATTATGGAGGCGAAAAAAATTTTTTGAGCAGAAAAACTTTTTTGGAATTGGAAACAAAATTTTGTGGTGGAAAAAAAATTTTGAGGTGAAAAAATTTTTATGTGGTGAAAAAATTTTTTAGGTGAATATAAAATATTATTTAATTCTAAGCGACTGGTGAAAAAAAAAAAATTTACTGGCCAGTCGCTACAATGAAATTGTACTAAAATACCCACATTTGTATGGATAATTTAGAGGTACCTTCACTCATAACTTTTTAACCGTTGGACTGATATTGCTCATTTTCAATATCAAACTTCTCGGGAGGATGTCCATAAATCTAGGTATAAATAAGCACCTACGCTTGCGTATTCGCGTCGTGATCGCGTCGCTAAACCGACTTAAAATTTCATAAGGTTCACGAATATATATATACTTTATGGTGTCTTAGACCAATATTTCGACATGTTAGAAACGGAGGTTTTACTTTTTGCGTAAGAGGATTCCAGAACTTAAACAAATATGTGGTTACTAAACATTTTATATTTCCATGAATAAACCCATTGTGGATCAATTGTATATTTGCAGTTTTTGTATGTCTCTCGCAAAAACCTTATTTACTCCCAATTTGACCTATATTTTGGAAATTTTAGTTTATATGAATAGATAGTCAAAATTTTTAGAGCCAATTTATACGATGCTTCCAAAGTTATGTCTTTTTACCGGTGACTTTTGTTGCACTAAAACCGAATGTGAATGAAGCAACAAAAGAAGAATACATATGAGCGCGAAAGAAAATTATAAAAACATGCACGATAAACCGTGCTTTTTTTGTTACCCCGCTTGCTTTACTTCCCCGTTCGTTAACAAACAAAAATTGCACGCAATAATTGCATACAACAAAGTCGCCGTCTAAATTGGCTCAAAAGCTTTCATTTGAGGTACGACATCATCTCTTTAAATTACAAATTTTTAAGTTAAACTTAATAATCCCCAATCAATTTGTATTTGCTTGAGCAAAAGTGTTAAGACAAAACAAATATTCATTTTTAATATAAAGTTTGTTCTTTATTTTTAATTATGACCTTTAATATTACTCGTTATTAATACATGATAATAACTCACATTAATATTACTCATGATGTGACAATGCCAAAAATAAGGGTACACTAAAGGTTTATTTATTTATTTTTATTTATTTAATTCAACAGGCAGGCTCGGATTCAACACGATTTTAAATCCCCCAAAAAATAAGTGATTTACGTTTTGCAACTACAAAAAAAAATTCCTTAACATTTCTATAAATAATATATTGCTGCCTGTCCAAATATTTGACTGCAAATATCGTGTTTTTAAAGTATTCTTGTAGACCACTCTTAAACACATCTGCCTCAACTAATTTTGCATGTAGAAATGATAAATTTGTTTTTTGTTTTGAATAATAATTGCATTAAAACGGTTTTTGTATCATAAGTTTTTAATTTTATTTAGTTTTTTTCCTTGTCCTGTTTTAGTATCGAAAAATCGATATGGTTTTTAACTTATTTTTTTTATAAAAGACATATGTATTTTTAATTTGTATTTAAAGATTAGCTTAGTTAATTTTATGTATGGAATTTACTTTTAATTTTTGTTGAGTTTTGTATACTAATTTTTTAATTTAAACAAATTGAATTTAAATCATTTATTGAATATAAAATTTTGTTTTGAACATATGTCCCATTGCGGAAAAATATTACAAATCTGTTAAAAGTATAAGTTTAAAAATCTGTTAAAAGTATAAGTTAAAAATCTGTTAATGTGCTTTGCAGCGCAAAGGGTTAAAATTTCGGAATGTTTAAGAATTTAAAATTTGTTTATAAATAGTTATAATTATTGACGATTCTGAAATGAAATAGATCGATCAATCGGATTCTTAGATACAGCATGTCAACTTTTTGTGGATTTAGCACTTTTTACTTTTTTTATTTTACACTTTTTTCTTTGGAGTATTAAAAAAAAATATTAAGAGGCTTGGTTTAAGACATTCAAAATTTGAATTAGTTAAGCTTAAATTTATATAATGACGTTGAGATTGTTCAAGGATTGCTCAAAAGATTTTTAAATTTTTTATAAAGATTATGTAATGAGAGATATAAAAATCGTAATGCTTCATCTAAAATTTGCTTGATCGATAAGAAATTTATTTTCAGAATGGAAACCAAAATTAGTTAAAAAAAGTATCTTTTAATCTTAACAATTATAACAATTTTATTTTTTTTTTAATTTTTACTTTTAAAACTTTTATTTTACACTTATTTGGAATATTTTTTCGAAACTTTTATGCAACTTCTTTATTTAAAACTAATTTATGTAAACTGTGTTGTTTTTGTTTTTTATATTAATTTTTTATTGGACAATTTAAATTATTAATTTAATAATTTATTTTTGTTTTTGCAATATATGAATTTTTAATTTTTATGAAATGACTGATTATTTTGTTTTTTTTTTGTGTAAAGACTAAGCAATTTAATTTGTTGTACGGAATTCATTTTTATTTTTTTTTCTCTTGTTTTTTATGTTATTATACCCTCAACCATATATGGAGAGGGTTTGTCATTCCGTTTGATACATGTCGAAACATAAGTCTAAGACCACATAATATATATATATATATATATTCTTGATCCTTATGCAATTTTAAGTCGATTTAGCGGTGCCTGTATGTCTGTCCGTGTGTCTGTGAAATGGCGATCACGGCGCGAAGACACACGCGTGGTCTTAATTTTTACTTGGATTATTGGACATCCTCCCGAGCAGCTTGCTATTGAAAATGAACAAAATCGGTCCAGCGGTTAAAAAGTTATGAGTGAGAATGTGAAGGTACATCTTAATTTTCCATACAAATTGGTGTATTTTGTACAATTTCATAGAAGAGACCGGCAGTAAAATATTTCGTCTTGTTTTTTCACCAGTCGAACTCAATAATATTTTATATTCACCTCAAAAATATTTTTCACCACTAAAAATGGTTTTAAATTAAAATCGAGTTCAAGATCTTTTTACAAAAAATAATAATGATTATTTATTATTTTCTTCCAATATTTCGTCTCCACATTGGGTGACTTCTTCAGGGAAATAATAATAATATTTTCCCTTTCTTCCACAGCCATGTTGGATTTTTCTTTGGCCGGCAGCCATGGTATAATTTGCTGCCTGACATCTACATTTTCTAATATTTTCCCTTTCTCTACACAGCCATGTTGGATTTTTCTTTGGTCGGCAGCCATTTTGGAATTTGCTGCCTGATCTGCCTCCTCTTCCATGGCAATCCGCGGTCAAATTTAATGAAGAGCCCCTACAAATTACCTACAGAATCTCTTACTCACTTACCTTTGACTTGTCTTTAATACATTTCATATATCCTTCTCTTTCAGAAACTACAAGTTACTTGGCATATGGGTAATTAAGGTCTGTCCGTCCGTCTTCTTGTCCAAAAAAAAAACAATATTTATATTTATTTCTATTGCTTTATTAGCAATAGTTTATTTTTTTATTTTAATAATTTCTTTTTTCCTCTGTTTTTTTCTCCTTTTATATTTTAAATATTATTCTTATTGTTCATCTTTCTTTTTTTCTTCAAATTTTTCCAAAATAGCACCAAATGAAAAAATAAAAAATTTTTATCCATACCCAAAAAACCACTTGTTAAAAAAAAAACAAAAAAACAGGAAGGAAGTTTCCCTCCATTTTCCCACGCCAGCCTATCAAACGCTTTCTAACAGTTTTTTTTGGTAAGGTTGCATTATAACTTAATTCTATGTGTTTTTTTGCTTACACAGTGTTGTATTAGAAAGAAACCTTAATCCTTTCAGTGGCGAACATGACAAACTGCAAATTTTTAAATTTTTCGTTTCATTTAAAATTTTGACAATATAGCATAACATGAATCGTCGTTTAAATATAATAACACTAGCTTAAAAGCCCCATACTTCGTTATTGGTATTTTTAAATATATGTTGAGGAGAAAATGTTATTCTTTTTTTTTAAAGATTTTACTATTTAAATAAAATTGTTTCATCTTTTGAAGTGGATGTTTAAATTCAAGGGGGACGTGTCCAGTGTTAACTGTTTTAATATTACTTGTCCCCCTTTCCATCCCATTTCGTTCTCCTTGCCTAATGATTTATTTCCACTCGTTCCCATACCATTTATTTCCCCTCATCTAATGTTTCAATTACACTCGTTTCCCATTCCATTTTATTTTTTACCTTATCAAGTGTATCGATTTCACTCGTTCCTCAAGTCAAGTGTTTTAATTCCACTCCTTCCAATTTGCAATTTTACCTTGCAAATATTTCCTCATATACACCATAGCGGGCAAAGCCCAAAATTCTAATGTACCTTAATAATGAGTTAGCCCATACTCCAGGTAACACATATTTCAAATTTCAGATTTTTCCCTTTGAACCCCCATTTTTACCATGTACCTGGCTAAAATTCTGAAATGTAGCTGATCAATAAGTTAGCACATACTTCAGTTAACACATATTTAAAATTTCAGCTTTATGGCTAAATCGGTTTGGGCAGCCAGCCAAGGAGGGGACTTTTCATCTTTTTGCAGCTCCCCGTACACATTTCCAAAAATCCGACATCGGAGGAGGAACCTTTGCACCAAATTTCAACTTCCCAGCTCCAGCGGTTTTGGCAATTTTATTTTTACATCTTAACTGTTATCTACACTACACAAATTTAAGCATCCTACCTCCTGCGGTTTGGTTTTTGCCCCTCCCCGTAGGAATTTACAAAAAACCTACTAGTATGGATGTCTTCACCTCAATGTACACAATTTCAACCTTACAGCTCTAACGGTTTTGGCAGGCCGTCGAGGGGAGAATTTCACCCTTTTCTGCCCTCCCCGTTTTATTTTTGAAAAATCACGTCTTATCTGTTATCTATACTGGAGAAGGAGTCTGCATACCAAATTTCAACTTCCCAGCTCTAGCGGTTTTCGCACGCCGTCAAGGGGGAGGATTTTACCCTTTTATGCCCCTCCCCGTTGGATTTTCCAAAAATCAAGGCTTAGCTGTTATCTACACTGGAGAAGGAGCCTGCATACCATTTTTACAACGTCACTGGCCAAAATTCTAAAACGTACCTTATCAAGGAGTTAGCACATACTCCCAGGAAGGCATTATTCATATTTCAGATTTTTAGCTAAAGAGGTTTGGGCAGGCCGTGAAAGAATTTCAAAAACCCTGTCTAAGCAACCTGCATACCAAATTTCAGCCTCCTAACTCTTGCGACTTGGGCTGGGCGATGTTGAATTAGTCAGTCAGTCAGTAACGTTATTTCTTTATATATAGAGATAATAATATAACAACATAATAATATAATATAAACAGCTAAACAAAAACTATGATTTTCAATTTATAAAAGTAAAAAAATACTAAATTCAAGAACACAATCATTTACCTAATCACAGATAATACACTACACATGTCAACAAAATATTTTAAAATTGAAAACATTTTGTCTCTCAGACTCTAAAAAAATACAAAGCTTTCTAAAACCATGTGTTCGTTGGGAGTTAGTGAGCCCAAAAGAAGTCCGCTAAAAACTGAAACCATAAAAAAAATAAAAATGCATTTTTCAGCTAAATATCGTACATACCGAAACAAACTTTTGGGCCTGACACAACTTTTAAATAAAAGCAAAGTGCATATCCTCATGGCCTTCACTGTAGTGTGCGAAACTACATTAAAACCCACAAATGTCTAAATATCTACGAAATCAACCATATTATAGAAATTAAAAACTTTAATATGGTATTAGAAATGACATACATTTATATCTTTGATTCTTTTAGGAATAAAAGTGCATTAAGATTCTAATTGTGTGGCTCAAAATGTTTTATGGTACTCGTATAAACTATATCATCCCCAAAAAATTATTTTCTATCAAACAGCCTTTAAAAGAAATTAGGTCACAAAAGTTGTCATAAATAAAAAAATAATAAAAAGCGGACATTTGTGAATAGTACCAAATGATTCACAGGAGTACCATAGCACTTTTAAGGTTCTAATAGTTCAAAAGGAACATAAGTACAAGCTTTATCATCCCTGTCCTACAGAGGGTTTTGATACAAATAATGTAAAAAAAATTAGATGTAAAATTATGAAGGTGAAAAAAATATGTTTGCCGTGAAAACAAAATTAGTGGCGAAAAAAAATTTATAGGTGAAAAATATTTGAGGTGAATATAAAATATTATTCACTTCTAAGCGACTGGTGGAAAAATATAAAAAAATATATTATTTACCGGTCGCTACTATGATTTAGAGGTACCTTCAAATTTTCAATCATTACTTTTTAACCGCTGGACCTATTTTGCTCATTTTTAATAACAAAGTGCTCAAGAGGATATCCATTAATCTAGGTAAAAATAAGCACCCCCGCTTGCGTCTTGGAACCGTGGTCGCCATTTCAACAGACAGACGGACGGACATCGCTAACACTACTTAAAATCAAATAAGGATCACGAATATATATACTTTATGTTACAAGCGGAATAAGAAACTGATATATACCCTCACCATATATAGTGAAGGGTATAAAAAATCAAAAAAGTCCCCCCCTCAAAAGCTTGAGCTGGATCTGCCCCTGAACAGGTAATACAGAAAGTCTTCATGGCAAAAAAAAAGTATTACAAAGTAAATAAATTTTTAAGCAAATTACTTTGACACCGAACTACGACCACGATGAATTAACTATACATACCAGCGTTATACTATGGTTTTTGATGGTGCTTTATCGCCACACAAAGAACTAAGTTCATCGACACATTCTTGTTGAGATAATCCACGTCGAAAGTAGTGAAAAAAATTATCCAACGAAAACCTTCTCTTGAAATTTCCATTTTTTGGCCAAATTGATTTTCTTAACAAATAGCACTCGTATATTATAGCACTGAGGTATATTACCAATTCTTAAATAGGCAAAATATTGGCAACATAACTTTAATATTAGGTATTTTTCAGGGTTGGTAGGTAATACCGCTAAAATACCGTTATCGATTCAATACCCTTTCAACTCGCTATCGTTACCCCTAAAATACCGTTACCGACATAACTTAAAAATCGTTATCCTTAAAATACCGTTACCGAATTGAAAAAATCTTTATCCCTAAAATACCGTTACCGAAATAACTGAAAAATCGTCATCCTTAAAATAACGTTACCGAAATAATAGATAATAGCCTTACCGAAATAAAGAAAATAACTTTACACAAGTTATGATCTTGTTTACCAGATGTCTTCAAATTCAATAAAATTTGCCATTATATATCAAAATTACACAAAAGAACAACAAAAACATTATTTTCGTTGTTCTTTTGTGTGTAATTTTCAAATTTTATTTTTTAATATGGTATGAGATATAATTATATGTGGTTTAATATATGTTCTAATATAAGAAATATTTTTTGATATGGTATAAGATATAATTATATATGATATAATTAAAAGATATAATTGATATGGTAAAAGATATAATTTCATATAATTATATGTGGCCGCATGACAATGGCTTCGAATCCCAGCCAGTGAGATAAATTTTTTGTGTTTTTAGTTTGTTTTTATTTCCTTAATAATATTTTTTTACAAAACTTTCAAATTTCAAATCATTTCGGGATAACAAGAACTATAAGTTCTTATTGAAAATTTGTATATATATTTTTTTCGCCTTAAAAATAATTATTTTCCAGCGTCCTACCTCCTGCGGTTTGGCTGGGCGTTGTTGAATGAAATAAAGAAATAAATATTTACATATTTTCATAGTAACACATTTGCCCATTTGAACATTTGCCTATTTGCACATGTGCACATATACACATTTGCATATTTGCACATTTACATTACCATCTATTGTATTTAAAAAAACTAATACAATTTATTAACTCAATAACGATACAATATATTTGGAGAACAAAAATGAAGTGAAGTAAATTTTCAATTACACAAAATAAAAATAACATAAAACTGAAACCATAGAAACAAATTCATTTTGTTGAAGTACAAAGTAGTTCTAAAGTACACTTAAAATAATTAATACAACATGCCTCCTCAACATAATGAATTGAATACAATTAAAAACAGACTATTTCAATTAACCATAATTCCAAAATTATAACAACAAAAAACATGTTTAGGTTTTGGTACAGGTTTCGTAAGAACATCAGCCAACATTTCACCGGTAGGTAAATACCGCAACTCGATTATACGTTGTTCAATAGCTTCTCGCACATAGTGGTACTTACAATGGATATGCTTAGTACGTGAATGATGAGCACCAAATTTTGCGATCTGTTGTGCACTCTGCGAATCAGTATACACCACTATTGGGGACTGATTTGAAAACCCAAGTTCATTTAATACGTAACCCAGATATGATGCTTCCTTGGCAGACTCTGTAAGTGCAACATACTCAGCCTCTGCACTTGATGTTGCAACGACCTTCTGCTTCTTTGATTCCCAGGACACAAGACAACCTGCGAGTAGAAAGCAAAAACCTGATTGTGATTTCCTATCGTTAACGTCTTGAGCCCAACTTGCATCACAAAAACCCTGAAGTGGTAAACCACTTTTTCTATATGGTGGAACTTAAATATTTAATTACATAATACGCTGCATTGAGGTGTTGTTTACGCGGATCTTTCGAAAATTGTGACAAAATGCTTACTGCACATGCAATATCGGGTCCACTATACAACGACAAATAAAGTAAAGACCCAATAATTTCTTGATACAGTTTTTCATCAACTTTATCCGCTTCTCCCGAAATTGTTGGTTCTTTTTCCAATTTAATGTTTGCCTGCATGGAGATTTTCACAGGTTTACAAATTTCAAATCCATATTTCTTTCTATTAGAAATATAACCTGGTTGTGAAATGGAGATTTCACCTTCTTTTACATCTACTTCTAGACCAATACAATGCTTAGGGACACCCATATCACGAATTTCAAAATTATCTTGTAATTCCTGCACAAGTTTATTTGTAAAAACATTATTATTTGAAGCAATAATAATGTCATCAACATATACCGCGACAATCATGATTCTTTTATCATTACGTATGAAATAAATACATTGATCATTCTTTGATTGTTTTAAACCAAAATCCTTGATAACAGCATCAAGTCTTTTAAACCATTGTCTTCCCGCTTGTTTAAGACCATATATTGCTTTACGCAACTTGCACAGCTTTTTACTTGTTGCCTTTTCAACAAACATTTCAGGCTGTTCCATAAAAATCTCCTCATCTATGTTTCCATTTAGGAATGCAGTAGACACATCTAACTGCCGAAGATTTAAATTATGTTCCACGGACAAAGCATACAGCAGTCTCAGTGAGGTTTGACGAACAACTGGTGCAAATGTATCAACATAATCTAAGCCATATTTTAGAGAATAACCCTTGGCAACTAGTCTTGCTTTCCTTTTTTCAATTGTTCCGTCTGATCTTATCTTTGACTTAAACACCCATTTGCATCCGACTGGCTTTCGTCCGTGTGGTAAATCAGTTAATATCCATGTGCCATTCTTTATTAACGACTTGTATTCATCCTGCATTGCTTTATACGAATCTTCAGCACGATCTGAAGTCAAAGCTTCATTAACTGTTTTCGGATCAACAACACTTTCAACTGTATTTGCTGATTCTTTTTCTATATTAAACATCCATGACCTAAGTCTTTGCTTTATCGTTTCAACTGGAGTTTCTTTTGATAAATTCATATTCGGATTATTATCTTCTATCAACGTTTCAACTTGGGTGTCCTCTTCTTTATTTTCTAAACTATCATGAAATACTTGATCTAAATCTTCATTTGATTCTTTACTATTACTATTATCGTGTTGTCGAACTTCTTCTAAGTCTTTACTTGATTTCTCATTACCATTTTTACGTCGTGGTTCTTCCTTTTCTAATTTTTCATTGTTGTCTTTTTGTTGAATTATTTCAACTGGTGAAAATTCATAAAAGTTTTGTGGTTCATTTCCTTCAGTGTTCCTATACAAATCATTTTCTAAAAATTTAACGTCTCTACTTTTGACAATAATTTTTGTGCCTGCCTTCCAAAGTTTATACGCTTTAGATTCCTCTGAATAACCAACAAGGATGAACTCATTGCTTCTAGCATCCCATTTCGATCTACTTGATCGTTTATCGAGCACCCATGGATTGAGTCCTCATGGGACCAGAGAGATCAGTATGAATAAGATCTAGTATTTCAGATGACGACTTTTCATTCCTATAGGGAAAAGGCAAACGACTTTGCTTCCCCCGAATACACTATACACAATCGATTTCAACATTCTGAAAATTTGGTAAGCCTTTTACCATTTCATCTCTTTTCAATTGCCACAGTTCTATTTCCCTTTTATCATACTTTCTAACCATATTTGCCTTATTTTCATAATTCTTATTTGCTTTTACGACATAAAGACTATCCTTCTTGAGACCTTCAATTATCTTCTCTCCTTTTTTCGAAACTTCTACCTTATTTCCTTTCATAACAACTTTACAACCACTATCGGTCAATTTACTAGTTGATATCAAATTATAACGTAAGTCCGGGACGTATAGAGTATTTAGAAGACCTATATTATTCTTATGTCCGTTTACCTTTACAGTTATCGATACTTTTCCAATACCCTTTTATCTAATTCTTGGTCATTTGCTAATCCGACTTTACCACTATGACCACTGTTAATATTCGTGAACAACGCTTTTTAGTACACATGTGGGAAGATGCACCACTATCAACAACCCAAATCTGATCCGAATCAGCAGAAAAAGCATTCTCCGTTGTCGTTACTAAAACCTCATTAACGTAACTTGTGGTTTCTGGGTTATCCTTACAGTCTTTAGCTTTGTGACCCTTTTTGCGCATCGAAAACATTTAAATGGAAAATTGGATTTTAAAATACCTGCGTCTTGATGTTTGTTATAGTTATTACCACGATCATAACGTTTCTTTGCAGTGAACTTAGCTTTCATTGCAGCATCTTGAGTATCTTCTTCTTTATCACCGATTTCCAATAATCTTGATTTTAAAACATTTATTTTGGGAAACTCATTTGCAGTGTCTACAGCAGCTTTTATAGCAGAAAATCTATCTGGTAAAGCGTCTACAACACAACAGCAAGCAGATCTTCATCAATCTTAATTCCCATTTCCATAAAACATGAAACGCATACATCAAAATCAATTAAAAATTGTGACACAGACTGATTATCGGACATTTTCATATTTAATAACTTACGGTAACACTCTATTTGCTTCCTCATCGACTTATGATCGGACGTTTATTGAAGGTACTGCCACATTTCTTGAGAAGATTTCATATTTTTGACCATCGTGACAACATTCGGCTCTAAAGCCATTAAAATTTCAGCTCTTGCATCCATATCCTTATTAAAAAACTATTGAATCTTCATATTCACGAGTTTGTGCTTCCGTTGGAGTCTTTGGAAGTTTTCTTACACCTGGTGGGTTTTCCAAACCCAACACGATATTCAATAATCTAGCTTATGTAACTCGGCTTCCATTTTGCTTTCCAGGTACCATAATTGGTTCCATTAAATAATGGTATTCGACCAGCAAACGAACTCATGATTCTTGCATTCACCAATTAATACAACCCAAAAGAATTTTAAATTACAACAGCTTACGTAACAGCTCCCGGCAGATTTATCTTTCTCTATATCGCTATGAGATCTGGACCCATAACCTATTGTATTTATAAAAACTAATACAATTTATTAACTCAATAACGATACAATATATTTGGAGAACAAAAATGAAGTGAAGTAAATTTTCAATTACACAAAATAAAAATAACATAAAACTGAAACCATAGAAACAAATTCATTTTGTTGAAGTACAAAGTAGTTCTAAAGTACACTTAAAATAATTATTACAACACCATCAAACCTTTCGATCCATCAAACCATCTATCTATCAAACAATCAATCAAATTTTTACTTTTGCACATTTGCACTTTTGCAAATTTTCACATTTGCACTTTTGTGAATTTGAACTTTTTCAAATTTGCACATTTTCACATTAGCATATATGCACATTTGCACTTCTGCAAATTTGCACACTTTTGCACATTTACAAATTTGCACATCTGCACATTAGCATAATTGCACATCTGCATAATTGCACATTTACATTGGATGAGGAATCTATGTACCAAATTTTAACTTCGCAGTTCCAGCGATTTTTGGATTTTCCTCTTTGGATTTTCTAAAAGTCACGCCATAGCTGTTATCTGCATTGGAGAAGGAACCTGCATACCAAATTTCAAATTTCTAGTTTCAGCATTTGAAAATATAAAAATTATTAAAATACAAGACAATAACGAAATTAAATATAACAACTCCAAATCTAAGGGTGTATTGTTTTCTTATTTATAAAATACAATTGACTATTTCTGAAACGCAATTGACAATTTCTAAAATGCGATTCACTATTTCAGAAACACAATTGACTATTTCTGAAATACAATTGATAATTTCTGAAATAAAATTAACTATTTCAGATATATAGTTGACTATTTCTGAAGTACAATCGACTTTTTCTGAAAGACAATTGATAATTTCTGAAATACAATTGACTATTTCTGAAATACAATAGACAATTTCTGAAATACAGTTTACTATATCTGAAATACAATTGACTATTTCTGAAATACAATTGACAATTTCTGAAGTACAATTGACTATTCCTGAAACGCAATTGACAATTTCTGAAATACAATTGACTATTTCAGAAATACAATTGACTATTTCTGAAATACAATTGATAATTTCTGATATACAATTCACTATTTCAGAAATACAATTGACAATTTCTGAAATACAATTGATTATTTCTGAAATACAATTGACTATTTCTGAAATTCAATTGACAATTTTTATAATAAAATTGACTATTTCTGAAATACAATTGACTATTCTGAAATACAATTGACAATTTCTGAAATACAATTGGCTATTTCTAAAATACAATGGACAATTTCTGAAATACAGTTGACTATATCTAAAATACAATTGACTATTTCTGAAATACAATTGACAATTTCTGAAATACAATTGACTATTTTTGAAATACAATTCACTTTTTCTGAAACGCAATTGACAATTTCTGAAATATAATTGACTATTTTAGAAATACAACTGACTATTTCTGAAATACAATAGAATATTTCTGAAATACAATTGATAATTTCTGAAATACAATTGACTATTTCAGAAATACAATTGACAATTTCTGAAATACAATTGACTACTTCAGATATATAGTTGACTATTTCTGAAGTACAATCGACTTTTTCTGAAAGACAATTGATAATTTCTGAAATACAATTGATTATTTCTGAAATACAATTGACTATTTCTGAAATTCAATTTACAATTTTTATAATAAAATTGACTATTTCTGAAATACAATTGACTATTCTGAAATACAATTGACAATTTCTGAAATACAATTGGCTATTTCTAAATTACAATGGACAATTTCTGAAATACAGTTGACTATATCTAAAATACAATTGACTATTTCTGAAATACAATTGACAATTTCTGAAATACAATTGACTATTTTTGAAATACAATTCACTTTTTCTGAAACGCAATTGACAATTTCTGAAATACAATTGACTATTTCAGAAATACAACTGACTATTTCTGAAATACAATAGAATATTTCTGAAATACAATTGATAATTTCTGAAATACAATTGACTATTTCAGAAATACAATTGACAATTTCTGAAATACAATTGACTATTTCAGATATATAGTTGACTATTTCTGAAGTACAATCGACTTTTTCTGAAAGACAATTGATAATTTCTGAAATACAATTGACTATTTCTGAAATACAATAGACATTTTCTGAAATACAGTTGACTTTATCTGAAATACAATTGACAATTTCTGAAATACAATTGACAATTTCTGAAATACAATTGACTATTCCTGAAATACAATTGACTATTTCTGAAATACAATAGACAATTTCTGAAATACAGTTGACTATATGTGAAATACAATTGACTATTTCTGAAATACAATTGACAATTTCTGAAATACAATTGACTATTCCTGAAATACAATTCACTATTTCTAAAATACGATTCACTATTTCAGAAATACAATTGACTATTTCTGAAATACAATCGACTATTTCTGAAATGCAATTGACTATTTCTGAAATACAATTAACTATTACTTAAATACAATTGACAATTTCTGAAATACAATTGACTATTACTGAAATACAATTGACTATTTCTGAAATGCAATTGACTATTTCTGAAACGCAATTGACAATTTCTAAAATACGATTCACTATTTCAGAAATACAATTGACTATTTCTGAAATACAATCGACTATTTCTGAAAAACAATTGATAATTTCTGAAATACAATTGACTATTTCTGAAATACAACTAACTATTACTTAAATACAATTGACAATTTCTAAAATACAATTGACTATTTCTGAAATACAATTGACTATTTCTGAAATTCAACTGACTATTTCTGAAATACAACTGACTATTTCTGAAATACAATTGACTATTTCTGAAATACAGTTGGAAATTTCTGAAATACAATTGACTATTTCTTAAATACAATTGACTATTTCTGAAATGCAATTGACTATATCTGAAATACAATTGACAATTTCTCAAATACAATTGACTATTTCTGAAATACAAATGAATATTTCTGAAATTCAATTGACTATTTCTGAAATACAATTGACAATTTCTAAAATACAATTGGCTATTTCTGAAATACTATTGACTATTTCTGAAATGCAATTGACTTTTTCTCAAATACAATTGACTATTTCTGAATACAAATGACTATTTCTGAAATTCAATTGACTATTTCTGAAATACAATTGACAATTTCTAAAATACAATTGGCTATTTCTGAAATACTATTTACTATTTCTAAAATGCAATTGACTATTTCTGAAATACAATTGACTATTTCTGAAATACAATTGACTATTTCTGAAATGCAATTGACTATTTCTGAAATACAATTGACTATTTCTGAAATTCAACTGACTATTTCTGAAATACAACTGACTATTTCTGAAATACAATTGACTACTTCTGAAATACAGTTGGAAATTTCTTATATACAATTGACTATTTCTAAAATACAATTGACTATTTCTGAAATGCAATTGACTATATCTGAAATACAATTGACAATTTCTCAAATACAATTGACTATTTCTGAAATACAAATGACTATTTCTGAAAGTCAATTGACTATTTCTAAAATACAATTGACAATTTCTAAAATACAATTGGCTATTTCTGAAATACTATTGACTATTTCTAAAATGCAATTGACTTTTTCTCAAATACAATTGACTATTTCTGAAATACAAATGACTATTTCTGAAATTCAATTGACTATTTCTGAAATACAATTGACAATTTCTAAAATACAATTGGCTATTTCTGAAATACTATTGACTATTTCTGAAATGGAATTGACTATTTCTGAAATACAATTGACTATTTCTGAAATGCAATTGACTATTTCTAAAATGCAATTGACTATTTCTGAAATAAAATTAACAATTTCTAAAATACAATTGACTATTTTGAAATACAATTGGAAAACGGGTAGTTTTCGTGTATATTATATTGTTGGATCTAATCTGATAAAATTTAATCTGACTTTTTTCGTATAAATTTGGATATTACTTTATAAATATATTGTTGGGTCTAATTTAATCTGTCATTTTTCGGATCAATTCAGATCCTTCGAAATCCTCAAATATGTTTCTGGATCTAATTTGATCTGCCATTTTTCGGATCAAATAATATAAATATAATATTGAAAATGATTAAATATTGAGGCAGATAAATTTTTTTTTACTCGGACCTACTTACTTTTTGCCAATTAATTTCAAACCATCTGTGGTTCATTATGTAAAAATTTTTGTGTTAGTTGTAGAAATTTCTGCAAGGGGCAGCTGTGAATTAACAAGATTCAAAAAATATATTCTCTGTACATACATATATCTATCATCCAAAAGTGTGATCATGATGGGGTTAAATATATCGGTGTGCATTGAAACTAGCGTTATCACTAAAATACCGATATCGTAATAACAAAAATAACGTTACCCTTAAAATATCGCTACCGAAATAACTAACACAATGTTAACGGTATTTTACCGTTAGCGAAATAATAGAAAATACCGTTATCGCTAAAATAACTGAAAAAATCGTTATCCCTAAAATGCCGTTACCTAAATAACTGAAAAAATCGTTATCCCTAAAAAACCGTTACCGAAATAACTGAAAAAATCGTTATCCTTAAAATAACGTTACCGAAATAATAGAAAATAGCGTTACCCTTAAAATAACGTTACCGAAATAGTGAAAATAGCATTACCCTTACCGATAACCGCATTTGTTTCGGTTACCATCCATGGTTTTTTTTATATGTATGGTATATGTATGTACAGCGAATATATTTTTGAATCTTGTTACTTCACAGCTGCTCCTTGCAGAAATATCTATAAAAAGTAAATATATTCGTAATCCTTATGCAATTTTAAGTCAATTTAGCGATGTCCGTATGTCTGTCTGTTGAAATGGCGATCACGACGCGAAGACGCAAGCGGGGATGCCTATTTTTTACCTAGATTATTGGTCATTCTCCTGAGCAGTTTGGTATTTTCACCTCAAAATTTTTTTCCGCCAAAAAATTTGTTGTCGCATTCAAAAAAGTTCTTCACCTCAAAAAATTTTGTTCACCTCCATAATTTTACTTCAAAAGTTTTTTACATTATATCAAAAATAGTAGAGAACATTTTTTTAGGAGGGTATTCAAAGATTCTGCACAGCCGAACTTAACCTTTTTTACTTATTTTAAATAGTTTTATTTAAAAGTGGGAATAGGGTAGAGTTGTAGTTACAAGTATAGAGTATTTAGAATTTTACAACTATAGACCAAGGTGCTTTAAAACTCCGTACTTTTGTGGAGTATTTTCTTGTCAATTTTTGATTTCATACAAACTTGTTAAGATTTTGCTAAAATTTAAATTTTGTTTTTTCGTCTTAAAACTACATACGATTATAAATTTTTTATTTATCGCACAAATAAAAAAAAATTTTTTTGTTTGGATCTTTTTGTATTGGAAATAATTTTTTTTTTAAATATTTTTATAAGTATTTAGGAAGTTTATTAGACATTAGGAAGTTTATTAGACATTTCTGGGAAAGTTTTTAAAAAAAGATTGAGAATGCTGTAATGTTGGTTAGGTAATTTTTTCAGCAGTAGTATATTACCGAAAACATACTAACATAAAATGTTTAATAAATGCAAAAAATATCCATATTTCTGTATGTTTTGAAACTGATCGGCGAGATTTCATATAACATATAATTTTGCGAGAAAATTTTGAAATTTCTAAATAAAACAATTTCAAAAAACTAAAAACTTCTTTTATTTTTAAATGATTAAAATAAATTATTTAAACTAAATTCAAGTACATGCTTTACATGTTTTCTCTTTAGTTTTACCAACTCCTTGTCTTCACATTCAATATAATATGCCATGAAATTTGAAAATTACACACAAAAGAACAACGGGAAGAATTTTATTGTTGTTTTTTTGCAGGGACTGAAACCGAACCCGAACCCCAACGGGTTCAGGTTCGCTGTTTATAAAAACTTTGAACCCGAACCCGCTGAACCCAAAAATTTAACCAGGTTCGGGTTCAAAAATATAAAAAAGAAATATTCTTGCTGTTCATGGCGTGAGAAATGTTTGATAGAGAAATCATAAAAAACATTACATTTTTTGCATTCCAGTTTTAATTGCTTGACATTTATCTAGTTCTTATTTTAAGCAAATATGTACTTGATTAATGCAGAACCAAAAATTTATCCTTTAGCTACACTTGAAATAAGCTAGTCAAACTTTATTTCGATTAACCCGAACCCATTTATTTCAGGGTTTCATTCCTTTTTGCATTTGAAGACACCTTGTAAACAAGATCATAACTTGTGTAGACTTTTCAGTGTTGCGACTAACAAAAATTTTGTAACCAAATTTTCTTTAAAAAAGTTACCAAATGAAAAAAAATAACCAAAATTTAAAGTTTTTTGTTTTTATTTACATATAGAGCAATTCCATATGAAAGCGATCACCTTTTGGACGACCCCTCTCCGATTTTAAAATAAATAGTCTCAATCGATTGCCCAGCAAAAAATAATGTACCTACATATATTTTTTTTTTTATAGTGACTGGTTTAGTGGTGGTGTACACCACTGTCATGTGACAAAATTGAAGAATTCTTCATAAGGGACCTCATTGAAAGTTGTTTTAAAAAAAACTACTAAAGCGATCGCAACTACTAAAGCGATCGCAACGAAGTGATAGCTCGTTGGAAAGGTATTGAATCAGGCTTTAATTGAAAAATAAAATTTTCCTAATTTTTCTCAGAAATTTACCTTTTTTCCCATGAAAATTAAATTTTCCCATGAAAATTAAATTTTCCGATTTTCCACAGAAGCTCCTAAATTTTCCGGCTAATTTTATTTTTTTTGGATTCCTCATAATTTTTGCTTTAAGAATCAGCAATAAAAAAATGGGCCCCGACTCCTTGTTTGGACAGGAGAAGAGCATTTAAGAGACCACCTTGTTCTCATTGTTTTTATATTTTTTACAATTGAATTAATTTTAATTATTTAACATTATTTTATTTTATTATTAAAAATACATTTTAAAAATTATTTTACAGTTAAAAATACATTTATGAAGAAAAAATCAATTTTTTTTTAAGAGCCCCAAGTTGAGTGTGTAGTGAATATGGTCTGCCTGCCTTCACAAGATCGGCCATAAATCCATGGATAATAGCAGCAGTGGCATGTAATGGCACACCAAACCCGACTGAGGCTACAGGTCATAAAATGTTTTATAAATTTTTTAAATTACCAGGTAATAAATATTTCGCCTAAAATGACACGTGCAGAAACAAGTCATAAAACACGAATTTTCCATAAATATGGCGAAATATTTATTACCTGGTAATTTAAAAAATTTACAAAACATTTTATGACCTGTGGTCGGCTTATTGGCAGTAACCAATTAAGTCCCTCTTTAAAAAACATTTTATGACCAGTAGTTCACGGAAATTTTCCTATTAAAGAAAAGCAAATATCACTTATTTTTTTTTAACTATTTTTTACCAAAAAATAAATATAAATACTTCACACACTCTGAGTCAAATTTCAGTTGAATACTAAACGTGAAAGTGTTAAAGTGTTTTTTTTTTTGTAAAGTAAAGAGTGAAGCTGTAAAGACAATTTAAAGTAAAATGAATAAATTTTGCTGCAATCCGTTTAACAAGAGTGGACATCGTTCGAAAAAGATAAAAGTATTAAAATTAACTGGTGTTTCGAAGCGATACATGAATGAATTAAATATACAATACGGTGAAGAAGCACAATTCATTTGCCCCAAGTGTAAAATCGATTTGTCTCAACAAGCAAATGCATTGAAACAAATGCAACCACAATCCGAGAGTGAAATGACAATTGAACAAAATGTTTCATCTGATAGTGAGGCAGACATTCCGATGGTCAATATGTCTTTGAGTCCTTTGAATGAGGCTATTACCACTTTAGGTGAAACGCCTATTAGAAAAAGAAAGTTGCGAAGTGAAATCGCGACAATATTTGATGAAGGCTCTGATAACGAATGCAGTCAAGCAGATGACGTTGATGACGGCAAACAAATGATTGAGCAGTTGAAAAGAAAATTCAATTTAGCGACCACTTTTCCGGAGAAATATCTCATTTTATCTGTGCTGCCTCAATCATGGTCTATACGCAAGATTTCTGAACAGTTTCAAACATCTTTTTAAATCGCTAGAAGAAGCAAAGAATTAGTTCGACAGAAGGGCATATTGGCAACTCCCACCAAGAAATTTGGCTCAAGGACAGTCAGCGAAGCAACGGTGAAATTGATTCAAGATTTTTACTGCAATGATGACAACAGCCGCGCCTGCCCAGGTACACGTGACTATGTTATCACACGTGAAGATGGAGAAAAAGTACACAAGCAGCGCAGATTATTATTATGTAATCTATCCGAAGCATACCATCAGTTCAAAGAGAAATACCCAGCAGAAAAAGTGGGATTTTCTAAGTTTGCCATCCTACGACCAAAAGAATGCGTGCTGGCATTAGACAGGCACGGAACGCATTCAGTCTGCGTTTGCATGTTTCATCAAAACATCAAATTAATGTTCTTTCCATGCAAGAAATTGAAAGTATTTCACGGTGAAATTGAAACATATAGGGACCTTCTGTCGAAGTCGTTGTGCGCATACCCCACGGAAAATTGTCATCTGTCCAAGTGCGACAATTGTCCGAAGATTGACGAGCTAGAGCAATATTTGGCGGAAAAGTTTGAACAGCTGTTAATTCAGGAGGTGCATTTCAAACAGTAGATAATTAGCAGCGGCAGATGTTCCCTTGAGACCGTGGTAAAGCAGATTCCGGAATTCATCGAGGAATTCGGATTCAAGTTGAATAAACTGAAGGCGCACCATTTCATACCCGAGATGCAATCGAAATTTCTAAAGGAAAGTAAGGAGAAATTAGCCCAAAATGAATTCATTGTGATAAGCGACTTTGCCGAGAATTACACTTTTCTCGTTCAGGATGAAATTCAGGCTTATCACTGGGCAAACGACCAGTGCACGGTGCATCCTTTTTGCATTTATTTCAAAAACGAAGATAACGAACTACAGACCGTAAGCCTTGTTGTTGTCGCGGAGAGTTTAGCTCATAATTATGTGTCCGTTTATTTATTTCAAATGAAACTGTTTGAATTCTTAAGATCAAAATTCGATGCAATCGACAAGAATAAAAAAAATGTTTACAATCTTTGCATAATTGAAGAAGAACAAAACTGCAAGGTCGAGTGGCACTTTTTTGCGACGTCCCACGGTAAGGGCCCATGCGATGCGTTAGGGGGAACCCTAAAACGCATGGCGACTAAGGCAAGTTTGCAAAGGCCATATACTGACCAGATCTTAAATGTACAACATTTGTTTTCGTGGATTCAAAGCAAGGAAATTGCCATTAACACAGTTTTATGCACTCAAAAGGAACACGATGCCATGGAGCGACGACTTCAAAACAGATATAATAATGTCAAAACTATAACTGGAACGCAAAAGTTTCATTGCTTCATACCAAATATTTCTGATATGTCAATTAATGTAAAGCGGTACTCTTCGTCTGCCGACGTGCTAAATTTAAAGTTACTTTAATTTTATAATGATGCCAAGACAATTGAAATTTTTAATAAATATTGTAATTAAGTATAAGCAGCAAAATAAGAAAGATTTTTTCTTCATAAATGTATTTTTAACTGTAAAATAAATTTTAAAATGTATTTTTAATAATAAAATAAAATAATGTTAAATAATTAAAAATAATTCAATTATAAAAAATATAAAAACAATGAGAACAAGGTGGTCTCTTAAATGCTCTTCTCCTGTCCAAACAAGGAGTCGGGGCCCATTTTTTTATTGCTGATTCTTAAAGCAAAAATTATGAGGAATCCAAAAAAAATAAAATTAGCCGGAAAATTTAGGAGCTTCTGTGGAAAATCGGAAAATTTGATTTTCATGGGAAAATTTAATTTTCATGGGAAAAAAGGTAAATTTTTCAATTAAAGCCTGATTCAATACCTTTCCAACGAGCTATCACTCGTTGCGATCGCTTTAGCAGTTTTTTTTTAAATAACTTTCAATGAGGTCCCTTATGAAGAATTCTTCAATTTTGTCACATGACAGTGGTGTACACCACCACTAAACCAGTCACTATAAAAAAAAAAAAAAAAATATGTAGGTACATTATTTTTTGCTGGGCAATTGATTGAGACTATTTATTTTAAAATTGGAGAGGGGTCGTCCAAAAATTTGCCAATTTTGATCGTTTTCATATGGAATTGCTCTATATTAAAATATTTATTTAAATGGAAATATTATTTAATAGCAAAAATTTATGAAAAATTATATTGCCTGCTTTCATTGTCGCTTTCATTTCACAGTTTAATAGTGCGGGAGTGTCTTTGTATCGCTCAGTGATTTAAACCGGATTTGACTAATTCCATTGAACTTAAAATTCTATAAACTGTTTAAAAAATATCCTCAAGCTTTATAATCATAACAGAGCTAAAAGGTTTCTTCTGAGGTGATCTTTTTAACATAAAAAATCAATTGTTTTGCTTTTATTTTTTTCTTCAATTGCTGAAATCCTGTACATGTACCAATTAACACAAGTGTGAAAACATCTGATTGATTTAGTAACATTAAATACAACCGTAATAACTTTTGATTAAAATACCCATAGTGGTTTGTGTATTTGATAACTTTTTTCTGTGGCGCCATCTATTGCAAATTTGCATATAATAACCCAGCAAACATTTATATTGATCCATATCATCAACAAATTATTTTAAGAATTTTATTTTATCATGGATTGCTTAAATACTAACTGCAACATTACTGGTAATGATCGAATGATTTCATGCTGGCTATGTTTAGGTAACTACCACATGAAGTGTACTGGACTTAAGGCACGAGACGCGGATGCGCTTGCTGACCCAGGGAAATCACTTCAATGGACCTGTCTTCGCTGCAAAAAAATCAATATTGATTTCTACAAATTTTTAAAAGTTATAGAGAGGAATTCGACCAACTTAATAAAGACTTTTTGTCTGTACCAAACTATCCAAATTTGGTGAACTGTTTTCGAATTTTCCGAATTTGGCCAAATTTGCCAATAACCAAGATCTTTCGTCCCCAAAAAGGAATAAAACAAATAAGTCACCTATAATACCATCAATTTCATTTTCATCGGCTCCTGTAAATACTGTCGAAGTCATTGATGTCACCCCTTTGTCATTTCCGTCTCTGAATGTAATCTCCTCTCAAGCTATCACTAGTGAATCACATGGTTTTGATAATAGTTCCTCAAATCAATTTTATCACCAACAATGCCTTTAATGAACAATCAATTTAATCATAACCCGTTGCGAGCGATTCCACCCAAAAAAACTGTTTTCTTATCTCGTTTGGCAATATGAAACTTCTTCAGATGATGTAGATTATTACATAAAATCTAAGGTTGGCCTAAATGCTGATGTTTTAATTCATAAATTTAAATTTTCTGCACCAAGATCTATTGCATCTTTTAAAATTGCTGTTTCTGCTAACCTTTTTGAAAATCTTCTTGATCCTAACTTCTGGCCTGAAAATACTCTGGTTCGAGAATATATTTATAAGGAAAGACCACGATCTAATAATATTGGCGTTCTTCCACAACGTGAAAGGAGTAACGCAAAAACTAAATAGTGCTACTGTTAACACATTGTCTGTAGTTTACCAAAATGTTCGTGGTTTAAGGACAAAACTGTCGAATTTGTATTTAGAAAGCTTTAATATTAATCATCAAGTCATTGTATTTACTGAAACATGGCTTAATGATACTTATTTTAATACCGAAATTCTTTGCAACAAATATAATATTTTTCGTCGAGATCGTGGTACTTTTGGTGGCGGTGTTCTTATTGCTGTCTCCAGTTGTTTGCCTGCTGAACATTTAATTACTCAATCATCTGTTGATATTGAATTTATATCTGTCATCATTAAACTAAAACATAAAAGGGTAGTTGTAACATGTTCCTGTATTCCTCCATCATCTGTTTCGAGTTCGGTTAAGAGAAATGATTCTCTTATAATTATGGGAGATTTTAACATGCCATCAATATCCTGGAATTTTTTAGATGATGATAAATATTATGTCCAAACCAATATACACGAGAATTGGAAAGATTTTTTTAATATCTTATATGACATAAGTCTTTTTCAAATAAACGGCATACTGAATGATTATTCTAGAATTCTGGATTTAGTATTTGTAAACGATAGAGAAGATTGTTATATAAACCGGACAACACCGATTACAATTCCTGAAGACCGGCATCACCCTGCTTTTGAATTAATTATATCAAACACTACCGTAAAATCCTTTTGTTTTAAGCAAGCTAACTACTATGGGTTAAACGAACTTATTACAAATACAAGTTGGAGTAATATTTTATCATTTTCTTCTGATGCATACGTTGCTGTGTCTCATATATTTGATGTTTTTTACAATAAAATGTTTTCTTTTATGGATTCCTGTATTCCTAAAAAGATAATTAAGCCATTATCTGGACCGCCATGGAATAATAAGGTACTGTCCCGTGCTAAAAATAAAAAGAGTAAATATTACCATAAATTTAAACGATCTGGATCTTCTGTAGATCATCTAAGATATTCTGTGAGCCGTGCTGAATATACGAGATTAAATAAAGTTTGTTACACACGTTATTTAAATAAAATTAAAATCAATTTAAAACACAATCCAAGGTCCTTGTATAAATTCATTAACTCGAAGAAAAAGACATCTGGTTATCCTGCTACGATGACATTTCAACAAACACAATCTAGTGATGATGCATCTATAAGTAACATGTTTGCTGAGTTTTTTTCTACCACCTACTCAAATGCAACGTATGATAATTCAATTGCGTACCCGTTAGCTTTAGTCGAAAATCAATCGATATCCTTACCGTTATTTGATACGTACACAGTATCAAATGAAATAAAACGACTAAAATTTTCATTTGATTTTGGTCCTGATAAAGTTCCTAGTTGCATCTTAATTAACTGCGATGAAGCCTTAGCCATCCCTCTGATACTTATGTTTAATATATCAATTAAATATGGGTTTTTTCCAAAAATTTGGAAAGAATCTTATATTGTGCCACTGTTTAAATCAGGCAACAAATCAGAAATTGAAAATTACAGGGGTATTGCAAAGCTGAGTATAATACCCAAGCTTTTTGAAAAACTGGTTACTGAACATTTACGTTATCAAGTTTCGAATCTAATATCTCCTTATCAACATGGATTTCAAAAACATTGTTCTACAACTTAAAAATCTTCTTCAACTTACGACCATCATAAATCGCGGCTTTTTTCAAAGAAAGCAAACTGATGTTATCTACACCGACTTCAGTAAAGCATTCGATAAAGTAAATCATTCTCTTCTTATAAATAAACTACAATTAATGGGATTTACAAATCATAGCATAAAGTGGATATATTCGTATTTGTCAAATAGGTCACAAACTGTTCAATTTAACAAATTGTTTTCGAAAAGAATAAATGTACTGTCTGGTGTACCACAGGGAAGTGACCTTGGGCCGCTACTATTTTCATTGTTTATTAATGACTTGCCAAACGTAATAAAGTTTTCAAATGTTTTAATGTACGCTGATGACGTCAAGGTTTTTTTAAGTTATAACCAATTTTTGGATCACTATCGCCTTCAAGAGGATTTGGATTCATTTTACAAATGGTGCAACGTGAATTTAATGGAGCTTAATTTGGAAAAATGCAAACTTATGCGATTTGTAAGAATTAATCAAATTACCGTAAACAATTTTCTGGGAGGTCATCAACTTGATTTGGTCGACAGTTTCCTAGATCTAGGTATTTTGCTTGACCGTAAGCTAAATTTTATTGCACACACTACAAGTGCAATAAACAAGGCTAGGGGTACACTTGGTTATATAAAACGCTGGCCAAAAGAGTTTAATGATCCGTACATTGCGAAAACATTGTACATGTCTCTTGTGCGCCCGATTCTGGAATATGGTTCGGTAATATGGGATCCAATTTACCAAACGCATTCTGATGCAATTGAATCCGTGCAAAAGCAGTTCCTGTTGTTTTGTCTTCGAGGATTACAGTTTAGCCCGTATAATTCCTTCATACACCGCTCGACTTGCTCTTATTAAGCTTCCTACTTTAAAAAGCCGTAGAACTATGCTGAATGTGTCATTTATTTTGAATAAAATTATCTGCTCTGGATTTTTGATTAATGAAATTTCATTTACATTCCCCAACGTGCATCCCGTAATTTTTTACCATTGTCGGTAAATTTTTTTAGAGCTAATTATGCTGACCCTCTCAGGAGAATGTGTAATACATTTAATCAATTATATAGATTTATAGATTTTTCACTTAATCCTAGAGTAATAAAAAACGCAATTATAATTTTTTTAAACTCTTAGTTAAGTTATTTTAATAATAATATTTTTAAAATGTCTGTAAGGAATAAAATTCCATAGATAAATAATAATAAAATAAATAAATAAATACAAATAACAAAAATTCCTTACATACTATGATGTTTCATATTTATTATAATTTATAATAAAATAAATATATACAGAACAAATAAATAAAATAATTAAATATAAATATTGAATTATTAATTTTCCCTATTTTAATTATAAACCTAAATCCATCAAAATATAATACGAATATTGTTTAAATGAAGTTTTAGATGTGCAAAACTCTATTTGTGGTTTAGAACGTATTTGTAGATTATAATTAATTTCATTTAGTTGAATAAACGTGCGAGTTAAAATACTATTAAGACCATAATTGGTACAATGTACTGGTACATAAAAAATTTACAATTCCTAAAAGACTTTTAGGCAGAAAATGAAAGAAAAAAAATAGAAAGCAACTCTGAACAATCAATAACACCAGTAATAATATCGAAAACAAATAAAGCCGATTGCAACAACCTATGAAACTCTAGGGTTTCTAAACCAATAAATAAGCCCTTACATCTATAGAAGGGGATAGGATCAACAAACCTAAATGATGAGATTGCAAACTTAACAAATTTTCTCTGCACTCTCTCAATACGTCATATATAAATACCACAATGTGGGGCCCAAATTATAGCAGCATACTCTAATTTGGATCGTACAAAGGCAGTGTAAATTAGTTTTAATGTAGATGGATCAGAAAACTCAGCACAATTTCTTTTAAAGAAAGCTAGCATAGAATATAGTCCACATGCTGATTAAAGGACATTTTTGAGTCGAAAACAACACCCAGACCAACAGTTGAACCCACAGATTTCAGAATATGGTCACCAATATTGAAAGAGGTATGGATAGGATTTAAAGACCTAAAAACGAAATATGGAGACATTAATTAAGATTCAAATTAAGCATATTTAAATTACACCATACAAGAAGATTTTAATCGATTTTATAAAATATTTTTAAATCATCAACATATAAAAGAAATTTTGCTTTAGAAAACAAGACAAGATATCGTTAATGAATAGATTAAATAGAAGTGGACCCAAGATACTACCTTGGGGTACGCCGGAAGTTTGAACGTACGGATCAGAAAGGTAGCCTTCTATGCTAACTCTACAGACCCTATTGGATAAATATGATTTAATCCAACTTAAAAATTTAGAACGAAACCCCATATTAAATAATTTAGCAAGGAGGCAGCCATTAGACACTTTGTCAAAGGCTTTTGAAAAATCTGTATATATTGTGTCAACTTGAAAAGCCTGTTCCAGAGCTGAAATACAGTATTAAGAAAAACCGCCAAATTTGTTGTAGAAGATCTACCAGAAAAAAGCCGTGTTGATTTGGACTAATCCAAGACTTGGTAATAAAAAATAGCCTTTTATAAATAACATGCTCAAGTATTTTAGATATATATGATAACTTGGAAATTGTTTAATAGCAAGTTTCATCATCCCTCCTTCCATCTTTAAAAATTAGTGTAATTGTGGCAAATTTCTATTGATCAATAAAATTAACTTCACTAAGAGACATATTAACATTAAAGACAATGGAAATGTTAATATGACCAAGGTCTAGCATAGACATAGAACTGGAAAAGTCAAAATTATCATTTGAAGGTTCAAAGTTGGTTCGAAAAAATTCTTGAAACATATTAACAGACTCTTCACAATATTGAGAAATTCTATTAGCAAATTTAACAGTAGCTGGTATATCAGAGTCTCGCTTTCTGGATTTGATAAAAGACCAGGAAGACTTGGGATTACTTTTAATATCATTCTCCTCTTCAAGAAGATATTGCTTATAAAGAAACTAATTCACGCTGATAATGAATAAGTTTATTTTGACTATCAGTTGACCCTGATGTCCTAAACCGTTTGTGAAATTTATTACGAAGGTTTTTGAGTTTCTTAAGGCCAATAGTATACCAAAGCAATTTGTAGAGCTTAGCCTTTTTAAATGGAATATTCTTAAAGTAGCATTTTAGAATTCAGCATAACATGTTGATAATGATTGCCCAGAAAAGATTTCTACCCAATTTATGCGATTAAAAATAGAGTTAATCAAATCAAAATTATAAAAATTGGAGTTAAAATTTAATCAATTTAAAGATTGGTAGCATTTAAAAAAGGTATATGATTCAATTTTAATAACAAGTGGTAAATGATGTATATTAGAGGGAGAAATTGGAAGTAAACACTCATATAATTCAAATTTAGTATCATGAGGAACAAAAATTAGATCCAAAAATCTATTTAATTGATTAGCAATATGATTAATTTGAATAAAATTCAAACTAATCAACTTATCTATAACCTCAATTTCATGAAATTTATTTACATTAGGCGGCGAAAACATAGCATTATAATAAAATTGAGTCCAAAAAACATCTTTTAGGTTAAAATCACCAATAACACAAACACGAGAGTTAACTGCCAAGTTCTCCTCTAAAGATAAAATATTTGAAATATGTGCAGCATAAATTGAGTCCAAACAATTCGGCGGAATGTATGAAACACATAAATACAATGTATTATTAGAGCCAGAAATAGATACTATAAGTTGATCAAGCAAACCATTATCATCATCAATATTCAGCAAAGAAGATTTATAATGACTTCTAACGGCAAATAAAACACCACCACCTTTAGAATGGCCAGTACGTTCAGCATTTCTATCCTTACGATATATATTATACAGCTTAGGCCCAATATTATAACTTGCCTTTAAGGTGCGTGTTAGTTAAAGGTAACTTTAGCTAGAGTGAGGAATAAAGTGACCTTTAACTTTTTTTGGTTATTACAACTTCCTTATAAAATAAAATTAAGTTTTTTGAAAATATGGCATTACCAGAGCAAAAACCGATTACTTTTGACAAATTAAAATGGTTCTTTAAAATACGTAGTGGCAATGGAGTACTTTTATTTATTTATTTACTTACAACAAACAAAAAATACAAACGAAAAACAAAATTTCTTCGAATTGTGTAAAAGATAAAAATGTTTGTTGTAAAAAATTTACATTGTCGACGCCGAACACAGAAATAAACCAAACAGCAAAGATACGGTCAAAAACTACACGGCAACTACATGCAGAGCAGAAAATGTGGCAACTTCAAATGCTTAAACCTTACGTTAAAAGTTAAAGGTAAGATGAAATAACCTTTAGCTTATCGGACACTTTTAGGACAAAGTATACTTATAATAACGAAAAACTAATAATCTGTCCGTTAACATCCTAACTTTAGCTATCGGCAAGTTTTAATAATTCAGCATCACAGAAATCTACATTCAACCAAGACAATGACATTATGTTGACATTGAGAAGAAAACTCAGAAATATTTTTAGATTTTGTACGCATTCCAGAAACGTTCTGATAATAAATCATTGGAATTGTTCACTCCAAATACTACGGGACATTTACTTCGTCTACGCCTCTGCACTTCAACCCAATCATATGTTTTACAAGATTTTTGAGTGTTGACTTTAAACATGCTTAAATTATTAAATTGAACATCAGACTCAGAAGGCAATGAGGAACAGTGACGTAAAAGTTGATACAATTGTATTTGATTTAAGAAAATACCGTGATACTCCCGAGACACATTTGATACTCTCACACACTTCCCAAATAAAACATAATTCTGCATTAATGAAAAAGCTTTTTTGGGCAACTTAAAAATATGTTTAAAAATTTTTCTGAATTTTTGGACAGATTTAATTTTTTTTTGGATATTTAAAAAACTGGTTATACAACTTTGAAGTATTTTTAGACAATTTTAAAATATTTTTGAATAATTTAAAACAATTTTAAAAACTTGGACAATTTGAAATAAATTTTACACAATTTTAAAATTATTTTCGATAATTTTAAAACATTTTTACACAATTTTAAAATTATTTTGGAAAATTCTGAATTAAAGCTGGAAATGGTGTAGTGTTAAATAAAATACAAAGTGCAAAAATGCACAGATTGTGTTGCCATAACTAATAAAAGCATTAAACAAAAATATAAAAATGATTTAATAAAACAATTATAAAAGGCCTTCAGAACTATTTTCAGATTGAAATTTTTGACTTGAATAATCAGAAAACAATATTTTCAATAAATGCTTTAGACACAGAAAATATACTATAGCTTTAGAAGCTTAAGAAGTACTAAAGACTGATTTTTTTAAGATACGCATCGGCTTTATATCCAAATCACTTTATTTGAAATATGAACATATGAATTCTTTTGAAAGTTCCTTAGAATAACATTAAAAAAATCATAAACGAATGATAACTGAACTTTAGGAAGCAATAAAAGAAGTTATAGCCACAGAATGACTACCATTTTTTTGCTGGGTATATACAATTAGATACAACAAAATGTGATTAGATTAGATTATTTTTTTTTTTTTTTTTGCTTGGGTAACTAAAGTTTATTTTAACTCGATCTCTCAAGTAAATAAAGTGTGCTATTAAAGTGTATTTCTGTAATTTTTAGTGACGGTTATAAATAAATAGAGCTATAAATAATTTCAAACAGTGTTTATTATTTGCAATATAGAAAGAACTCGATTTATTTAAGAGGTAAATAAATCAACGATTTTATAAAGGGTAAAATCGTAACAATTGGTGACAGAAGTGGGATTGCAAAATAATAAGCAGTCATGAAATTGGAGGAGCTTAAAGTGGAAGTAAGTTGTAGCTACCGACATCAGGTAATAAGACAGAATTGCAAAAACGGCTGATAGAGGAATTCGAGCGGCGTAACATTGACATTGCCACTTACGAATTTGATGGAAAAGAAGCAATGGAGGTTGATACGCGTAAAACAGAAGGTAACTTGGAGTTAAGCGCAATGTTGGCTGCTATGACGCAAAAGATGGAAACTTCTAGAGTGGACAACGAGAAATTGTTAGTTAAACTTCAAGCAACTTCTAGAGCATATAACGAGAAACTGTTAGCTAAGATAGAGACTGTGGTTGAAAAACGAGTTTCTGACTTAGAGCATGACGTTGAGAAAAAACTAGAAGATCTAGCAAATAAAGTAAATAATCTCCAATGTCAAGAGGGTCCAGTACGAATTATTCAGGAAAGTTCTGGTAGAGCAAAGGCCCCTACTTTTGATGGCAGCATACCGTTTAATGTTTTTAAGTTCCAGTTCGAGACAGTTGCCGCCAGAAATTTGTGGAACATCGAAGAAAAAGCTATAGAGTTGATTCTGGCCTTAAAAGGGAACGCTGCAGAAATTCTAGAAAGTGTGCCAATCACCTGCAGAAATAATTATGACGACATAATGGTGGCACTGCAGCGAAAGTATGGTGGCGAACACAAAAAGGAAATTTACCCAGTTTAACTTAGAGGTAGACTTCAGAAAGCAAATGAGTCGTTGCAAGATTTTGCAACAGAGATTGAGCGGTTGGTACAGCTGACTTATCCAGGTGAAAATCATCTATTCCTAGATCGGTTCAAAATTGAACCATTTGTGAATGGAATTCGGGATTCTGATGTGAGACATGTGGTGTGTGCTACGCAGAAATCGACTTTTGCTGAAAGACAAATGCTACAACTGCGGTAAAGTGGGACACTTTTAGCGAAACTGCAAAGCACCAAGAAAAAGCCTCCGCGTCGATCAGCAATCACCTCAAGAGTCACCGTTAAACTAAAAAGAGCTAGCACTACGGGGCATGAGCTAGCTCCCACAACCGATGGCCCCACAATCTCCATATCAACAGCACAGCAGGCGAAAAGAAATCTTACTGCTTATGGGTGCATCAACGGGCAAAAGCACATTTTAACTATAGATACAGGAGCACCACAGTCCATCATCAGGCCCGATATAATTAGAAAGCCAGTTGAACCATTACAAGGGGTAAGTTTGCGAACAGCTACTGGAGAGCAGGCTTCTGTCTATGGCAAGGTAAATGTGAAACTAACGATTTCCAACATAAGCGTCAATCACGTATTTATTGTTGCCGATATTGTGAACGAAGTAATCATTGGTGCAGATTTCATGATTAGTCACGGCATTAATCTGCATATGGGGCCTCTTGATGTTGGATATGAGCAAGCGGATAGAGTAAGAAAGCTAGTAACCATCAGTCATCAGAAGATAGCGGCACGGTCAGAAACTTTAGTATGGGTGCGCATGGAGGGAGATTGTGACGACAACAGCTTGTGGGTAGTAGAACCAACCGAAATAAAAAGTAACCTTGTAACAGCAAAAGCCCTCGTGAAAACCAGCAAAGACAAACGAGTTCCTGTAAGAGTACTAAACCTATCAAAATGTGAAAAAGTTGTTAGAGCGAACTCTGAAATAGCCAAATGTACTGCGCCAGAAGCAATAATCAGTTGCGAAAAGAACTTGGAACCTTCCAACGCGTCCGTTGAAGATCGAAAGATGCTGCCAGAATATGTGGGAAAATGGGTAAAAGAACTGGCCCCGCCTGATAGAAATAAAGCCAAACAATTAATCAGGAAATACGTCTCTTTCTTCGCCATGAGAAACCAAAGTCAAGGTAGAACGGCGATTGTAAAACACCGAATAAATACTGGTGAAGCGAGGCCAATAAAGCAGGCGCCCAGAAGTATTCCTCTAGCAAAACGAAATGAAGTAAAGAAATTAGTCAACGAAATGGAGCGTAGTGGAGTAATCGAACTATCTTCTAGCCCATGGAGCTCGCCTTTAGTTTTAGTTAAGAAAATAGATGGTAGCACCCGATTCTGTGTTGATTACAGGAAGCTTAACGATATCACCAAGAAGGACAGCTACCCACTACCGAGAATTGACGACACTCTAGACATGCTAGCAGGAACCAAATGGTTCTCCACATTGAACTTGCAAAGTGGTTATTGACAAGTAGAAATTTGTGATCAAGACAAGGAGAAAACTGCCTTTCGAGCGATTAATGGAAAATGTGCTAAAGGACTCCACTGGCAAACTTGCCTAGTGTACCTTGATGACATAATTGTCATGGGAAAAACTTTCGATGAACATCTGAAGAACTTAGCAGAAGTTTTAAGGCGAATATCTGCGGCTTAGCGCAAAGAAATGTACACTGTTCCACAGGGAAGTCAAGTATTTAGGGCACCGCGTAACTGCAGAGGATATATCAACCGATTAAGATAAGATTTGGGCCGTACAAGATTGGCCTCGCCCGAAAAATCTGCACGAGTTGCGCAGCTTTCTAGGTCTCTGCACATACTACCGAACATTTGTACCGAATTTTGCCAGTGTAGCTGCGAGTCTACATGAGCTGACTAAGAAGGCGCGACCATTTAATTGGGGTGAAGCTCAAGAACAAGCATTCCTAAGGCTCAAGGAGTTATTATGTACTGCACCGATTCTTGGATATCCCGTGACCGGGGAAAAATTTGTGCTGGATAGCGATGCAAGCGGACACGGAATAGGAGGTGTGCTTTCGCAGGTTATCAAGAAAGAAACTACTGCGTAACGCGACGGGAACTCTTGGCGGCGGCAGAATGTGTAAAGCACTACCATAAGTATCTGTATGGTCAGCACTTTCAACTAAGAACCGACCATTCTGCACTCAGGTGGCTGCTGCGATTTAAACAACCAGAAGGGCAGCTGGCTCGTTGGATTGAACTACTTCAAAGCTATGATTTCAGCATCGAGCACAGGAAAGGCATAATGCATTGCAATGCGGACGCCCTTTCAAGACGCCCCTGCAATTTAGAGTGTAAACATTGTTCGAGGGCTGAAGGAAAAGAAAGCAGTGTTGATGTAAGACTAACGCATATTGAGTCAAGTGAAGCTTGGCGGCGGCGCAACAGAATGACCCCATGCTGTCAAAAATTATGACAGCCAAAGCAGAGGACAGGAGGCCTAACCGTGAACAAATATCAGCTGAAAGTCCGCTAATGAAGCTTATTGGGCCCAGTGGAACAGTCTACGGGTAATTAATCACTGCTTATACCGCATATGGGAAAGTGCGGACGGTAAAACTGAGACAAAGCTAATTGTGGTGCTGTCAAGCAAAATAGACGAAGTGTTAAAAGAGTTCCATGACGGTCCCAGTGGTGGTCATCTCGGTGCCACGAAAACCCTAGAGAAGTTAAAACAACGATTCTACTGGGTCGGCTACCAGCAAGCTGTAAGCGACTGGATAGCAAATTGCGCGCAATGCATCGCAGATAAAGGACCAGTAAGGAGAAGTCGTGGGAAACTTCAACAATACAACTCGGGTGCCCTATTTGAGCGAATAGCAATGGATGTAGCAGGCCCTTTCCCTGTCAGTGATTCCGGAAACCGTTACGTTCTTGTGGTGATCGACTATTTCAGTAAATGGCCTGAGATATATGCTATACCGAACCAGGAAGCCAAAACGATAATAAGCGCATTTGTGAACAACTGGATGTGCCGCTACGGTGTTCCATTAGAATTACACTCTGACCAGAGAAGGAATTTTGAATCTGCTATCTTCAAGGAAATTTGTGAGTTGTATGGAATAAGAAAGACAAGAACCACCCCGCTGCATCCACAATCTGATGGTATGGCCGAAAGATTCAATCGCACTTTAGAGGAATACTTAAGAAAAGTGGTCAGTACTCATCAGAAGGACTGGGACGAACACATCCCCAAATTGTTGCTGGCATATAGATCGGCTGTTCACGATTCCATCTCCCGGACGCCTGCGAAAGTTATTTTCGGAACGGAACTTAAATTGCCTGGCGATTTAGAATTTGGTGTTAAGCCCGCCGCTATAGATAAAGACAACGCTTCCCAGGAACAAGAAGACCTTAACGAGCTTCATGAGTTTGTATGCAATCGAATATCTTGAATATCTTTTTTTTTTTTTGCTTTCTTTTTTCCAAATTTTCTTTGTTGTTTCTCACTGTTTCGCCTAACGGGCCAAATTCCAAATCGTATCCCAATTTAAGAATGTGCTCCATAAAACGAATTCTAGCATGAAGAGGTGACATTCCAAATTCATATGCTTCATTAAAACTATCGTCTTGTGTTGGTGGTTGGCTCAATTGACTTGATGTTTTTTGGCATATGGTGCAGCTTGACGAAGACTTTGTTTCGGTTAAAGCTTGTGCAACTTTTCCATCGATCATTGTAAGTGACATTTTAAAGTTAACTTCGATGCATTGGTCATTTAATTTCATCTCTTATTTTGCCAACTTCTTCAGTTATGACATCTTTAGTTTCTTTTTTGTAAGCAAACTTTATTGATCTACAAAATTTTGTTGACGAGGGAATTTCATTTTTCCATACATCTATCTCTGCAGCTCTACTAGTTGACGGCTCTGAACCAATATAAGTTTTTGTTAAACGTAATGGAACGAAAGAAATCATGAATAAATTGGCATCTGATGAATTTTCCGCATTACATTGTTTGTATTGTTTCTGGCCAGAGGACCCATCACATCCCCATTTAGAAATTAAAGTCATGCTGCAATTTTTAAACTTCTTTAAATAGTCAGCATCAAATGTTTTTAATAATCGTTCTGCAGTGTGTTCAAGAAGATCCTGCAATTTTATTTCTGCTGAACTTGAAGTTACACTAATAGCAGTTGGTGAAGGCAAGCAATCTTTTTTGGCAGAAACTATATCTCGATATGATGGAAAAATTCCACAATTTTTTTCATTGGTTCGCTTCCGCAATTCTGTATATTGGTTTTTAGGCATACTTTCTAAAATCCTTTTTGTGCGTCTGGGGCTTGCTTCCACTATTTTTTCAATGATAGCAATTTTACTCTTTTTAGTTTTCGATGGTTGAATTTGGTGCAGAAATGAATCCTTTATGATGCTACAAGAAACTTCTTCATTGATATGTTTAAGCTTGCGTCTTCGTGATCTTTCACTACAATTATCAATTGGCTTTGCTGGTCGACCACCTTTTCCAGTTTCCGTGGTAGTTACTGATGGCTTTTTAAAAATAAGTTTATTTCTTAGCCATTCTTGGTTGCGTGAGTAAAACAATTTCTTGTTTCTGGAACATTGATTGTACCGTTTTCTTAAAGTATTTAAAAAGTTTTTTATTTTTAAGTTATGAATTTTAATTTCTTGTTTGTCGCATATTTTGAAGAATGGATTATTCATTATATGTAAAATAATGTCGTTTTCATTTTTCCTTTCAAAATATATATCAGATAGAACACTATAACTGAATTTAGCCATTGTCCCGATGCATGGACATGTATATATAGGAATGTAGGGGAGAGTTAGGACTACAAAATAGTAAATTTGTGTTTTGACTCAGCTTGACTCACAGGAGTTGTGCTCTATGAAGTAGGAAATTTCCGAGAAATTTGACCTTTTTTTATTTAATATATTTATATTTAAATTGTTCTGAAAACAGTAGAGCTTAAATTTTACCAGTAATAGGAAATAAGTTAAGTTACAACACAAAATTTATTTCGTCCAAAAATCTTGAAAAACAAAAATGTTATGATCATTTAAACTTTAAAAATTAACTAAAAATATCATAAATTTACTAAATTATGAAAAAGCCCATTTTGGACCACCCTTTTCTCAGTGAAATAGTTGAAATAGAGTTCTAATTTTTTGGAGTCTAATAACTTTAAAATCGGAGAACAAAAACCAAAAGGAGTTTTGGCCGCTATCTCAAAATATTGACCACAGTGAGCCGACCCAGTAGAATTGTTGTTTTAACTTCTCTACACTCAGACAAAAAAGGTAGTAGAAAAATTTGTAAACGGTTTTCAATCCCACTTTACTATTTTTGTACTGATTTTTAGTAAAAAAATTATTATTTAGCAAATCATTTTGCTGTTTACATTTTACAAATTACAGAGTTTTTACAGAATATTTACAAATTTTTATTGCTTATTTCAGAAATCATTTTACAAATTTTTGAAAACCGATTTGCTAAAATTAGCAAAAAAATTACTAATTTTAAAAAAGTGGATATTGAAGGAAATGTTATTTCTAATAATTAAAACTTATATATACAAACTTAAATTGCCCTAAAATGTTACATAGGTTTAAAAAAGGGATCGGAAGTGAAGATACCGACTCATGTCTAAAAATATTACATCCACGTAAAATAGCACTTAAAAGTTTTTTTAGTTCTAAGAATCAGCCCTAAAACAATTAAAATTTAACCTTAAAAGTAAAAAAAATTAATTAAATATTTTTCAAAACAGAAACTACCAAATAAAAACAAAATAATAAATTCGTTAAAAATTTAAAACTTTGTACTAATATTACAAATATTTAGTATTTTTTTTTTTGCTGATTTTAGAAAACAGATTTTAAATTCCACTTTACTAAAAGTCTACTAAAATTTAGTAGCGGCTACTAATTTTTCTACTAATTTCATTGTACTACAAGTCAGCAGACATGTGTTGCTAAGATTAGCAAAAATTACCGCTGGGCTCAAATTAGCATAATTTCCCGTAATAATAGCAAAATTTTCAGTTGCCATTACATAATTTTTTTGGTGAGTGTAGGGTTTTCGTGACACCGAGATGACCACCACTGGGACCGTCATGGAACTCTTTTAACACCGTCTATTTTGCTTGACGGCACCACAATTAGCTTTGTCTCAGTTTTGCCGTCCGGACTTTCAGCTGATATTTGTTCAGGGGTAGGCCTCCTGTCCTCTGCTTTGGCTGACATAATTTTTGACAGTATGGGGTCATTCTGTTGCGCCGCCCACCAGGCTTCACTTATATCACTTATATTCTTATATAAACAATGCACTCTTTTTCTTCATAGCTTTAAAGTCGTTCAATCCAACGAGTTAGCTGCCCTTCTGGTTGTTTAAATTACAGCAGCCACCTTAGTGCAGAATCGTCGATTCTTACTTGAAAGTGCTGACCGTACAGATAATTGTGGTAGTGCTTTACACATTCTACCGCCGCCAAGAGTTCCCACCGTGTTAAGCAGTAGTTCCTTTCGGGTTTCGAATGTACTCGACTGTAATAGCCTATCACTTTTTCGGTTCCATTGATCACCTGCGAAAGCAGGGTAGGCCTCCTGTCCTCTGCTTTGGCTGAAGTCGTTCAATCCAACGAGCTAGCTGCCCTTCTGGTTGTTTAAATTACAGCAGCCACCTGAGTGCAGAATGGTCGGTTCTTAGTTGAAAGTGCTGACCGTATAGATACTTGTGGTAGTGCTTTACACATTCTACCGCCGCCAAGAGTTCCCGCCGTGTTACGCAGTATTTCCTTTCGGGTTTTGAAAGTACTCGACTGTAATAGCCTATGACTTTTTCGGTTCCATTGATCACCTGCGAAAGCACACCTCCTATTCCGTGTCCGCTTGCATCGCTATCCAGCACGGATATCCAAGAATCGGTGCCGTACATAATAACTCCTTGAGCCTTAGGAATGCTTTTTCTTGGGCTTCCCCCCAATAAAACGATCAGCTCATGTAGACTCGCAGCCATACTGGCAAAGTTTGGTACAAATCGTCGGTAGTATGTGCAGAGCCCTAGAAAGCTGCGCAACTCGTGCAGATTTTTTGGGCGAGGCCAATCTTTTACAGCCCGAATCTTATCTTCATCGGTTCATATACCCTCTGCAGTTACGCGGTGCCCTAAATACTTGACTTCCCTCTGGAACAGTGTACATTTCTTTGCGCTAAGCTTGAGTCCAGCCGCAGATACTCGCCTTAAAACTTCTGCTAAGTTCTTCAGGTGTTCATCGAAAGTTTTTCCCATGACAATTATGTCATCAAGGTACACTAGGCAAGTTTTCCAGTGGAGTCCTTTCAGCACATTTTCCATTAACCGCTCAAATGTTGCTGGAGCATTGCAGAGTCCAAAGGGCGTCACATTAAATTGCCATAATCCGTCACCCGTTTTCTCCTTGTCTTGGTCACAAATTTCTACTTGCCAATAACCACTTTGCAAGTCCAATGTGGAGAACCATTTGGTTCCTGCTAGCGTGTCGTCAATTCTCGGTAGTGGATAGCTGTCCTTCTTAGTGATATCTTTTAGTTTTCTGTGATAAACACAGAATCGGGTGCTGCCATCTTTTTTCTTAACTAAAACTATAGGCGAGCTTCATGGGCTAGAAGATGGTTCGATTAGTTCACTACGCTCCATTTCGTTGACTAACTCCTTTACTTCATTTCGTTTTGCTAGAGGAATACTTCCTGGCGCCTTCTTTATTGGCCTAGCTTCACCAGTAATTATTCGGTGTTTTACAATTGCCGTTCTTCCTTGACTTTGGGTTTTCATGGCGAAGACAGTGCCGTATTTCCTGATTAGCTGTTTGGATTTATTTCTATCAGCGGCGCCAGTTCTTTTTTCCACATATTTTGCCAGCATCTCTCGATCTTCAACGGGCGCATTGGAAGGTTCCAAGTTCTTTTCGCAGCTGATTATTGCTTCTGGCGCAGTACATTTGGCTATTTCAGAGTTCGCTCTGACAACTTTTTCACAATTTGATAGGTTCAGTACTCTTACAGGAACTCTTTTGTCTTTGCTGGTTTTCACGAGGGCTTTCGCTGTTATTAGGTCACTTTTTATTTCTGATGGTTCTACTACCCACAAGCTGCTGTCCGTGCTGGTAGTTTTTGGTGGCTAATGGTAACTAGCTTTCGTACCTGATCCTCGCGTTCATATCCAACATAAAGGGGTATTTCAACATTCTGCCAAATCATAACTTTTTGCCCCATATGCAGGTTAATGCCGTGACTAATCATAAAATCTGCACCAATAATTACTTCGTCCACAATATCGGCAACTATAAATACGTGACTGACGCTTATGTTGGCAATTGTTAGTTTCACATTAACCTTACCATAGACAGAAGCCTGTTCTCCAATAGCTGTTCGCAAACTTACCCCGTGCAATGGTTCAACTGGCTTTCTAATTATATCGGGCCTGATGATGGACTGTGATGCTCCTGTATCTATGGTTAAAATGTGCTTTTGTCCGTTGATGCAGCCATAAGCAGTAAGATTGCTTTTCGCCTGCTGTGCTGTTGATATGGAGATTGTGGTGCCATCGGTTGTGGGAGCTAGCTCATGCCCTGTAGTGCTAGCTCTTTTTAGTTTAACGGTGACTCTTGAGGTGATTGCTGATCGACGCGGAGGCTTTTTCTGGGTGCTTTGCAGTTTCGCTGAAAGTGTCCCACTTTACCGCAGTTGTAGCATTTGTCCTTCGGTTTGCTTCGCTTTTCACCTAATGCCTTCATAACTGCCCCTGTTAACTCTGTTAACTTTGTGCTCATATCCTTTTCAGCAGTTACTTCGACGTTATGCACCTTAAATATTTGTGGCTTGGAAATCACCTTCGCCAGCGCGAATGAGACAGTTTCAGCAAAAGTCAATTTCTGCGTAGCACACACCACATGTCTTACATCAGAATCCCGAATCCCATTCACAAATGCTTCAATTTTAAACTGATCTAAGAATGGATGATTTTCACCGGGATAAGTCAGCTGCACCAACCGCTCAATCTCTGTCACAAAATCTTGCAATGACTCATTTGCTTTTTGCAGTCTACCTCTTAGTTCCATTCTGTATATTTCTTTTTTGTGATCGCCACCATACTTTCGCTGCAGTGCCACCATTATGTCGTCATAATTATTTCTGCAGGTGATTAGCACACTTTTAGAATTTCTGCAGCGTTTCCTTTTAAGGCCAGAATCAACTCTATAGCTTCTTCCACATATTTTTGGCGGCAACTTTCTCGAACTGGAACTTGAAAACATTAAATGGTACGCTGCCGTCAAAGGTGGGGGTCTTTGCTCTACCAGAACTTTCCTGAATAATTCGTACTGACATTGAGAATTATTTATTTTACTTTCCAGATCTAGCAGTTTTTCTCGACGTCATTCTCTAAGTCGGTCAATCTTTTTGAAACCACGGAAATTTCTCTAGAAGTTTCTTGAAACTTTTCTTCCACCTTAGCTAACAATTTCTCGTTATCTGCTCTCGATGTTTCTAGCAGTTTCGTTTCCATCTTAGTTAGCAGTTTCTCGACGTCTGCTCTAGAAGTTTCCAACATTTTCATGTTGTCTGCTCTAGAAGTTTCTAATAGTTCCTTGTTGGCTGCTTTCGAGGCTTCCTGAAGTTTAGCTAACAATTTTTCGTTGTCTGCTCTAGAAGTTTCTAACAACTTTATGTTGTCTGCTCTAGATTTTCTATTTTTTCCTTCATAGCATTGCGCTTAACTCCATATTACCTTCTGTTTTAACCTCCATTGATTCTTTTTCATCAAATTCGTAAGTCGCAATGTCAATGTTACGCCGCTCGAATTCCTCTATCAGCCGCTTTTGTAATTACCTGCTGTCGGTAGCTCCAATTTGCTCAATTCCTTCTTGAGCTGTTCCACTTTAAGCTCCTCCAATTTCATGACTGCTTATTATTTTGTAATCCCACTTCTGACACCAATTGTTACGATTTTACCCTTTATAAAATCGTTGATTTATTTACCTTTTAAAAAAATCGAGTTCTTTCTATATTGCAAATAATAAACACTATTTAAAATTATTCATTGCTCTATTTATTTATAACAGTCACTAAAAAGTACAGAAAAACTCTTTAATACACACCTTATTTACACGATGTAGATAGACTAAACGTTAGCAACACTTTAGTTCTTCACACCCTGCGTTTTACTTATCAATTGAACTACGGCGTCACTAAGTACCAGTATTTATATGAGTAGTCGGGTATTCTAGTTATTTCCAGTTTATTACGACACTAGATTTTTCCAGCTGTCAAAATCCATGTGAAGAAATTTCTAGTTGTAGAAATTTCTTGTAACAATATAAAATAAATGTTTTTAACGTACGTTAAATTATGTAAAAACGAATTTATATTTTAAGCTTTTAAAAAAATTTGGTTCTCTGAGGTCAAAAAAGTACTATTAAATTTTTTTTTGATACCGAAAAAAAATTCCATTTTCCATCCCTGATGAAGAAATAGAAGCTGTCTAAAAAGGTTGGCTGTTAGATTTAGCAGTAGCAGCACGCGTATTCGTAGATGTAGGAAATGTCGATAGTGAAACTGTACTGACTCACTATTGACTTTGTCACCAGTACTACTGACTAATTATGCCCCAGCCAACGCTTTCAGACATATAACATGTGCGTGTCATTGCGAATATACACAACTATTGCCTTGGTGTTGACATTGGAACCAGAGATTCACTAGTACATTTCAGTAATTCTAGTCTACACTCTTGGAACTTATTACTAGATTTCCCCACTAGGAAGGAAATAACATTAAACAGGTGCATTTATTTTGTTAAATGTTGTTAATATCATTAAAGTAAAAAAAACTTCGTGCAAATTTAATTTTTGAGTAGACAAATCTTCATAGACTGCACAAAATCATAAACAGGCTCCGTAAAATCTTCATCAGGCTCCACAAAATCTCTAGAGTTGCAACTTTCACTAAAAATTGTTGCCTCTTTCTTGTTATTTTTATACAAAAGTGATTGTTTTTTCTCACAAGTTTTTTGTAATTTCTTTTTCTCATTATATATTTCGTTCAAATTAATTAAATTTTAATTAAATTTAAATAAAATTTTCTTTATATTTTTATTAAAAAGTTTTTGCATGCAGCTATGCACATGTATTTTCAACAAAATAAAACAAAAAAAAAAAACAAGAACAAGCACAGCTTTGCAGCTACAAAAATGAAATGTAAAAAGTATAGACCAAAAAGTCACCCAAAATAGTCGACAAAAGTGGTGACTTGTAGACACTTGACCCCAGGCTTCCTACAGGGCAGCAACAACACTAGCAAAACCATAAGCATTAGGATTATATGTGTGTATTCTTTTTAGCTTTTTTTGTTTTTTTTTTGGCAATTTTACATTATATTTATCATTTATTATCTCAATGCACCGTTGTTTCAGACTGTTGTTTCTTTAAGCCTCCTTATAGTCTTTTTCCACTGAGCTACATTTTTCATCAATTTGCAAAGATGTTAACATCTTCCCGTAATAACACGGTGCTACACTGAAAAAGAACTTGCGAAATGACCTAATGTAGGTCTAGCTGAGTGTATTGTATAACCGGTTTTATAAGTTGCAATATACCCTAAAAATTTCGAGATATGGGGAAAATAGTATTTTTTTGGACTGGCGCACTTAAACTTTTCTAACTCAGTAATTTTTTAACCGATTTCGAAACGGTCAACGGCATTAATTAGAAATGATTCCAAATATATATACTTCCCGTATACTATTTATATAAATGTGTAGAGTTTTTTTCAATAATATAAAAATTTTTAATTTTTTTAAACTTTTTCATTTTATACGAGGGTTTTTTCGAATCTTCTTTTAAAACAACAATAATCTTAAAGTCAGTGTCCTTCTGAGTAAATCGTGTAAATCGGTTAAAAATTGACAAAGTTATAGTACTTTTTCTAATCAAGAGATATTAGAATTCCTTAAACAATTTTTTTTTTTAATTTTGTTAACGAATCGCCGTTAAAGCCCAATTAAAATTGGCTTTTGTTTTTTATTTGCATTTCAATTAACAAAGAAATCAAACATTTTTTGTTTATTACTTTAGATTGTTACTCAAGTTCGGCGTATGCCAAAGCCAACTTAAGGAACTTAGGTTAATTACAGTTCTAGCTTTAGGACTTATTATAAGAATATGATACAAACAAGACATAAGTGCGAAGGAAAAATAAAGAAAATCCATCCATCCATCGATCTGTATAGGTTTGTACTCATTGTAAATAAGGCATTATTTAAATTATTTTTGTAATAATACAGTTACGTTTTTTCATACTTGCGAAAAAGTTGTTTACCAGTTAGTATTAGTGGTGCAGCTTCAAAAAACAACATATTTTTCTTAAAAAAAGGTAACCAAAATATTTAATTGTGTTATAAGTTAAGTGTTAATAAAAATCATTTTATTTATTAAAAGTTAAGTGTGTTAGTGAATTTCTAGAGGCGTATGGAGAAATGGGATGCAGAATGCCAATCAAAATACATTTTTTGCATTCTCACTTGGAATTCTTTTCAGAACGCTTCCACCAAGAGCTATCAACAATGGAAAAGCGGTTCGAAGGAAAAAGTCAGATCAGAATGCTAGCGAATTACTGCTGGTTGCCTTACAAACGTAGTAGAATAAGTAAAGATTTTTAAAAAATAAACGTAATTAAAAAAAATAGTTCGTACTTTAAATTATTTCTTTTGTTGAATAATATAATCGAAATCGGGTTTTCGTTGTTTAGAAAAAGTACTATAACATTGTCATTTAACCGATTACACGATTTACACGAATAAAAGCTTGTTTTACTCAGAAGACACTGACTTTATTGTTGTTTTAAAAGAAGATTCGAAAAAAACCCTCGTAGAAATGAAAGAGCGCGTTCATTTCTAATTAACGCCGTTGACCGTTTCGAAATCGGTTAAAAATTACTGAGTTAGAAAAGTTTAATTGTGCCAGTCCAAAAAAATACTATTTTCCCCATATCTCGAAAACTGGTTATATAATACACTCGGCTAGACCTACAACCTACACTAGGTCATTTCACAAGTTCTTGGTATTTTTTTTTTTTTGTACCAGCGTGTAATTATACAGGCCAAAAATTCTACATCTTTCTACATCTACAAAAGATGATCCTGTCTTATTTTGTTCCATCCTACATCTTTCGTTATTTTAAGTGTCATTACTAAAAAAAATGACAAAAAAATCGATTTTCTTTGTGCCATCACTAGCAAACTGACATTGCAGAAAAAAACAAAAAAAAAATATTCAACAAAGGAAAATGAGCGGCATATGTAAGAATTTCATTCTTATGTCTACCAAAAATTCTTCTTCATCATCATCTTCCAGAATTACCTTTAATATTTCAGTGTACTGCATCAAAATACGGGTTTGTTCTTGCAAAGCAACAACTACTTCAATGATTAATGCTTTCTCTAAATCCATTTTTTATTTTTAACAAAAAATATTCGTCTTTTCTTCTATTTTTTGACAGCTGAATAAATAGCAGATAAAGGATGTTGCCAATATAAATACATGTTTCACCAATATAAATACATCTTCACCAATATAAATACATCTTCCATGCGTTTTACAAAGATGTTGTTCAGTGTAAAAAGCCTATTACTTCATTTGCGAGGGAAGAGATATGTAAAAATAAATTTGATGAGACACGCAAACAATCATTGCAATTAAACACAATGTTTTTATTTTTATTAAAGTCTGCACAAAATTTTTGATTTACATTAGCACAAATAAAATTATATTTAGCCCTGCAAATATGACAGACTATAAAGTTTGATTTAGCCGAATTAAAACACTTAGCACAGAAAGATTTTGATGCCGAATACATTTCAACACGTCTAAGGTTTAATAACGATGATATATCTCCGGATTCACTATTTGCATTGATTCTCGAACCAAATGGTTATTTTGACATTGCAGTAGGTTACAAAATGAGATAGAAAAAAATAAACTCCATATATATTGTATGGTACATATTTTTTTGTATATCTATCACTTTCTGTATATCACCGAACCAAAACGGGTTCAGGTTTGCTGTTTATAAAAACTTTGAACCCGCTGAACCTAAAAATTTAACCAGGTTCGGGTTTAAATATATAAAAAAGTATTCTTGCTGTTCATGGCGTGAGAAAAAATTGATAGAAAAATCATAAAAAACATTACATTTCTTGCATTCCAGTTTGCAGTGCTTGACACTATATCAAGTCCTTCTCTTAAGCAAACACTTGATCAATGCAGAGTTATTCGCAAGAAATTGCGAACACCAAAAACTTCTTCTTTAGCTAAAAATATTAGATTTAGATGTAAGTCTGATAGATTCCGATAGACTTAACTTTGGATATTCCAAATTCAAATAGTTTAATTTCTGATCTAAATAACACAATAAACAGTATTCAAAATCCTAAAAAAGAGACTGTACAAAATCATTCATCATTATATGTGACCTTCTCCGAGAAAAGGGACTTAGTGTGTGAAAATAATTTTTTGAGAAAAACGCATTTAAAGTTTCATAACGCATTATCACTGTGAACACACCTTCAGTTGGGAGATGCGATTTGATATGGTAAGTTATGATTGGGTGCCGACTTTGGTGACGTCATGCCTATGTGGTGGCGTATTTTTTCGCTTTTAGAGTGACAATTTAAAAACAATTTAAACCCCAAAAATCAAAAGAAGTAAAATTTTAATGTTTTTTCTCATTTTTTATCGATTTTTTTAAGTTAGTTTTGTACGTTTTTATGGGGTAAATAAATTTTTATCAGAAATCTAACTCATTTCATCTTACTCTACACCCTTTTAGGTACCAGAATCCACTCTTAAGTCCAAACCCGTTATTTGACACACTAGGTCCCTTTTCTCGGAAAAGGTCACATTTCATATATCTTGATAAATGCGACTGAAAAGTTTTACAATTTATATAATTGTCTTTTGACTATTTGTCCAATATCTACTATAAGTGAAAGAGTATTTTCCACTTCTAGCTTTATCAAAAGCAAACAAAAAAATCGTCTTAAAACGAAACATTTAAATTGCATATTATTTCTAAAATATTATTTTAAAAGTGAAAAATAGATTTTCTTTTTACATATTTAAAATGTAATATTAAAAAAACGTGCCAAACGTTTTAAACGTTCAAAATACTAACGTACCTAAATTTACCCAATTTACAAACTTAATGATCTCTATTCATTTGATATGAATATAGTTTTATAATATTAATTTTTAAGATATTATATTAAAAAATATTAAAACCAATAAATAAAATGTTGAAATGAAATATAGTAAAAAAATTAATTTTTCGAAGAAAACCGCAACCGGTTTTTTCAAAATGCCGGTTTTTTTAATACTCTATTTATCATCTATTTAGTAGCCCTGTATAACTTCTCGCATCAGATACACCCCGTTTCTGTATCTGATGCGAGAAGGTTTTGCATCGTGAAATTCATGGTCACCCTACTGTATACAGGGTGACTTAATATATAATAAAGTTGTTTGCATTTTTACTGGAAATTTTTAAGAGCTTTTAAATTCTAAAGCTGTGGACACATTTAATTTCGTGAAATTTATTAGACAGAGAAATAAGATGAATAAAGCGCATTATTATCCTCTTTAGATTAGTAAATATTTTATTGCCTGTGACTCACCCTATAGAAATCAAAAGGTTGCATTTTATCGATTAGAGAAATACAGAATGGAAAATGTGAATAAAAGCGGAAAATAGATGTGGTGTTCTCCAGACATTCCGTTCGGAATCGTAAATAAGCTGATATTTACACATTTTTTTGTGAATGATTGAAATATTTATTTGGGGCGATAAATTAATGTATTTTACTTCTTTAAGATTATGTAAATGTTGTCCGAGCCTACGCCGTAGTTGGTTCATCCGTGAGCTCCAATTTTGGCATACTTTTTCTAGCATTTCAACCAAGTCCAATTCTTCCATTTAGGGCAAAAAAAAGTCGGTAATTATCGCACGGTACCTTGCTCCATTGACGAATTGACATATCGCGATCTTCATTGACACTGGCCGATACAGCAACAATATTCTCCTCGGAACGCACTCTTCGCATATTTCGTTCAGTAAAGTGAAATTGATATGAAATTTGGTCACAACATCTTGAATAGCCTGTTCGGTGAGTCGTCATCATAACGTACGACCATGGACACATTTCTCACACAGCACGAATTTTGTTAATAAAATTCAATGATTTGCAATCGCTTTTCATGGTGAAAGGGCAAACCTTACTGAGCATTTTTGGCATTGCCACATGTCAAGAATCTTTTTTTTACACCCAAATGCCAATTAGCAAAAAAATCACCCTTTAGTAAAAGCTTGGATTTGTATTATAATTAAAAGGTAATTCTACCAAATTTTAATTGACTTTATTATTTTTATTATTATTTATTTTGTTTAATCTTACGAATATATTGTAAGACTAAACACAATTAAAAAACTCGTGCAGAAAGTAAGTGATAACAATTTTCAAATTCAAAATAAGATAATTTTAAATAATAAATTATTTAAGTTAATAAACTGTTGTCGAAGATAAAATCTAAGATTGCTAAGTAAATGTGGCAAGTGTTTTTTAACGATTTTTATTTATAAAACTTTTGTTTATATTTCGAGTTTTAGTGAAGAAACAGAACAACAACAACCATATCTTTCCATACAAATTTACAAAACACCTCGAGTACTGCAATTGTGAGATTACCATTTTTTTGTGACAAATTTCCGCAAATGAAATGAAAACACACGGAAATGTTTTTTAATTGTAAATTTAGCAAATCGTTTTTGTCAAGGCCAAGGTGAGAAAAATAATACGGTGAGAGAAAGCTTTTACAAGTTGTTTTTACATATAATCAAAGTTGCCAATTGAAAATATGTGTCTTCAAAAAAGGAGATTAAAGTTATTTGCCCGGGGTAACATAACATTCATATTTTAAAATTGTTTTCATAATGTTTATTTGTTTGGGAATTTTATTTTACACAATAACAGCTTTTAATAAAAAAAAACGTGCGTAAAACTTGAGCGAAATAGTAACAATGCATTTTGTATGAAATTTTGATATATTTTTTTTTCTTTTTTATACCTTAGTTCCGATCGTTTATTCAATAATTTGTAAAAATTTTTACTGGATGACGTTCGTTTACACAAATACTCAGTAAAACTGAAAGAAAAATGAGAGAATAAAGTGACAGTTCGATGTTGAGAGTTTGGAAATTTTTGCCAGCAAAAAGTTTCAAGCGGAAAAACATATGATTAAAAAACATGTGATAAATTTTTGTAAATAGAAATAAAAATTTTTAGAACTACGTTCTTGTATGCAATTAAAAAACCTTCCAAAATGTTTCTGCCTAATATTTCTCAACAAGAACCCTATTTTTCCATATCGACCAGTTATAATTTATTTTTGCAATTTCTTTAACAATAAATTAAATTATTGCAAATTTTCCGTTCGCGTACTTTTTAAGAAAAATTTTTATTTTCAGAGTAAATTTGTCTTACTCTCTCTCTCTACCGTTTATTACTGAGTAATTCTTACTGGACTTGACTGAGAAAAGTAAACGGAATGAATCGCTACGTTTACATCTTTATAACACAAACCGAAACAAGTTTCTCAGTTTTACTGATATTATGATAATAAATTTTAATGTGTGTTTGGTATAGCACATTAAATCGATTTTTGAGCCTTTTTTTAGCTAATAAAAACAGATTTACGATTTGGGTATGTCAATGCAAATGAATACAACACAACATCTTCTATTCTTATTAACTCAATCAATTTGCTATACAGAGATACTTTTATGCTGGCCACAGACGAAGGAACATTGTTGAAACATGAGCATGTTCCACTTAAAGTTCCATCGTGTGTAGCAATGTTTCCTGCTGAAATTCATGTTTCGTTTTTGGTTCCTCAAATATAAAATGTTTTTGATATTTTATGTTTCCAAACACAATGTTCCATCGCCTTTATCGATTTTTACTGTTTTTTCAGAGTAAATTAAATAAAAGAGAGACGAAAATGGTAACAATTTTAAATAATAAAATTTATAAATGAATATAAAAATTTATGAGAATTATGGGACATAAAATGTGATACATATCTGTAAAATAAAAGTAAAAACAGCAGCATATAAAAAATTAACGAAATAATATTGAAACAAATTTTAAAATTTTGTTTTTCTTCCGCGTATATTTGTTTAGTAGTAGTATATTCGAACACACAGATCTGATGTTTCGTTTTTGTTTACACCGTCTGTATTAAAAATATAAAGATTTCAAGAAACACATGTTTCTACTAATGTTCCTTCGTCTGCGTGTAGCATTACGTTTGGCTAATCCAGCCTTACAAAAAAACCAAACGTGTTTTTCAATGAGCCCGTAGAATTGACACCACCTGTAAAGTGAATTCGCCTTGGTTTCAACCAGTTTCTACCCCGCATTAGCAGCACAAAACCAATGTATGCACATTTCTAAAGACGCCAAACGTTAAATGAATACAAAAGCACTAACCACACAGAGCTTTATATACGTATACATTTTATGCCAGATGTATATCGTGTGTACGAAAACAACAAAAATTGTGCGCTTAAATATTAGCTTCGTGTTTGATGGCGTCATCATATGTTATAGGCTTTTTACATGAACAACATCTTTGTGAAACGCGTGGGAGATGTTGAAAATATGAAACAAGTGTTTACATTGGCAACATCTTTCATCTGCTATTTATTCAGCTGTCAATAAAATAAAAGAGACGCATATTTTTTGTTAAGAATAAAAAATGGATTTAGAGAAAGCATTAATCATTGAAGTAGTTGTTGCTTTGCAACAAACCCGAATTTTAATGCAGAACATTGAAATATTAAAGGTCATTCTGGAAGAAGATGATGATGAAGAAAAATTTTTGGTAGACATAAGAATGAAATTCTTACATGTGCCGCTCATTTTCCTGTGATGAATATTTTTTTTTGTTTATTTTCTGCAATGTCGGTTTGCTAGTGATGGCACAAAGCAAATCGTTTTTTTTTTGTCATTTTTTTAGTGATGACACTTAAAATAACGAAAGATGTAAGATTGAACAAAATGAGAAAGGCTCATCTTTTGTAGATGTAGAAAGATGTATAATTTTTGGCCTGTATACTTATGGGAAGATGTTAACATCTTTGCAAATTGATGAAAGGTGTAGCTCAGTGGAAAAGGCTATTAGACTACTCTGACAGGAAACAGCTGATTGATCAAAATGGCGAGTAACACAGGAAGGGATATACAAAAAAATATATACCACACAATTTATATGGAGTTTATTGTTTTATCTCATTTTGAAAATCACTGCAATGTCAAAATAACCATACAGTTCGAAAATTCTTGTTTGACATATATCATTGGTAATCTGTGTAGTCTGTGATGTTTTCTGCTTGAAAATTCTTTCCGGAAAAAGTTTGTCCAGTAAAAATTTGAAAACTTTCAAAAAGAAGAAACATTATTTTTATAAAAAATAAAATAAGGATTTCTGGGTATAAAAATCTGAAGAATGAGAGAAATAAAAAAAATACTGGCAGTCCGGTAACCCTCTTTTAAGTTTTACTGTGCGGTTTTAAAGCTCTTTTAAAGAGAATGAATCTCTTTATAATTTAGATTACTAAAAAAAATATTAAACAAATGCAAATTTTGTGAGTTTTTTTGTTTTTTTTTTGTATTTTTTTATATTTTATTAAAATGATTATCATATTCGCAGCGTAATTTAAACAATCCACATTGTCTAGAGTTGTTTGGAGGACTATATTCTATAATTTCTGTAATATTATTTAAATAATTAAGTGCACCACATGGCATCTGCTGCAATTCCACCATCAGCTCCACCACCACCTGCAGCTCCTAAACAATTAAGCCTGCCCTCAAAGGTTTATAATGGTTTAATAGGGTCTGTAGACAAACATGTGCCTAGAAAGTTACGTCCTCTGTGGAACCATCCTGCTGGTAGGTATATTAATTTTCATTGTGGCCTGGAAAAACAGTTAAAATATATTTCTTTAAATTTCAGGTCCCAAAACAATATTCTTTTGGTCGCCCTTATTCAAATGGGTAAGTTTTACATAATCATTTTTTCATCTACTATAAATGGTGCTTTTGTTGTAATTTTGTTTCATTTACCTTTTCGGTACATTATTGCAATCAGAGTTAAAAGAATAAGTTTAGTTAAATTATTTTCCAAACTATTACCATATTATTACTTTAATCGAAAACTGTCAATAGACAGATTCTAAATATACTTATTTTCAGCCGAAATGCACTTTGTCGGGCGTTGCTCAAAAACAACAACAATAAAAAAATTTGTGTCTTCTGGAATAAAAAAAGAAAATTTTTTTCTATTTTCTGGGCCAGGGCCTGTGGGGCTTCGCAGGGCCCAAAAACTGGTACGCGTAGAAACATATGTGTAGGTACTCAAATGAAAGGGAATTTCCTCAGGATCTCAAATATGCATTTTGTTTTACGACCCATTGTATGTGGTGGGACAATTTTTCCAAAAATTAAAAATTTTTTCGAAAAAATTGCGCGATTTTTTTCCTGCGGCGCTTTTACATCAGAAAATCACGCGATTTTTTCTAAAAAATTTTACCTGTGGCGCTTATAGATCAAAAATGCATTTTGTTTTATGATTCATGATATGTGGCTCCGTCTCGATCCATTTAAGACCCCTTAGAGGGGATTTCGAAAAAAATTAAAAATATTTTAGAAAAAAATAGCGCTATTTTTGATCCATTTAAAACCTCCTGGGCCCCATATTGAAAAATTTTACGAAAAAATTGATCAAAATCGTTCCCATTTTTAAAATCGCGCGATTTTTTTGAAACATTTCTATTTTTTGTGATGGGGGTATGTGGACAGAAGTATCCTGAGGGAATTTCTTTCATTTGAGTACCCACACTTCGCGTGCCAGTTTTTGGGCCTGTGAGGCCCCAAAAATGGAAGATGAAAAAAACTTTTATTTTTTTTATTCCAGAGAGGGTCATATATATATTTTTTTAATAAAGTACATTATTTCGGGACTCTAAAGGGGGTATTTAATGGATCTCAATATAAAACACCAAAAAAATGTACACAAATATCAACATTGAACAATTTTGTAAAAGCAAAACTAAATATAATTAACGGAAAACAATTATGAGCAAATTATGTATTTATGAATAACATTTAAGCAACAATTATTTTAGTAAGCGGTACTATTTTAAACTCCTTATACCTTTGCACAAACAGAACAAAAATTAAGTGACTTTATCATTTTAATTGACATGACTAATCTCTTTTCCTAATTTCTTTAGAACTTATTTTATTAAATTTACTTTATAGGGTCTTGTTGTAGCTGGTTTGAGTGACTTGGCCCGCCCCGCTGATTCTCTTTCGGTTCCACAATGTGCTGCTTTAGCTGCTACCGGCATTATTTGGTCCCGTTACTCTTTGGTTATTATACCCAAAAATTGGGGCCTTTTTTCGGTAAATTTATTTGTTGGTCTAGTACAATCTGTGCAATTAGGTCGTGCATACCTTTACCAAAAGGAGAAATCTGAAAAAAAAGCTGCAGCGGCTGCTGGTAATGTTTCAGCAATTACAACTTCTCAAAAATAGAGAAATATGTTAGTTAAACAATTGATTTATTCCTAATGATGATGCTACTAAATCTAATTTTTACTTTCCAGTTTTTTCAATACAATCGTAACATATTCAGAATTTAGTTTATGTGTAGTCGAAACCGATTATCGTGGTGCTAAAGTAAATAATTACTTTTATGTAAAGGTGATATTTTAAATATTTACATACACATTTTTATCGATACGTTATCATGTTCATAGCACAATTTTTGAGAAAATTACGAAAAAAATATGTTTAAATGTTTAAGTCAAATATACAATTAGAATAATCACTTTTATGTTATCTTTTTTATAATAAGATTTCTCTATTCACCATTCTTGCTCAAATAAATGTATAAAATACATAATTTTAATAATCTAGGTTAAAAAATAACGTAGATAATTTTATTTATATACTGATATGTTCGAACATAGCTTTTTTCTTCTGGATTAGCATGTTAATAGACTACCAAACACTTACCAAATGTAGAAAACAGCTGTTCTGTGTCAAAGTGATTTTGTAAATAAACGTGAAAAAAAAATTTTTTGTTTGCAAAAAAAAGATTTTTTATTTAAAAAGTATGGAAAATCTTGATAATTTTATTGATAAATACGGCTGTTATAGTTTAGCAGCCGTTTTTATAAGGAAAAGTTGGACACTGTGTTTACATCACAGCCAACGATCTGCTTACTATCATACCAATTAGGCTAAGCAGAGTGTTAGCATATAGTTTATTTATAATGATTTTTTATCTGCCAATTAATGGTTTGTAAATCAATATTAATATTTTCTTAAATAATATATAATTTGTATGGTACTGGCTATATACTGTATTACTTGTTGGAAACATACTTTGTCAGCGACACTTGCTCTGGAAATATATATATAATTTTATTATTTAATTTTTTCATTAATTTTGAAACAGTCGTTTTAATACGTATATTGTTATTCAACAAAGATTTTATTAAAAAGAACATTTTGTGGTCGACAATATTATTAAGGGTGTTTGGGTAGAGTATTTAATCAAGAGTCCTAAATAAAAAGTTCAAGATAATTTCAAAAAAACGAAACATCAGAATGGCATCGTTATCTTTAAATCAAATCGAAAGACTAGATGAAAATAATTTTGGGACATGGAGTATACAATTGAAGAATGACCTTATTCATAGCGGTTAATGGTGAAGAAAGCAAAGTTCTAATATGGGGTGCAGGTAAAAAAAAGAGTGAGATTCTACTGATGAAAAAGCACTAGCAACAATAATGAAGAGCGTAAATGCATCTCAACTAAATTATATAAAAAGTCTCCCAAAAGATTATGAACATTTTCTGGATTACGCTAAAAAGTATGATATAAAAGACTTTAACTTTTGGAAAACAGTTCTCTTTACCGATGAGAGTAAGTTTGAAAAACACAGGAAGATTTGGAGGAAAAAAAATGAGAAGCTAGAGGAGCAAAATATCCAATGCACTATTAAGCACAGTGGAGGCTCGCTTATGGTGTGGGGATGTTTTGCGGCTTCTGGGTTTGGCGAGCTTGACTTTATTGATTCGACAATGAATGCTCAAGGCTACGTACAAATTTTAGAAAAAAATGTTACACCAAGCGTTGCCAAATTGGATTTGCCTGGACGTTGGATCTACCAACAAGACAACGACCCCAAGTATACATACCGTTGGCGAAGGAATGGCTGCTGTACCGGACACCAAGTCAGCTTGATCATCCACCACAGTCCCCAGATCTCAATCTTATTGAGAATATTTGGGATTATTTGGACCGCCAGATCCGTAAAGGAACATAACTAACAAAGAAACCCTAAAAGAAGCTCTAAGAGAAGAAAGGGCCAAAGTTTCAACCGAATATACCAAAAAGTTATTTAAAAGGATATAATGTGTAAAAAAAGCTAAGGGAAGCCAAACGAAATATTAATTTCTAAACAAATATAGAATTTTTTTTTTTTCATTCTGTAAAGAAAATAATTCACAGGTGTTTACTCACTTTTGACGCTCAAAGTATGTGAACAAAATAACATTGTAAAATATTAGTTATGGGAGCACTTTCAGATACAATTGTTGAAAACAAAAGTTGTTAAACATGTTTGCTCACCCCACACTTATTTGTCTTACATAATATGAATAACTTTACTGACTGACTGACTCATTCAACATCGCTCAGCCCAAGCCGCTAGAGGTAGGAGGCTGAAATATGGTATGCAGGTTCCTGCTCCGGCGTAGACATCCGCTAAGACGGGGTTTTTGGAAATTTCTTCGGGGAAGGGAAACTGCTTTTTCGACCTGCCTAACCGTATAGCTAGAAAACTGAAATTTGAAATACGCCTTCCTGGGAGTTTGTGCTAACTCCTTGATAAGGTACATTTTAGAATTTTGACCAGGGATGTGGTAAAAATGGGGGTTTAAAAAGGCGAAAATTCTCCCCCTTGACGGCCTATAAAATCGCTTGAGCTGGGAAGTTAAAATTTGGTATATAGATTCCTCCTCAAATATAAATGTGCATATGTGCAAATGGGCAAATTTGAAAATGTGCATATGTGGAAAAGTGCAAAGTAGCAAATGTGAAAATTTGCAGATTTGCAAAAGTGCAAATCCGCAAAAGTGCAAATGTGAAAATTTGCAAAATCGCAAAAGTGCAGATGTGCAAATTTTTAAAAGTGCAAATTTGTAAATGTGCAAATTTGCAAAAGTGCAAATGTGCGAATTCGCAAAAGTGTAAATGTGCAAATTTGCAAATGTGAAAATTTGCAAAAGTGAAAATTTGATTGATGGTTTGATGGTAATGTAAATGTGCAAATGTGTAAATATGCACATGTGCTTTTGTGCAAATGGGTAAATGTGCAAATATGTAAATGTAAAAATGTGTAAATATGTAAATATTTATTTATTTCATTCAACATCGCCCAGCCCAAACCGTAGGAGGTAAGACGCTGAAATTTGGTATGTAGATTCCCCCTGCGGCGTACATTCGCTAATACGAGGTTCTTGGAACGGAAACAAAACTCCCCTTTCACGGCCTGCCCAAACCCGTATAGCTAGAAACCTGAAATTTGAAATATGCTTTTCTTGGAGTATGTGCTAACTCATCGGTGAAGTCTCCCCTTTAACAGCCTGCACAAACCGTTGGACCTAGGAAGTTGAAATTTAGTATGCATGCTCCATCTCCAGTGTAGATAACAGAGAAAATGTAATTTTTGGAAAATCCAACAGAGAGGGGCAGAAAAGGGAAAACTTCTCACACTTGAAGTCCTGCCAAAAACCGGTGGACCTGGGAAGTTGAAATTTCGTGCATAGGTTCCTCCACCAGTGTAGACATTCACATAGGCCGGATTTTTGGAAATGTTACAGGGTGGACAAAAATGTGAACAGCTAGAAACCTGAAATTTTAAATATGTGTTAACTGGAGCATGTGCTAACTCATTGATCAGCTACATTTTAGAATTTGAGCCGGGTACATAATAAAAATGGGGTTTCAATGGGAAAAATCTGAAATTTTAAATATGTGTTACCTGGAGTATGGGCTAACTCATTATTGAGGTACATCTTAGAATTTCGATCAGGGACATGGTAAAAATTGGGGACTACGGGTAATTATCTGGAAACTCCATATACTCCCGGGCGTTAGCCCGTGCAATCCCGGGCTTTAGCCCGTGCAAACATTTTCTACGCTAACAACGTAGCGGGCTTTGCTTTGTCTTACATATTTAGAGAGCAATTCTAAAAAAAATAAATAAAAAATTTATCCAAACCAATAATTTACAAAGCTTTCTAAAAAGCAAACGTAAACATATGCGTAAACAATCAACTCATATCGTCCCAAAGACTTTTTCTTTTTTATAACTTTATAAAACTTGGTAGTTTAGGTAATTTGGGTTTAAAAAACACGAATCTGAAGTCAATTTTTTCAGATTTTTTGTTTTTGAGAAAAATGATTTCTTGAACACTGTATTTTGAAGGTATATTACAACAATAAAAATGAAAAAACAAAAACATTTGTTTTATATTGTTGAAAGTTTGTTAATGGAACTACATTTTTACTTTTTTATTTTAAATATAGTTTTTATTTATTAAAATTATGATTAATTATGCTAATTATTCTAAAACACATTAATGTTTTCTTCTTCTTTGTTATAAAAGGGGGAGTGAAGTGGGTAAGAACTTGTATATTTACTTTTAAAGCTAACCCCTTATACTATCTAATTGCATAAAAAAAAATTCAGTCTCAATTTAAAAAAAAGATAAAAATTATAAAACGAGTGTTCGAATAATCGAACACTGGGACGATATGGGTTAAACGCTAAAAACAAAAACAATAAAGAAAGTACTTCACGCAGATAAAATACATTTTAAAATATGTTAACAGACAATAATATTGTTGCTTTGAAACTACAAATATGCATTATGGTTACTTTACATATGCTTCCAGGCAAAAATTGTAATATTTGTAATTTTTCACCTAAAAAGAGATATAATTGCAATTGTAATTTTATCATTAATATAATGCAAACATTATAATGATATATGTATATATATATATATATATATATATATATGTGCACAGGACATGTTGCGGGGACGGTTTTTCGTTCCACAAGATACTATGAAGACATTTTGTTACTTTGGGGACTGTCCTTAAACTTTTCGTTATTCTACTGTTTACACTGAAGACATTTTACTGGATACAGCGCATATTACAGGGACTTTTTTGCCTGTATATACAGATGTCTTCAAAGTATGTGAAATGCATATATATATATATATATATATATATATATATATATATATATATATATGCATTTCACATACTTTGAAGACATCTGTATATATACAGCCAAAAAAGACCCCGTAATATGAGCTGTATCCAGTAAAATGTCTTCAGTGTAAACAGTAGAATAATGAAAAGTTTGTGGACAGTCCCCAAAGTAACAAAATGTCTTCATAGTAACTTCTTATATATACATATATATATATATATATATGTATATATATATATATCTGTGGTCACATCCGATAACAGCCTAAGTCGACTTAAGAAAGATTTGAGTTTTGTATCCTATCATATTCTACTAACAAAACTTTATATTCACGTGAAACCCCCATTTCTTTAACAACTCTTTTTAAAAAGAAATTAATAAAAAAAATATTGACCTAAGTCGTAATGAAGCTCCATTACATTTATAACAAGCGCCTAAATATACTTTCGTTTGTGACAAGCGTGGATCAAGTGGAGGTAAAAATAAACTGACTGATGATATAATTCAACTTGTAAAGGACCACATAAACAGTTTCCCAAATTACGAAAGTCACAATACTAGAAGAGATACAAGTTGCAAATACTTTCATGCCGATTTATCCTTAGCTCAAATGTATAAGTTATATTGCGATAAATATAAATCCGAAGCAATAAGCATCTCGTCATATTCTAGTGTTTTCAAAGGTAAGCATCTTTTTATCGTCTCTTGAAATTATTTCATCATAAGCATGGCAAACCTCTCATCATGGATAAATCGAAAGTTCGCAGAGAAAAGGAGAAATGCAGACAAGAAGTGCTTCGCAAACGGTTAGATGATACCAATTTGTTAGCGTTTTCATTCGATGGCAGAAAAGATGATACTTTAACGAGAGCTAAAATTAATGAGAAGAATCATACTAGGATGGTAAAAGAACCTTAACTTGTTATTTTGAGAGAACCGAATTCTGAATTGATTGGTTACGTAAGACTGGAACATGAAACCGCTGAATACAAAACAACCAAATTAATCGATTTTTTCAACGATAAAAATATATCACTGGATGCATTAATTGGCATATGAACTGACGGTGAGCCAACAAACACTGGCGCTCACGGTGGAATTATACGACGATTCGAATTGCTGTTAAAGACCATTGTATTGGTTCGTTGGCCTTCTACACTTCAACAAACTTCCGTTTCGGCATTTGTTTGAAGCTTTGGATAAATCAACCAGCACTGGACCAAGATCGGCAACCGGAAAACTGAGCAGTCAAATCGAAACGTGGGAAACTCTTCCGGTTAGTTATTGCTATAACTCATTTATTATAATTGTCAACCGTTTTTTATTATTTTATTATTATATATTTTCAGGTGGTGGACGGCTTTTAGAAAATTGAGTTGAAAAATATGCCCACTGCTCGGGAAAAAATTGAATTTTCCACCGATTCGAAGTACTTATACAACATGGCCCATGCAATTTCTAGCGGCATGGTTTTGGTGGCTAACATCAAACCAGAGAAAATTGTACATTCTCGCTGGCTCACCAAGGCCGCTAGATTCTTACTTTTGTATGTGACGACGGAAAATCTAGAAGAAAATTTAAGAATTCTGCTTGAATTTATAATTAAATGTTATGTGCCAATGTACTTGAATATCAAGTATTACAGCTCTGTCGTGTACGGTAGTGCATTATCTTTCAAGTTCATTAGTTGGTCACGATTTCTAGAACCTCGTTAACGCAGAATTGTCAATTAAGTTATTACAGATAATTCATATTATGCGCATTCGGAAAATATCTTGTTATCAATGTTGTTTTATGATAGGAAAGAAAAGCGCGACTGTGTTATCAAGAAAATTTTACGCTATCGAACCGATGTTGATGACCCAACAAAACTTAGAGTTTATAAAAAACCAGATTTAAACTTTAATTGCACAAGATACACGGAAATGATCAGTTTGAATGATATAAATAACGTATTTGAACCACCATTCACGCGAAGCATTCCGAACGATACATTGAAAGAATATTTAAATCAAGATGATCCACCGTTTTTTTATCCAAAAATTCCATCACACATACAAGGAACGGAACGAACACGTTCAATTGCTAGCTAGTGTTTCCAAACGAGCTATACCGGGAAATGTAGAGGCTGTTATGGCGACGACATTAGAGAGCCGTGCGAAATTGCCCAGGCTTGAAAGTAAAAAAGACTTCAAACAATAATTTTTTTAGTTTCTTCTCTATTACTAAGTTAAATTTATTCTTTCATTCACATATGTTCTGACTAAATAAATTTCTAAAGAGAAAAATAAACTCCAAAAAGAAAAAAAACAGCCATTTCGCTGATTTTTTCATGTAAAGTGCCAAAAATGGTGATTTTTTTAAATGTTTGTATGGGGAACCCCCCAGGGGGTGTGCCCTGGCATGGGTGGGTCGGCTCTAGAAAGTTAGTGGGGGTCAGTCATTCATTTAGCACTCTAAATGGGTCAAAGTGGGATTTTAAAATTTGACCCTACGGGTCAAAAGTCGGGACATCAAAATTAGTTTTAGAGGTATGGTTCCTTCGGCAGTTTCTTATTTTGATCCCTAGAATACGATTTTCCTTGTACGTAGAGCAATTTTTAAGTCGACCCGCCCTAATCTCCCCTTAACGGCCTGCCCACACCGAAATAGCAAGATACCTGAAATCTTAAATATGTTTTACCTGGAGTATGGACTAACTCACTGATAAGCAACATTTTAGAATTTTAGCCAGGGATGTGGTAAATATGGGATTTAAAAGGATGAAATGTCTTTCCTTTAACTGCTTGGTAAAACCGCTGGACCTAGGAAGTTGAAATTTGGTATGCAGGTTCCTTATCGAGTGTAGATAACAGCTAAGATGTCAATTTTGGAAAATCCAACGGGAAGGGCAAAAAAGGAGAAAATTCTCCCCTTTGACGACTTGCCGCTAGAGACGGGAAGTTAAAATATAGAATATAGGTACCCACTCCAGCGTAGACATCCACCCAAGTTGGATTTTTGGAAATTCCTACTGGGAGGTGCAATAAGGGGAAAGTGTCCCCCTAAACAGTCTGCCTAAACTGCTGAAACTAGAAAGTTAAATTTGGTATGCATGTTCCTTCTTCAGTGTAGATATCAGATAAGACGTGACTTTTGGAAAATCTAAAGCGGAGGGGCAAAAAAGCAAAAAATTCTCCCCCTTGACGGCCTGCCAAAACCGCTTGAGCTGGGAAGTTTAAATTTGGTACATAGATTCCTCCTCCAATGTAAAAAATGAAAAAATACAAATGTGAAAATGTGCAAATTTGCAAAAGTGCAAATGTTTAAAAGTGAAAATTTGATTTATTGATGGATTGATAGTAATGTAAATGTGCAAATATGCAAATATGCACATGTGCAAATTTGTAAATGTTAAAATGTGTAAATATGTAAGAAAACAAACGCATCCATGTGTTGAAATTATTTTCTTTCACCTCTTAACCTTTTATACACAAACAACAAACCAATACAAAGATTTGTCATTTAAAAAAAAACCAAACAAATCTCTAATGAACGAAAACTTTTTATATACCTCTATTTACGACGATTTTATATGAGCTTCAATGGTTCAGTTGTCTAAACGCTTTTTTCTCTTAGGCGCTGGTGCGATACCACCCCCGTCAATTCAACTTTTTTTTGTTACAATTTTGTTTTTTTAACATTAAATAATTAATTTTTCGATTTAAAGAATATATAAAAAGATTTTTTAAACAATTTTATTTCTCATATATTAAGAAAATTTTATACATAATTCCCCTTTGAGTGCAACTATTTTAAGCTAAAGAAGTTAAAAATATTTTTAATAAAAAAGCGAAATGAAGTCGCAAATGCAAATTTTGCAGCTAAATCAAACGTTTTTGTAGAAATAAAACACATGCAGTTCTAGTGATTTCTTTTAACGATTTGTAAAAAAATATTTTTTCGGTCGAAAATAGTTTTTTTACAACTAAAAAGATTTCTGAAAAAAATAATATGACAACACTGATCGGCATTATGTTTGAGGTTGTTGTTCTTTTTTTATTTTATTTATTAAACTTCTTTTCTTTCACCTCTTCACCTTTTATATACAAACAACAAACACATACAAAGATTTACCTAAAAACCAAGCAAATTAGTTTTGAACGAAAACTGTTTCTTTACTTCTATTAACGATGATTGCGTATGTGCTTCAATGGCTCAGTGGTCTAAGCGCTTTCTCATAAATAGTTTTTTTCCTTTAGTCGCGCGATCGATCCCTGTCTATTCAACTTTTTTTGTACAATTTTTTTTTTACATTTTATTAAGATTTTTTTTTAACATAACAAATACGTACAGCACAGTTGACTAACGATTTCGGTCAGTTTTTCTGTACATTTGGAGAAAGGAAAGAGGAAAAGTTCCAAAATAAGGTACGAGCATCTTGGTTATCAATACACAACATCTGACCAAATGTGAGCGGGATCTGTGAATTGGGCGTGGCACAAAATAGATTACTTTATATCTTAAGAACGGTAAGACCGAAATTAAATAATACATAAATTGGCTAAAAACATCAAAATTTTTATAAAAACTAAAATTTTAGAACTGTAATATGACCTATGGATACGTCTTATATAGCAAAAGATCGAAAATCTTTAGTATAACATATTTGCTAAAAAAACTCGGAAATATGGGTTCAGATACAAAAAAGTTATGCCCAAAACATCAATTTTTTTAAATACCTATTTTCTGGAACCATAAATCTTCCCGAGTCCAAGTTTTATCACCAAACTAAATGGTTAATTTCCTCTTAAAGGCGTCCGTATATAAATTTGTCCATATATAAACTTCAGTTTTTTCCCAACCATGGTGAAGGGCATATAAGATTCGGCATAGCCGAATTTAGCCGCTCTTACTTGTTGTATAAATATTATTGTTTCCAATTATTCGGGAGTCTTGATTCTGATCTTGAACGATACAGACGCACAGAAAATAACGGAGTTTAAAAATGTATTAAAATATAAATATATTTAACGGAGAAAGTGAATTAGACTATTAAAACTGCAAAAAGTTTTTATAAAAACTGGAACATATAAATATTGCTGTATTTATAAAAGAAAAAATATATATACCTGAAAATATACTGAATTTGGCTACCACGTGTGCGTTTAGTTGCAACGTGGTGCAAGCTTGGAATTAAGCAGCGATGATCAGCACTCATTTATGGAGAGCAAACATTCAAGGCGAAGAAGAGCAGATGTATTATTGTCACCTACAAACCTTGACGTAACTCATTTGGGTGAAAATAGATTTGCTTTACTTGATGGATTGGGGATTGAACATACAGAGGACACCACCATACAGAGAAAGGCAGAGAAAACTGCTAGAACCAAAAAGGAAAATGCCGGCAAATCCTTTTGCCCTCCAATATTTTTATTTGACGTCAACATTAAACGTTTAGTTGATCAATTGGAGGCGAAAATTCCCAAAGTAACGTTTAAAATAAGAAACGTTTATAAACGTAAAAGTAAGTTATACCTTTCAGATGCTGCAGTGCATTCTGAAATGATGGCCATCCTGAGGGAGAAGAATATTCACTCTTACTCATACACACCTAAGGAGCTTAGACAGACTTCTTTTGTATTAAGAGGTCTTTATCACGGTACTAGTGTTGAGGAAGTTAAGTCTGCCCTTGACAAATCGGTTCCAAACGTTGTGTCCAAAATTACACGTTTTACAACTCCGTATTCCGTAAAGAACTCATACGACACAGGAATGCTTCTGGTTACGCTGAACGCAGGGAATTCACTATCAGATATTTCGCACATTAAATATCGTTTGAGGCAAACTATTCTCTGGGAGAAACCTAAAAGGAAGGAACAAGAGGTACAATGCCACAGATGCCAACGTTGGGTTCACATTGCTTAAAATTGCAATTCTGAATTCCAATGTGTGAAACGCGATAAAAAGCACCCCCCGGGTGAATGCCAGCGCATAAATTCTGAGACGTCAGCACCCCATTGCGTGAACTGTGGAGTAAGTGGTCATCCTGCAAACTGGAGAGGTTGCCCAGCCTATAGAAAATACCTTGCCGTACGAAGGGAACGCATAAAAAAGGCTAGCGAGGAAAAGCTTGTTGCCAAAGATAAAGTAAACAATATAGTAAACCAATCTGTTCGTTCACCAGGCAGATCATTTGCCAGTCTTCTTCAGGTAAATGCTACCCAGGTTCAAACACATAAACCATCAGTAATTGATGTTCCTTTTACGCTGAAACAGCAAATTACAAACTTCCTTAAGGATTTTAAAAACATGCCAAAAAATGAAGCTAAAGCAGAGTTCCTGCGGCTTAAGAGTGTGAATAACAAATATGGCCCATAGATCTCTTAAATTTATGACATTTAACGTCCGCTCTCTTGTTAACATCAGTCGCCAAATTGAACTGTCAAATATCCCTAATCATAACCAAATTGATGTAGGATTCATACAAGAATGTCATCTTCGCGGAAATAGAAAAGTAAATCTTAATGGATATAATTTCGTTTACGACAATTCAGCTTTAGGAGTAGCAATTGCTATTAAAAACACTGTAGATTATAATAGAATTATTTGCAATAAAACACAATTTAATAACGTTTTTATTGAAATAGAAATGGTTTCAAACAGCATCAGTAAAAAATATTTATTAGGGTCTTTGTATATTCCTTTTGTATATGACCCACGTGAGTTAAACAACAGTTTAAACCAGATTCTCCAACTGAGCAACAATTATGATGGGTTTATATTCGGTGGTGACCTAAATGCGAAAAGTTTAAGTTAGGGCGACACTGCAGATAACGCTAATGGAAAAGTTCTACATAGCTGGCTACAAAATAACTGTTTAGATGTAACACGCGATGATGCGATATATCTCCACCGTTTCCTAACGGGTCTTCTTTTCTAGAACACTTTCTATTAAGTCCCAGCATAATCAACAGTATTCAACCTAATTATCAGATCGAAAGCTTATCAACTTTCTCGGATCATTTCCCATTAGTACTGAAACTAGAAAGTGATGCAACCCTTTTAACATTAAGAAGTCCCCTGGTAATAACGTCATACAAGAACACTAATTAGAATGCATTCAGTAGAGATTTAGATGCAGCCTCAGATGCCATTTTACCTCCCAACAACTGCAATTTAAGTAATGATGAATTAGATGTGCTTATAAATACTTTTAATAATACACTTACCTTAATACATGAAAGCCACTCCAACAAACTGGAGATAAATGACCAAAAATGTCAGTATCCTGATAACATCAAGAAATTTTTTAAAGTTAAGTATGCATGGCAGAAGAACCTAAAGAAAAAATATCACAGAACTGGAAATACTATTAGCAGCGAGTATAAAATTCTCACTAAACAGATACAACTATTAAGAACAATTATTAGTGAGCTTATAAATCTTGAAGATGCTAAAAATTTAAGACATAGACTCTCAAAGATATCACCAGGCCTACTGCCTTTAAAGACGTATTTCGGTTCGTTGGTAAAAAGAAGTCTCCTTTTTGCCAGCAGCTCAAACACAATGATACTATCACTTCCAATAGTTGTCAAAAGTTTCAAAAGGTAAATCCTGAAAGACCGGTTAACAATATAGAGAATCAAATCTCATTATGTGTTGATAGACTACCTCAACATATCTATACATTTGATGACACGTTTCTGGCCGATAGGAGTCTTCATAATTACCACTTTACAAACGTGAATAATATCAGAATGCACATTAACAACATTAATAGCAAAAAGTCTTTTGGCTTTGATGGCGTTTCCAATTTTATAATTACAAAATTTCCTGATACAACACTGAAATTATTAGCTGCTATTTTTAACAATTGCATTAATAACTGCTATTTACCATCGGCCTAGAAAAACGCAAAAATACTTCCAATTAAAAAAAAGCAGGACAGTAAAAAGCCTGAGGATTTTCGCCCAATATCCCTTTTATCCAACATTTGTAAATTATTTGAACACGTAATTAAGGAAAAACTAGAAAATGAGTTCATTGTGGAACCAATATCGGAATTTCAATTTGGATTTAGAAGATCTCACTCAACACAACATGCATTGTTGAAGTTTCACAATGATGTAACTTGCAACTAAAGGGATAAAATATGCACGGTGGCAATATCATTGGATATAGAAAAGGCGTTTGATTCGGTTTATCATAATGGAATCCTCTACAAACTGATAAATCTTGGCGTTGACCCATTTCTGTTAAAAATATTTTGCAGCAACTTTAGAAAGTTTGGCGTCCAAATCAACAACATTACCTCAGAACTAGGACATGTGAAAAGTGGGGTACCTCAGGCAAGTGTCTTGGCTCCCTTCCTATTTAACATTTTCCTGCATGATTTTCCTCACCAATCTAGAAATTCAAAGGCTATTTTATACGCTGATGATTGCCTTATTTATGCACACAATATATCACCAATACTAGCTCTGAACTCTGCTGCATTTCATCTTGGAGATATAAGCGCCTATTACAAGAAATGGGACATTAAAATCAACACGGCCAAGTCTGAGGCTATCTGTATTAGGAACCCCTCGGGTAAATGTCCTAGATATGTGGTGCCGGAAAGTAAATCCCTTTAACTTATACTAGACGGAAAAAATATTCCATTTAAAAATTCAATTAAATATATCGGGATACATTTTGATAAATTATTGAAATTTAACGCCCACGCTAGAAGTCTCTTGGGAAAGGCGAAAAAGATTTCTGGAATGTTTGCATCGCTAATGAATAACATATACTTACCTTAGAACACCAAGCTTTTACTCTACAAGGTCGACATAAGATCGGTTCTGTCTTATGGATTCCCAATCTGGTTTACTATATCTCCTATAGTAGCCAAAGAATTGGAGATATTTGAACGGAAAATCCTATGAGAATGCATCGAAAAAAAATATGAAAATTTCATAAAACGATTTTCAAATAGTTGTCTATGAAAATGCCGATGTTCTACCCTTCTGTAGGTACGCCATGTCGTTGCAAGCCAGATTTGTTGAGAAACTTGCGCTACACGATAATATGCTTGTCAATATCTGGGCTGGATCTACATATCTTTCTCCTGTCGGTATAATCAATGGACGTATTGACGACGATCCAGCTCCTCTGGACCTTCCCTTATTCTATATGAGCCCAGCCTCCGGCAATCATAGGGGCTGAAGATGATATACGTATATACTAAATTTTACATGAACTGTTATATGAATATGTTTTGTCAATTTATGTAACATAACTTTTGTTATTTAGTTTTAGTATTGTTATTTACAGACGTCTGCTCTGTTAGCGACTTTAAAGGCCGAAAGCAAGCCTTGTCAAACTTTTAATTTTGTACTTTTTTTTAGATATTTTATCTCACTTTAGCAATGTTGCTTTTTACGTTAACTTAGTTATTAGATTAAGACACATATAGCTCTAAGAATGTTATTATTCTCATAGTATGTAAGATAATAAATGTAATCGAAAAAGAAGAAGACCTAATAAAATTTTTTACTTTTTACTTTTTTACTTCCAATTATTCGATCCTGCTGGTTAATCGGTTAGATCATTATTCAAAAATTAAGAAAATTGATTAATCGGTTATTCGGGTCGATTAATCGGAAAAATTGGCGACTAATCGTTTGATGCAAAATAAATGTATTTCTTTCATAATAAGAACACAAAGAGCTGCTGAAATATCAAGTTGAGTCTATTGGTTTGGTTCCTAAAGTGATTGTTTAGGACAGTTCAAAACATCCTGAAATTTTTTTATGAATCATGCCTTATAATCTTGGGTTTTTAAAGAGGAATCTGACGACTCTTTTAAATAAAATGTCAGACGTGGCCAGTGAAGGTAAACCCTTACTCCTCTACTGCATAAGAAGCCATATATGGCTTTTCATTTTCAAATTCTCTACGAAAATTAACAGTTACGAAAAATAATAGTTTTTAAAAAGCACACACAGGAAAAAGACATCTTTGAATATGTTTACAGGCAAATATATATTTGTTTAGAAGCTACCATATGTATATATTTGAAGTAGATTTCCAAGTATTTTATATTTAATTAATAAGTTAACTATTCTTAAGATAAACATAAAAAAAGAAAAAATACTTGTACACAAAAACCTCTGTTGAGCCGATAGAATCTGCAGATAGCTCTCCTTTAATTCTTTAGTCTTAAAATTTATTCGTAAGATTAAAAAAAAAATAAAATTGCCATTTTTTTCTGGTAGAGTATTAATATACTGTGGTAATAAAAATATACCTGAGGGTCAATTCTCGTTCTGTGATAATGTGAAGTGAAAAAAAACTTTTCATTTTCGTTTTCATAAGCACTTTTCGCTCGAACTTTTCACAAATACATAAATTGCGATTCTCGTATGTATTATGAAAAAAATGTTTCATTCGCGCTGTACCCATGAAAATTTTGTAACTGTGTTATCCAAAATTTAAAGCAAATGTCAAAACAGAGAAAAACGTAAACAAAAGTGAATTAAGTTCGTAAAATTTATTTTAAATAATTATATAAAAATATCTGGATTAATTGTATTATTGGATATTACTCAAAGAATTCCGGATGAACAAAGGTAAGACAATGATGTTACAAGCATTTCATTGCAGTAAATAATTAAATAGTTTATAGGAATTTTTGAGAGTGCTGAGACGCATACTTCGTGATGACCACAATCCATTCGAGATGACAACCGACAAGCACTTTATGGATTTATATCGGCTTACTTTAAGTGAACTATATTTGGTGTGCGTATGAAGTCTAATATTACTTAAAGAAAAAAACATTTCATAAAGAATATAAATAAATATGTCATACTTTTGCCATTTTTCACTGTCCTTTTGGGTCGCACTAAAACTGTTAAGGCTCGCCGCTAATTCGTTACACGTTTCGGCTCTAAATTTGGCACCATCTGCAGTTACAGATCTGTAAATATGGGATTAATAAAAGTGTGATTATGGTTATTAAGCTACTTACTTGTCGTTTGCAATGTCCACATGCTTTTCTTAATAATTAATTAAATACTCCTTTTGGCTTTCGCTGGCACGCTTTCCTTCTCCATGTTTATTTCAATTATAAATAGTCTGTGTAAACAATTTTTTCATATGAAAATATTTTGACAGTTGTTTGCACTGTTACACAAAAAAAGAATCGCCAGTGCTGTGCAATCGTGAAAAAATCTTGTTTCGTTCCACTTTTTTTCATATGAAAACGTTTTGATATTTCTTTACATTTTTTCACAGAACGCGAATCAAAAGTACTATGAAAACGTGAAAAAAACTTTTCGTTTCACAGAACGAGAATTTACCATCTGGTTCGGAAGACATCCCGAGGAATCTATTTTTATAGAACAGCCACAGGGTGACCCATTTTGTATTATTGGTGTGTGTTTATTTATATTATCAAATAAATTGAGGATTTTGTTTTAAGCAACTTTTAAAAACTATAGAAATTTAGCATCATCTTATAAAACGAGGCAAATGTTTAAATTTGATAAACACTTATTACACCTTCAATTTTGTTTAACAGATTGACAAAAGCTATACATATTGCTTGCCCAAAAAATTTTTTAAAAATGGCTAAATCCATTCACTTCACATAATTTTTTAAAAACGATTTTGTAAATCACTTGAATTAAGAAGGTGTATGCTCGCGTTGAAACAGCTGTTCGTTAGAATTTTTTAAATCACTGCGCTGAAAAATTAATCACTTGAAATGTCAAAATCATCACTTGAATTGATGGAGCGCTTGTTTAAATTTTGTTCAAACTATTTAAAAAACACAATTTGTAATTTTACATCAATATTGTACCGTAATTGACGTTTGGTAACACCAATACTGTGGTTGGATTATTCATCATCAAGAAGTAACTAGTAATTTTTTTTTTTTTTTGATTTTGATTGATTTTTTTTGCACAATTCTTTATACAATACTATTTATAATTTTATAAACAAAATACAAAAAAATCAAATTGTTAATTTTTTCTATTTATTTAATTTTCAATCAGCTGTTAACATTTGTGTTGCCAATAGCGAAATCGTAGGGATAAATGTAACTAATCAAACATAAATGCATAAAAGCAGGTAACAATGAAATTATTTTAATTTGACAATTAAAGTGATAACGTAAAAGTCCAAAGCAATGACGTAGTGATTTATAAAATTTGATTTTTTTACACGCGTTGGCGTCAGAAAGTGAAGTGGAGGTGAGGCGTTGAACGCAGGGGATTTACGAAATTTGGGCAATAATTTCTTTTGTATAATTTTTCAAAATATTTTGAAGCGTATTTCCTCAACGTGAGCAAAAATTTAAATTAGTCACGTGATCGTGAGTAGAAAAAGTCTTCGTGCGTCATTGTTATTGAGTGAAAATTCGCTCACGTACCCATCTCTAGTCCGAACACATACGATAAAAACTACCACTGGATTTAGTGTACATATATGAACATTAATAAGAGCGATGAGTAGGGCTCCCCTATTTTAGTATTTGAATTTGTTTACTATTCACATACGTATATATACTAAAAAAAAACAAATGTATTCATTTATATGTGCTTTAAATTTAAAAAAATTCTTAGCTATTGATTTTCTAATGTGAGCATAAAAAAAAATTTTTTATTCATGACAATATATCATGAATGTTTAAATTTAAGTGTTCATATATGAATTCTTCTGAACCCTGATATCCAGACAACAATTTTTAAGATTTTATTTCCACTGAACACGTCTGACATTTTCTTCAAAAGAGTCGTCAGATTCCTCTGCAAAAACCAAAGGTTATAAGGCATGATGCTTTAAAAAATCTCAGGATGCCTTGAACTGTCCGTAACAAACACTTTATAAACCAATGCAATATACTTAACTTGATATTTAAGCAAAAAGCAGCTTTGAGTTCTTATTGATGAAAGAAATACATTTATTTTGCATTAAACGATTAAACGCCAATTTTTCCAATTAATCTACCCGAAAAATAGATTAATCAATTTTCATCATTTTTCGAATAATGACCTAACCGATTAACCGTCAGGGTCGAATAATTGGAAACACTACTAAAAAGAGAAATATAATAATCGAAGATAGGGACGATATTAATTAAAATAGCTTTAAAAACAAAAAAATAATTAACTAAAAATACATACCTTTGACAAAAGAACTTACATAATTTTGTAAAAAAAAGTTTAAAGACTTTTTTTAAGACATTATATTTTTGAGTGCATTTTTGGCAGACCAAGGAAGCTGAAATTTTAAACTTCTAAGATTTCTTTAAAAATTCATGCCAACCAAAAGTATCTTGAAAAAACTTTTCGTTTTAAATTGTTTTGTAAAAAGTCCACTCTTATGTAATTATGTCAATAAGAATTAGTCATTTATTTTTTCACATAAAGGAATAAATTATGATTTTTTTTATTTAGTGAATTGTAAGCATCTTAAGTACCAAACATTTTTTTTTTACAAAACTTGGTTGTCTTTAATATAAAGTTTTATACATAAATATAGAGTTAATAGTAGTAGGAAAATACGAAGAATATTAAACATTCTAAAACAAATAATAATACTCAAGAAAAAATACAAAAAGAACAAAAAATTACATAAAAAAAAAAAAATAAAAATTAAGGACATTTTCATAAACTTATTTAAATGAAAAAGTTTAAATTAAACCATAGTAAAGGTTTAGCAGATAGTATAATAGAAGCAATATTAGAGAGCTTTATCGTTATAAAGAAATGTAAACATTTTCATTATACAATATAAAATAGATAGTAAATAAAAAGAAAATAGACATTTGGTAAGATTTTGTTTTGGAAAATATAGGTATGTATATAAATGCGTTTTGTTGTTCCGTTTTCAAAATTAAACACTTGCATTTCCCATAACTTTCCAACCATTTACCAGAAACCACCGGAAGAATGACCACCGGGTGGTACACGCGATTTGGTTGAAGTATTATTTGCAGCACCACCATTATTAGAATTTGTTTTGGTATCTGACCTCTGATTGATAACTGATTCTTCTTTCTTACTTGGTTGTACTACTTCTTCACGCAATTTTTCCACAGCTGCGTTGGCATCGGTTGAACCCATACAAGCATTTAAATTGGAAGAATTTTGTTGATTATATTTAGGACGTGGAGCATTAACACTAAGTTCGGGTTCGGCAAATATATTGGAATGGCCACCGCCAGGTGGTTTTAAGACACGACTTGAGGGACGGGCACTATTGGTCAAGCCAATTTTTAATTCAGTTGAAGTCATCGTCAGATCTACATAAAATATAAAAAGAAGGTAAAATGGAAATTTGAAATAAATCTTTACTCAATTAAACGTAATTTAAAAAAAATGCACACACCCTATTCTTTGTATTAATTTTTAGCAAATGACTTCACTGTCTTTTTTTTATTTTTTATAATATGCGCGAATACTAAAAAAAAATGAATACAGCAGTCAAATGATAGATGAAATTGCAACGGAACAAAGAAACATGTACGTCTGTATGTTTGTACGTGTATGGAAAAAAGTACATCACCAAACGCCAACTACAACAACTACTACTGCACGATAAAAACAGCCAGAACTTTCACAACTTATTATTTTTAAATTTCCTTTTGTCTTTCTCTTTTTTCTCTTTGAGGTTTTAGTCGTTATTATTTTTTATGATGATAATGTTGATTCTACAAAGAAAAACTATTTTAGGAGAAAATGTTTTTCTGTTAAAATAATAGGGGATGGTAAGGTGAAATGGACAGGGGGGTGAAGTGAAAAATTACAATTTTTATCACATTTACGCATTTTTAGAAATTCTAACAACTGGGTCTTGGTGCTTAATAAAATATTAACACTTTTATATTCCATATTTATATTTCGTATTCTTTTCATCAGGGTACGTTCAGAAAAAAAGTTAGTAAAAAAAATTTAAACAGTTTTCGTCCCAGTTTACTATATTTGTACTGATTTTTAGTAAAAAAAATTGAGTAAATTTTTTTTGTTATTTACATCTTACAAATTTCAGAATTGATGCAGAATATTTACAAACTTTTATTGCTAATTTCAGAAATCATTTTAAAAATTTTTGAAAACCGATTTGCTAAAATTAGCAAAACAATTTCCTAATTTTAAAAAAAGTGGATATTGAAGTAAAATTTTTTTCTAATAATAATACTTACAAACTTAAATTGCCTTAATATAAAGCAAAATATTAAAATTTAGTAGGAAGCATACATTTTTTACGCTACCAAAATATGACAGCGCTACCTGTTGTAACTGAAATCCCAGAAAAATATTGGAATTATCGAGAACATTGTATAGAAGATCATAGCTCTCGAGGAGACCTATAACATGCACCTATTTCTTAAGGGCTTGCTCGACCAAGAATAATAGAAATTTTTGCAGGTCATGGAACAAAAAAGTTCCGAAGAACACAATAGAATTCAGAAAGTACTGCGTGTTCCATATATTTAAATGAATATGTCAAGATCTTTCACGGGTAGTAGTACAGCGTTTCTACACCGAAGCTCCAAATGATAGACCAAGAACAATAGAAATGTTTGCAGGTCGTGGAACAAAAATGTTTAGAAAAACAAATAGAATTTAGAAAGTACTGCGTTTTCGATTTTGGGTGCGGCTTAAGTAACTATATGATTTGTTTTTTAAATAAATATTGAATCGAATGAAAAAAAAATTGAATGATAAAAGTAATGTTTACTTCATGTTATTTTTTACATTAATTATAAAAAATAATGTCAGTTTAATGAGAACCGTTTTTTCTAACGCAATAATGTGCTTGACCCCAGGCTTCCTACAGGGGTGTTTGTCTAATGTGAACACAGGCCAACATCAACATATGTTTTCTATACAAACCTATGGAGAGTAACTTTGTACGTAGATGTAAGATCATTTCATTTTTCAATAAAACAGTAAGTTCATAACCGTGCTTCAAAGCATTTCATTTGCTCTCATACACAACAATTGGCGACGAGGATGGGATATATGATTATTTTTTATCGGGCTGTAAAATATATATATTGGCGATATTGAAAAAATTTTAAAAAATATATTTTTGATTTATTTCAGAAAATAAGTTTCCTTTTTGAATTTGCTGAAAAAAATGGGAAAAATCAGCGTGATTTGTGAAAACTTTTGCAAATATAGGCAAGTTAAAATTGCATTTTACCAATTTAATTATAATTTTAATATAACTTACACATTCATAATCTAAACAGTCTTTAGTATTTAATTATTACATTAAAAGGGGGTTTGAATTTATAGATTTTGTCTAGATAAAATCTGCGAAAATTTGATGATGGGAAATCGGGCTCAAATACATCAATTAGTTTGTATTCTCCACGAAAGCTTTGATTATATCATTTTCATTACATTTTGGTTTTTGTATAGCTTTTCGAAAATACATTTTCTTTTTTTTTCAACTGAAGAAAAACTTTAAGATTTGTCGGGGTCATCAAAATAGGTTTGTTTGGTTTTTCGTTGGAGTCAAATCTCTTTCCGCCGAGCCATTTCTTCAGGTTTGCAAACAAGAAATATTTACTCAGGGCTAAATCCGACGAAAAAGGCGGATGAGGGAGCAATTCTTAACCAAATTCATGGATTTTTCATTCCCATTTTCTCCTCAAATCTCGCGCTAGTCTGCTATCAAACACAAACTAAATGCCACAGCTTGCTCAAATTTTGACAGGAGTTAACTGACAGATGCCTATCAGAGGACTGCAAAATCAACTTTTTTCTTGATTTAATCATACACAAAAATTCTTGTTCACTTTTAATAATTCAACAAAATTCACTGTAGAATAAAATCAGCATCATGTTACTGAACGCGTAATTGGAATCAGTGTGAATCATCTGTCGTTTATGTTTTATGCAAATGTAATCACTTAACAAAAAGTCAGCGTTGAATATATCAAACAACAAACAACACGTATGAGTTTATTCATAATTAAAACAAAATAGAAACACATTGTATAAGGGGGTGGTTTTGTAGAAAAACATTTTATATATGTATATTAGGGTGGGTCTAAAATCCGCTTTTTTAGAATTTTTATTAGTAATAAAAATATTCTTATTTGTGAAATAAAAATATTTTTTTGGAAAAAAAATTTAGGTCGATATCTCAGGCTTGCCTAATCCGGAAAAATTTAAATATTGTCTAATTTTTTTTTCATCTATTTTGATTGGAAAATTAGGCAATATTTAACTTTAACCGGATTGGGCGAGCCTGAGATGTCGACCTAAATTAAAAAAAAAAAAATTCACAAAGAACAATATTTTTGCTATTCCTAATGAAAATTATAAAAAAACATATTTTAGACCCACCCTAATATACATATAACGTTTATCAAATATGTTTTTTTTACAAAAACCACCCCCTTTTTATAGATAAGAAACTATTTTGTTTTAATTATGATTACACTCATACACGTTGTTTGTTGTTTTTTCTGATTTATTCTACATCAAAATAATTATTGTTGGCGCGAATGAACAGAATAAAACAATGGTTTAACAACGACCGATGATTATAAACCAGTGACAAAATAATTTGCACATCGTTTGATTGATTTAAAATCATCAACAAATATGTGTGTTGGAGTATATTCAGCGTTTGAACGCAAACACAATTTATTCTTGTGTTGATTGCGTATGAACGTTTTGCAATTAGCAAATCCAGTTCTCTGATGCCTATGGAAAGAAGCATTGTTGCCCTTTCAGTTAAGAGGCGGGAAGTTGAAAAAATGACAGACCCGCCCTCGTATAAGCGATATGGAAAATGCATGAAATGTTAAGCTGAATATGCAGATGATACCTTGATTTTCACAGAAGCAGCTATGGAGGAAATATGTCATGAAAATTTTAAAAATGATATTACATACATATATCATTTTTAATATTAACGAAATCAAAATTAAATTGATGGAAATCAACATGAACGCAGACATAACATTCAAAATGAATGATGTAATAATAGAAAAAGTAGATAATATAAAATATCTGGGTTTTTAATAGACAGATTTAAACTATAAAGATCATTTCGAATACATAGGTAAGAAAATTGGGTTTTTTATACGTTTAAGAGTGACAATTTTAATCGCAATAAACATCTATAACACTACGATAAATCCACATTTTGAATATGGATCAACCATATATTTACATGCCGTTTAGACCAACAACCAACTAGGTTGCAAAAACCAATATATAGCCTCATTTTAAAATAAAATTGTTTACTAGATTTAGCAAAAGCTGCAACTTAATTCAATATTTTTATATAAAAAATAAGAATGGGGAGTGCATCCGAAACCTGATCGAACAAATAAGACCACAGCGAGCAGATACAAATGCGATGCAAAAATTTTTATTTTACCAAGGATTGAATCTACAATATGATGCCGAATGATGTCAAGAATAAAACAAATATAAATCTTTGGAAAGAAAACTGTAAATTTTATATAAACAAAATGTTAATTTTTATTCAGAATATATACTATTTTGTTAATTAATATTGCTACGATTTTTTAAAATCGTTGATTTATTTCCTTTTAAATGAATCTAGTTATTTTTTTATTGCAAATTATAAACACCCTTGAAATTCTTTTATAGCTACTCTTTAAATCCAAACTTAAAACGATTATACAAGAGACTTTATTTAAACTCTATTAAATTTACACTCCCACAGAATACACAATTCAATTAATCGTCAATGCTTCCTCTTTAGCGTTTTTTTTAAATTTTATTACAAAATTTTTTATATTCAAAGGATGAGAGAATTTTTAAAAAAAAATAATTACATTTTTATTATAAAAACAAAAACCGCTCAAATCGCATTCGAAAAATCCATGTTTGCAACACTACCCAAAAAAGTTAAAACATAAAAACCAAAACAAAAAAAAAAATTGGCTCTTGTTTCTATTCCAGAAGCATAAACGCATATAAAGACATTTATTTATATTTTTTATTTATTAATCCATATTGTAATTGTAATATTTTTTAATGGAAAAAAATTATTAAACAGAAGTTGTTTAATAAAACTTTGCTTTAAAACCCACGGAACGGATGGAATGAAATAAAATTGACAGATTATGAATATTTTTTATATCGAGAATGGGAATCGCCCAAAATGAAAACATGAAGTGAAAAATAACTGGGAAGTGAAAATGATAAATAATTTATCACTTCGCAAAGCAACTTTATTCGGAATTGCCCTCCTGGCTACTTTGAGAATGTTCTTTTGAAGTTTAACGGAAGAATCATTAGTTATGATGAAGGGTTGCCATTTAACTGTTTTATATTTCAGGGCGAACGTATGGGGATTTATGCTTCTACGAGTGAATGGAAATTAATTAACTTAATTTCCGTAACAATATGAAATGTAGAGTATTCAAAAAACCGGCCTTTTGAAAAAACCGGTTTCGGTTTTCTTCGAAAAATATAATTTTAAAAAAACCAGTTTCGGTTTTTTTTTAAATTTGGATAAAAAGCTTATATAATTTGTTAATTATGTAAAAAAAACAGAAATTTAATACATAAAGTAATAAAAATAAAAAAATACATTCTTTAAAAAAAAAATATTATTGTATTTCATTTCAACATTTCATTCATTGGTTTTAATATTTTTTAATATAATATCTTAAAAATAAATATTATAAAACTATATTCATATCAAATGAATAGAGATAATTAAGTTTGTAAATTGGGTAAAATTAGGTACGTTAGTAATTTGAACGTTTAAAACGTTTGGCATTAAATAAGTTTTTTTATTATTACATTTTAAATATGTAAAAAGTAAATCTATTTTTCACTTCTATAATAATATTTTAGAAATAATATGCAATTTAAATGTTTCGTTTTAAGACGATTTTTTTGTTTGCTTTTGATAAAGCTAGAAGTGGAAAATACTATTTCACTAATAGTAGATGTTGGACAAATGGTCAAGAAACAATTATATAAATTTTCCAACTTTTCAGTTCTTTTGTCGCATTTATCAAGATATCATATAATGATGAATGATTTTGTACAGTCTCTTTTTTAGGATTTTGAATACTGTTTGTTGTGTTATTTAGATCAGAGGGTCAATTCTCGTTTTGTGAAACGGTGAAATGAAAAGTTTTTTCACGTTTTCATAGTACTTTTGATTCGCGTTCTGTGAAAAAATGTAAAGAAATATCAAAACGTTTTCATATGAAAAAAAAAGTGGAACGAAACAAGATTTTTTTCACGATTGCACAGCACTGGCGATTCTTGTTTTGTGTTACAGTGCAAACAACTGTCAAGAAATTTTCATATGAAAAATTTGTTTACACAGACTATTTATAAGTGAAATAAACATGGAGAAAGTTGTAAGAGGAAAGCATGCGTATTAAATTAATTATTTAGAAAAGCATATGGGCATAGCAAATAATAAGTAAGTTGTTTAATTACCATAAGCAACCTTCTATAAACCCCATATTTACAGCTTTGTAACTGCAGATGGTGCCAAATTTAGAGACGAAAAGTATAACGAATTAGCCGCGATCCTTAACAGTCAAAAGGACGGTGAAAAATGGAAAAAAATTGGAGCGACTTAAGGTTTATTTATTTATAGTTTATTTATATACTTTATGAAATGTTTTTTTTTTTCTTTAAGTAATATAGTTCACTTAAGCAAGCCGATATAAATCCATGAAGTATCCGTCGGTTGTCTTCTCGAATGAATTTTGGCCATCACGAAGTATGCGTCTCAGCACTCTCTAAAAATTTCTATAAATTATTTACTGCAATGAAATGCTTGTAACATCATTGTCTTACCTTTTTTCATCCCGAATTCTTTGAGTAATATCCACACGCAGAGAAAAAACATGATTAATGAATGGTCACTACGACCATATTTATTCATATTAGCCTAATAAATTTATTATAGCCCTAGAATAAATTGAACAAAAATTTTTTGTCTTAAGCATTTTTAAATTCATCATAATAATATTTTATGGTGATTTACACCATAAAAATTAATTTATGTGAAATGTTTGCTACTATAATATATATGTTTTCAACTATACAATTAAAATCATAATATTAGTTGCACACAAAAGTGTATATTTATTACAAAACATGATGTTTGCCTTTAAACACATTCTCTAAATGAGCAAACATTTATTGTCAAAATAAACAGTGTGTGTTTATAAAACAAATAAAATTTTCTGCCGCGTCATTTTGAATTCGCCAGCGATAGTTAATAAAATGAGTGAGTACAAAATAATAAAAACATTTTTCGGGGAGCAAAAGGCCATGCTGCCTTGCAAATTTAATGATATAAATTATTATACGTTTATTGAAACAGTAAAGTAATTTATATACATATAATAAGATAATACATACCTAAATTCATACATGTATAAATACGTATAAATTACATTGTCTTTCTTGCAGCCAAAAAAACATACAACATTAAAAACGCTATTGAAATTTTGACGCAGAATTTTGTGATAAGCCCCGAATTTTTTTCAATAACAGTTCAACAATATATTGATACAGTCGATTTCATAATAGAAATTAAAGGTACGTGTGCATATATAAATGCAGTTATTTAATTTATATTTTAATGTATATATGTATACCTTTTTAATAAAAAATAAATCTTTGAAATTACATTTTGTTGACATAGACATTTTGCATGGTATTGGGAAATATAGGAACATGGATTGAAAGACCGTTTGCGTTTTTCTTGTGAACATAATAATATGTTTGAGATAATTAGCTATAAACATTATATCTGAACATATATTGTTACTTAAGACGTGTTTGACACAATCATAACCACAAACATTAATGATAGTTTGCGATTGTGATTGTATCAACCATGTTTTTTCTTTGCGTGCAATAATACAATTAATCCAGATTTTTTATATAATTATTTAAAATACATTTTACGAACTTAATTCACTTTTGTTTACGTTTTTCTCTGTTTTGACATTTGCTTTAAATTTTGGATAACACAGTTACAAAAGTTTCATGGGTACAATGCGAATGAAACATTTTTTTCATTATACATACGAGAATCGCAATTTATGTATTTGTGAAAAGTTCGAATGAAAAGGGCTTATGAAAACGAAAATGAAAAGTTTTTTTTCACTTCACATTATCACAGAACGAGAATTGACCCTCAGAAATTAAACTATTTGAATTTGGAATAGTTAAGTCTTCATCGGAATCTATCAGACTTACATCTAAATCTTCATAACCAAACAAACGATTATGTCTTCGGAAAAAAAAGAGGCCAAGTAACCCAGTTGGTAATGTAATTAAAAAAAAAAACCGGTTAACCGAACAAAAAATACCGGTTTTCGGTTTTCTTCGAATTTACAAAATATTCGAAACCGATCGGTTTTTTTGATAATAAAGAAACTGGTTGACCGGTTTTCGGTTTCGGTTTTTGAATACTATAATGAAATGTCAATTAAAAGTATTTTAAGTACTACTAATAAAATTATAATAAAAATTTTTATATAGAAGTTATGAATTTAATTTACAAAAAAATGTTTCAGAAATATTTTTATAAAACTCTGGTATGATAACTGAATTTAGCCGCCTGCTATAAAATATTTTCTTGTAAAAAACGTCAAATTTGTATAAACCTTAAAAAATTGACACTGAATGGAATAGCAATTTCATCTGAAGAAATTTTTCTAAAGAAAACTAAAATAATTTTTATTATTGTAATTTCTATAAAATTCATATAAACTTGGTTTTTTGAAAATAACAAAAATTGCGAAAAGTTGATTTCGCTATTACCGATCGATTAGTTTATTAATTATATTTAAAAATTTTATTATGCATTATTTTGAATTTTAATGTATTTCCATGAAAACCATTAAAACTTATCAGCATAGAAGACGAAAAAGAAAAATTCAATGTAATTGAAGCACAAAAAAAAGGAATGTCTGTTCCCCCACAGGCATTGGTTATTGGCCCCCTTCTGTATTTAATGTTGGAAGATGATATCTAAACTTTATTTGTGATAGAAATGATAATTTCTTTAGTCGGTGATAAACTATTCAACAAACTGCATTTTAAATTGGATGATTGATAATTAATAATCATTTAATACAATAAAGACAAAGGCAATGTTATTTTCGACCTCGCACAATTTTGTTCAGGATATATATTTATCTATTAATGGAACTAGTATTGTGTTTGTAAACCATTTACATATCTATTTTGGGTGTAATAATTGACTGCAATTTGACATTTGAACATCATATAAGATATCTTACGTGAAGAGTATTTTTTTTTATTTTATTTAGTTATTCATTTATATTCACATAACCTGTACAACAAGATTAAATCTTATAATAAAAGTGCAGGAAATCAGTTTCTGGAAGAGATATTGCAAATTATATAAAAAAAATTTACATTTATATTCTAAAAAACGTATTTAAGAAATTTAATTAGATTGCAATATTGTTAACATTGTCAAAACACAAATAAAATCAGCTAAAAAAATTAAAAGAAGATCTCTCCAAAGACTGCACGTCTTTAATATAAAGTGACATTCAGATACATGATAACGATGTTTAGGTACTATTGTCAAAAAAAGAGCTGAGGAAGAAGTAGTTAAACACTACATCTACTGAACCCGAAGTGGTGAAAATTTCGGTGAATTATTAATGATTTTAACATTGGCGTGTCATTGGGAGGAAGTAGTTTGTTTCATTAGATTACGGAAGTTGCTAAATATAGGGAATACAAAATAAATATAGGGAGTGTCTTTGTCAATTCTCGTTCTGTGAAACGGTGAAATGAAAAGTTTTTTCACGTTTTCATAGTACTTTTGATTCGCGTTCTGTGAAAAAATGTAAAGAAATATCAAAACGTTTTCATATGAAAAAAAAGTGGAACGAAACAAGATTTTTTCACGATTGCACAGCACTGGCGATTCTTGTTTTGTGTAACAGTGCAAACAACTGTCAAAATATTTTCATATGAAAAAATTGTTTACACAGCCTATTTATAAGTGAAATAAACATGGAGAAGATTGTAAGAGGAAAACGTGCCAGCGAAAGCCAAAAGGAGTATTTAATTAATTATTAAAAAAAGCATGTGGACATTGCAAACGATAAGTAAGTAGTCTAATTACCATAATCACACTTTTATTAATCCTATATTTACAGATTTGTAACTGCAGATGGTACCAAATTTAGAGACGAAAAGTTTAACGAATTAGCGACGAGCCTTAACAGTTTAGTGGGACCCAAAAGGACAGTGAAAAATGGCAAAAGTATGGCATATTTATTTATAGTTTATTTATATTCTTTATGAAAATTTTTTTCTTTAAGTAATATTAGACTTCATACGCGCGCCAAATATAGTTCACTTAAAGTAAGCCGACATAAATCCATGAAGTGCTTGTCGGTTGTCATCTCGAATGGATTGTGGTCAGCACGAATTATGCGTCTCAGCACTCTCAAAAAATTCCTATAAATTATTAAATTATTTACTGCAATCAAATGCTTGTAACATCATTGTCATACCTTTGTTCATCCGGAATTTTTTGAGTAATATCCAATAATACAATTAATCCATATATTTTTATATAATTATTTAAAATAAATTTTACGAACTTAATTCGCTTTTGTTTACGTTTTTCTCTGTTTTGACATTTGCTTTAAATGTTGGATAACACAGTTACAAAATTTTCATGGGTACAGTGCGAATGAAACATTTTTTTCATAATACATACGAGAATCGCAATTTATGGTTTTGTGAAAAGTTCGAGTGAAAAGTGCTTATGAAAACGAAAATGAAAAGTTTTTTTTCACTTCACATTATCACAGAACGAGAATTGACCCTCAGGACACTGGTATGCAAAATATGTTTTCAATAAGGCATTAAATGACTGCAGGAATTAACCATTTATGGACCAACTAAATAATTGTTTTTATTTACTACAATTATAAATTGTTATAAATAAATATGACTTTATAAGTAATGTAAACATATTGGATGTTGTTTAAAATAACTTCTTACAAATCAAAAAACTTGCACTATTAACTTCTTTGGATGCTCTGAAAGAGATTTGTAAAGAATAACATTCATTTTATTTTGCTGAGATATAATAAAAATCTTATTAATCCAGTTTATTTCAATTTAAGAATTATCCATAGTACTATATTGTCGCTGTTTCTACATGGTTTGGAGGTATTTTCAGATACTTGTACCATGTTTCTACATAACAAGTAATTTCTCAAACAGACAAGCTGTACACAAACAAGTACGTAAGCGAATGAGTTTTTATAGTACACTTGTCTTACTTACGTTTTGTTACGTTGTTTTTTTTATATTGTCAAATTACATTATTGCCATAGTATATAGTTTTGTATTTTGTTTACTTTTTTTATGCTAAAATACAACTCTTTCATTACTAAATGGCAGCTCTAGTACAAATATAAACGAACAGTTATTTTTTATTTACAAAACAAAGTTAATTTATATGAATAATTATTTGTGAATAAAATTTATTTATTAAAAAAAAAATAAAGGAAAAAAATGTTTCCATCTATTGAATTGAATTTTGATAGTGATTCAAGTGACGGTGATGGTGTAGACATTCGTTTATGCCGCAGAAATATCCGAGATGCCTTAAATGTATTGGATCTACCGCAAGAGAGGTGAGTAAAAACAAAATTTAAGTTCTTTTCATTTATGTAATTTTTCAGTTTCATTGCTACATTTCGCATCAACAAGGAAGTTTTTTCAATGATTCTTAATGAAATACAGCCAATATTAGATGAAGAAAACAAAACAAAAGAAAACAAAACAAATAAAATACTCTTTTGTGATACACACAATTACTTTTTTTACTTGTATGTTTTTGACAGTATGGACAATTGAAATTGTTTTGTAGAAACCGCAAAAAGAGTTACACTTACGTTTTCACTCAACAAAACTTGACATTTGTATTATAGAACCGCAAACTAATTTTTAATACTCAATTGGGCAACATTTTTGAGAAACTTTTTATCTAGAAACATGTCATTGAGCTTATAATATTAGGAATATTCAAGCTGTGTTTATGCGGCAAGCAAATAAAGTTGGCTTGTCACTCCCATATAAATTTGACATAAACCAACGTTTAAGGCTCCATTAGCCGACCGTTGAAAACGTAGATGTAAAGTAAATGTAGATGTACCGTAAACGTAAATGTAATTGCGATTATGGAATGCCTAAAATCGTGTCATGTGTTTTTGACATAAGCAAAAAAAAGTTTGTGTGTACACACAAATTAGTTATTTGTTTTAAGCCTAGATGGCGGCTTAAAACAAATTATTTCATTTTTTGTCTTTTATTTACCCAAAATGTATAGCGAGGATTTGTTCATCAGTTTAAACCTTTTGCGTTTATGTAAAGAAAAATCATAAAACGCCGAGTGAGAGGGTGGGGTGTTCGACCCATAAATAAAGACTATATCATTGGTGGTTACAATAAAAAAGTTTTTCGATCTATTAAAAAAGTGATGAACAGTTTTTTATACATACGCGTATGCCTCGAGAATTATTTGACGTACTTTTGGGTATGGTTCGTGAAGAACTTTAGCCGAGGCAACGGATTGGACCAGAAAGGCGACTTTCAATTACCTTATTGTAAGAAAGATGTGATTTATAATAATGTATGTATATCCATGTAGTTTGTTTAAACATATAAGCTATTTTTTAGGTATTTGGGACATGGATGTTCCCTACAGTCGATAGCTTGGAGCCACAAGCTCGGAAAATCTACTACCCGAGCCATTGTGCTAGAAACATGTGAGGCATTGTGGCGTATTTTGTCGCCACTTTACCTAAGCTAGCCATCAACATCCCAGTTTCAGGACATTGAAAACGACTTCAATGCTTTATGGAATATACCAAACTGCGTGGGTGCTATATACGGCAAGCATATAGCCATTAAGTGCCCTTTAAATTCTGGATCGATCTTTTACAATTATAAAAAATATTTCAGTTCGGTGCTTTTGCATTTGGTGCGACTGCATTTATTTCTTTAAAAAAATTAAACAAAAAGTAATACAGCTGTTCGAAACATTGATGGTAGTTCAGTGTGTTTGCATTATTTGTGGGTTTGTGAAAAAAGTACCAAAGTTATTAAGATGGTACGATTTACTATTGTAAAATTTTTAAAATTGTTATAACTTTTATAAGCAAAGCTAACAATAAGTTTTATACATTCATTTACATATCTAATGCCTAAAAATAAGTAATTTTATTTATTTTGAACATCGTTATTTTTTTATTTATAAAGTGTCATTTTCATTACTTTATTGCAATCTTTGTTACGATTGTTTTAATTCTTTTTGATTACGAACGTGCTTACAAACATTGTACGCATGTACTTATACCATTATTTTGCAATTCTTTAAGAATATGTACATATGAACGTTAATATGTTGAATATTATCAAAAAACTTTTGCATCAAATACCCTGAAAGGATTATCAAAGTCTCTTGTTAGATTTCATTTAGAAAACATTGACACAAGCAACTTAATTTATCAAATATTTCGTGTATAAAAAGAAGATTAACAACTTAAAAGCTTAAAATATCAAAAGAGTCAAAATTACTTAAAAAGGGTTTTTGTGCCCCACTTCTGTTTGCTTTTAAATTTACCATCACTGGCTACATCTGTCACGTAACCTCGTAATGAAATTCTGTTTTCAGTAGGTTGAGACGTTACGACTACGTACCATTTCAGTCGGGTAAGCATTTGCATAGCTTTTCGTATAGCAAAAAAAAATCAGCTGATACATTTACATGTACATTTCTACATTTACGGTCGGCTAAATGTGCCTTTAGTGTTAACGCTTAACGTTACTTATGTCAAATTTGTAGAGGAATCGCAGAAGCCAAAGTTGATAACTTCCCACATAAACACAGCATCAGTTACTCTTTAACAGAGACCACATAGCTTATTGAATCAATATGGCGACTAGAAAATGATTAAAAGGAAATGTCAAAATTGTTATGATATACAGAAAGGGATAGATATACAAAAAATATATGTACCATACAATTTATATGGAGTTTATTTTTTTCCATCTCATTTTGCCAATGTAAACAAAAACTTTTTGACATATGTCATTGGTAACCTCCTATCTGTGTAGTTTGTGATATATATTCAGTAAGAATTCATGAACATATTACAAAACACGTTGTTTTTTTTCGAACATGGTTTTATTAACCCATTTCTATTGAGTTTTCAGTATATATTGTCATTCGTTTATACCGATTTTTTCAGATTTACTAGATCTAATAGTCTAATTGCACAGTTATTTAATGCACTGCGAGCATCCTTCAGGCACTTTAATTATAGTGACCATGTGTTAAAAAGAAAACTTTTGAATAATTTTCAATATTTACAAAAATTTTCTTACCTCTTTCACAATTTTTTGTAACAACAACAGAGTTAATAACTGTTACAATAATCCTCTTTCTCGTTTCAATTGAAACAGTAAATACTACATATTATTACGGAAATTTGATTCACCATTTACTCTCAGAAATATGCCAACTATAACTAATGTTGCATTAGTGCAGTGCTGTTCATTGCATGGGACAATTGTCCCCTGCTCCACTCACATGTATTCTTACGCTCTTGCTTTTAGTCGTCACTGAAACAGCGACGAATGAACACGTGTGGCGGGTGTATGCTGATTTTTCTTTAATGCACTGAAAAAAATTAATAGCAATGTAGGAAAAATATTTTATGATAATATAAGATCTATAAAAATCTTTAATAAACTTATACAAAAAACGCATTATATTAATATAAAAGTTGAAATGTTTTTAAAAATTGGAGTCCGATCAATGTATTGTATTTTATTTTTTTTTTTTCTTCCAAAAATACTATTTTTTTATTACAGATATTAATATGAAAATATAATGAAATCATTAATATTATGGAAAAAATTTACAACTTTTTGTTTTTTATAAAATGAAAAAAAGGCACCTAATGTAACATATATATGTATTTATTATTTTCCTTTCAAAAATTTACTTTTTGTTTAATTTATATTTTTTTACAACTGTTTAATACAAAACATTAACCCACATATGCATAGACATTTAGTTGATTCTTATAACAGTCTTATAAGGAAAGTTTGTTGTTGTTTTACATGTTAATTTGATTTAAAAGTGTGTTATAAAAATCAACAGAATGTCTATGCATATGACAGTAACAGTTTCATATTTTCAATAAAAAATAAATTCATAAAGATACTAACACCGCTATTAGCCCATTGTACATTTCTTACAGTGCAATTCTCATTTTCTCACCAACACAACTACATTTTTATTTTTGAACAGCACTGCATTAGTGTTTCTTTCAGCTTCAGCAGTGGTAAAATCTAGAAAACACTCGGCACAATGTACACAGTGGAGACACGACGATTAGAGCGCTTTGTTTCTTTACGGTATTTTAGAAAACTACGTGGAAACTACTATTTCGACTACTATTTAAGCAACTAACTTGGTGTCTACACCTTACATTATTATAAACATTTTTCAATTTGCAAACGTCACTTTTAATCGCAGAGTAACGGGACTAAATTATCTATATTAAAATTAAGGGTGGAGAACACGTATTTATGTTAATATTATATCTACTCACAATTTTCAGTCAGCCGTGCAGTAAAGTCGTTTGTTCACTAGTTGTTTTGCTTGTAATTTTTAATACAACAAAAAAAGTGTTTATTGGAATAAAAAAAAATTGTGCTCTGTTTTAAATAAAAAATGTGTAGTAAAACAAACAAAATGTCATTAAAAACAACTGCTCCATTCTTGGTGGCATTTATGTATGTGTATCTGGCGTGATTTTGACAGCTGATATTATGATATAGTTGTTATAATATTTGTTATAACTTTGTTATAATATAAATATAACACTAAGAGCAACATTAATATGGAGTCTACACGAAAATATAATTCTCTCTGCGATTGGATATGACGTTTGCAAACAGAAAAATATTATATCAATCGCAGGTGTAGACACTAAGTAAGATATGACTAACTGTAGGTGAAACAACTGTATGACAAATTATTCTGTCTCTCTTTCTTGCGTCTGATTTTCCACTTCGGCAGCTTATTATTGGTTTGGCTTACTCAGCATTTTTTTAATAATAGAGGCGAATGGATTATATTTAATATGAATATACTCTTTCTAATTCTGAAACCCGTTTTTCGATATCTGGCATCATAACTGAGATAACTAATATCAACTTTGATATAAAATTAAGAATGAAAACCATTTTCATTGTTTTTCTTTTAAATCTTTTGGCAAACTAATAATAAGCTGACGATTAATTAAATGTGTTTTGTGTGTTTAATTTGCTTATACATTTCACAGATCATATAAATGTGAAACTTTGTTGTATAAACTCCGTATCCTGTTAGAGTGTAACTTAATATAGTTTCAATAAAGTCTCTCGTGTACTTGTTTTAAGATTTTGTGTAAATAAATAGCTATAGAAAATTTCAATGGTGTTCATTATTTGCAATAAGAGATTATTATTTGCAATATGAGATTATAAAAGGTAAAATCGTAACAGTGTTTTATTGTAGTATCATATAATTATCAGGCTTTTAAATTTTAATTTAAGATTTGTCTTCTCTGCTTAAGCTGGTTTTACATACCATGAGCCAATTTAGACGGTGACTTTGTTGCATGCAATTATTGCGTGCAATTTTTGTTTGTTGGCGAACGCGGTACTAGCAAGCGGGGTAAAAAAGGCACGGTCTTCGTTTTTTGTGCATGTTTTTGTTATTTGCATATTGTATATTGCATCGTATAAATTGGCTCCATATGTATTTTATAGTGGCTTTGTCAGCTGTACAATCTATCTGTAATTGCGCATGCCTGTCAAAATTGACAATTAACAGATGGTTTAAAATTTTTGCTTTCACTTACGTTTTTAGTTTCAGCTGTTTTTGTTATGCCTTCTCTTTTATTTTTGGTGGGAGATTTGTGATCTTGAAAATAAAGTTTAAAAATGGATTCAAAAAATAAAATTACAGTTGCTCCAAAAACTGAGTGCTTACTAACAGCTTTAATATTTTAATTAATTTTTTAATCAAAATTTAGATATTTTCTTATTTCTTTTTTTATTCTCTTTTTTGCTATGAAATATAGTTTATTATTATGTACACTCTAATAAATTTCTGTTGAAATTTACCCAACTTATAGTAGGAAACTGTACTCCTACTATAAATGGGGTAAATTTACTCTGTGTGCGTAAACGAAAAAAATTACACACATTATGCGTAAGTTGGTACACACATAATAGGTCTGTACGAGGTAATTTTGGGTAAAGTCTGGTAAAATGAGAGTAAGAAAAAAATTCCCTCACAAAACCATAAAAATGCCCAAAATACTGCGAAGGCACAAAACCACATTTCATAACCAAAAATAAACGTCAAATTTATTCATATTAAAAAACAGCTTAATTTATAAAAATATTTGAAATGGCAAATATCTATTTACATTTTCAAATGTATTTTTCATTATTAAGAAGGAAAAGTTTTTTATATTAAATTTTTATTTAACTTTAATTTTTTTCAAAAATGCAAAACGGTTAATTTATTAGCAGCAGCTGATGATTTGACAATTTTACCATTTTACCCAAAACAAAAAGTACGGGTAAGTTCTGGTAAAATGGGAAACACAATTACTCTCTCATGAACGCTCTCATTTACCCATTTTTTGTTACAAGAAACGCTTTCTGGTAAGATTGGGTTCCCGTGGGTGCCCGCGGTAACGTACGTCGAACAGACCTATTGGCTAATTTCACATTGAAAGTGCGTTAAAAATAAATGAAATTTTAAAAGTAAATCGAAAATTTACTAAAATTGTGCGTAAAAAAACCTACTTGAAGAGTAAATATACACATGAAATGCTTAAAAATGCATATATATACGCGTAATTATATAAAAATAATGCGTATATTTACCAACGCATGGTTTCAATTAAACTGCAGAAAAATATTTTTTTTGAAAGAATAAATTTATTTATGTACGATTATGTATGATTTAATAATAGTGAATTATAAATACAATACATAATATATTTCGAATGGGTATTTGCTGTGATCATGGTCATCTTGAATTTAAATTCACAATATTCACAAATATTATATTTATAAACTCTTTAAAAATTAATTTTTTGTTTTTAGGTTTTATATTTTTTAAATATTTTTCAATTTCCAAATGTCAAAATATTTATTACCATTCTAAGTTAGTATATTTACAAAACTTGTGCGCAAAATTTTAATTTAAGAAAAGAATACTAATTTTAGGCACAAAGTGTTTAATTTTAAACACATTATAACTAAAAATACTTTTTGTGTCTATTATTGTATATGAAAGTGTGTACAAAACATTTTTAGGCATTTTTTGTTTATATTTACCGAATTTTCGTAATATTACATAAAACTTTACACATTTTATTGTAGTACATTTACAAACATTTTTTAGAGTGTACTAAAATTTCAAGAGATTTTAAGAACTCCAAACATTAAAGCAAAAACAAAATCTAAGTAAAATTTATGCTCTCAAAAGTGAGTGCTCATTTGTTATTTTTTAGTTTTGGTATTGATTGTAAAAATAACGGTAATTTTAGAAAATTAAAACATAGAAACTTGGGATAATAAACTTTTTAAAGGTTATTAATAACATTTTAGTGACAGGCGTAGGTTCCGAATTAGCTTTTTTAAATATAATACTGGAGATGCTTCCTAAACGAAAAGAAACTACAGAGTCGGAAAGAAAAATAATAATCTGCGTGAATCCCAAAAATCCACCAGGCAAACCGGAGAAATAGTAAAAAGACCATATTCCACCGTTAAAAAGATTATTGACAAATATAAAAATATCAAAAAATTAACAAACGAGTCAAGAGGTGGACGACCACCTTTATTATCTGAAGCCCAAAAACGATTTATAGTTCGGGAAATCAAAAAAGATCCAAAACTACCTGCTACAAAAATTACCGAGGTCTTTAACATAAAGTTTGTTTACGATATTTGTGTTAATACAGTTCGCAATGTACTCTGTAAAGCTGGTTTCCATGGTTGAGTTGCCAGAAAAAAGCCGTTTATAAGCATAGTCAATATGAAACAAGTAAGAGCGGCTAAATTCGGCTATGCCGAATCTTATATACCCTTCACCATGGTTGGGAAAAAACTGAAGTTTATATATGGACATATATGGAATGGACAGATTTATATACGGACGCCTTTAAGAGGAAGTTAACCATTTAGTTTGGTGATAAAACTTGGACTCGGGAAGATTTATGGTTCCAGAAAATAGGTAGTTAAAAAAATTTATGTTTTGGACATAACTTTTTTGTATCTGAACCGATATTTCCGAGTTTTTCAGCAAATATGTTATACTAAAGATTTTCGATCTTTTGATATATAAGACGTATCCATAGCTCTAGAATAGTGTTTGTTGTTTGTGTATAAAAGGTGGAGGTGAAAGAAAAGAATATCAACAAATCGTTAAAAGAAATCACTAGAACTGCATGTGTTTTATTTCTACAAAAACGTTTGATTTAGCTGGCAAATTTGCATTTGGGATTTTATTTCGCTTTTTTATTAAAAATATTTTTAATTTCTTTAGCTTAATTTTAAAAATTTGAAGGAAAATAGTTTATAATTTTATAAATTATTATAAGTTATGACCTAAAATAGTTGCACTCAAAGGGAAATTATGTATAAAATTTTCTTAATATATGAGAAATAAAATGGTTTAAAAATCTTTTTATAAATTCTTTTAAATCGGAGCAAAAAATAGAAATAAAACCGTTTGTATTTTGTTTGTATCAGAGGGTTTTTATAAAAATTTTGATGTTTTAGCCTATTTATGAATTATTTAATTATTAATATAAAATTTTATATAAATTAATTATTAAATGTTAAAAAAAAAACAAAAATAAACAAAAAAAAAGTCTTAAAGAAAAAAATAAAAAAAATGTACAAAAAAAAAGTGAATTGACCGGGATTCGAACCCGCGGCCTTAGAGAAAAAAGTATTTGTGACATAGCGTCTAGACAACTGAGCTATTGAAGCTCACACAAAATCATCGTCAATAGAGGTACATATATAAAAGTCTTCGTTCATTAGAGATTTGTTTAGTTTTTATTTAAATGACAAATCTTTGTATGTGTGTTGTTTGTGTATAAAAGGTGGAGATGAAAGAAAAGAATTTTAACACATGGATGTGTTTGTTAGCGTAAAATTCTACATACATATTAAACAAAGGGATTTTACCGAAAAAATTAGAGGTAGTGCTGGTTTTTTGCTAATATCTCAGCCATTTATTAACCGATCTGTCTGATTTTTAATAGCAAACAGAAATGGATCACATGTAACAGAAATAAAAAACAATCAAGTCCTCATCATGTCTGGGTTCTTCGGAAAACCCATTTCAACACACAGACGGACATCGTAAAATCAACTTCGCTCTTCATAAGGACCTAGAATATATATACTTTATAGGGTCTAAGATCAATATTGTAGAAATTACAAACGGAATGACAAACTTATATATACCCTTCCACCTGTGGTGAAGGGTATAAAAACGTCTTGACTATGCTAAAACCCATAAAGCCCATGGAATTCTGGAATAGCGTAGTTTTTACGGACGAAAGTAAATTTAATTTATATGGTACTGATGGAAGATGCAAGGTATGGAGAAAGCCTAACCAAGAACTGAATGATGCAAACCTATGTCCCACATTTAAACATGGGGGCGGCTCAGTCATGGTATGGGGGTGTATGAGTGCTGTTGGTGTCGGGAATTTACAGATTATTGATAGCATTATGGACCACAAAAAATATATTGACATTTTGAAAACACATTTGGCCCCCAGCGTACAAAAAATGGGTGTACCACCAAATTATATTTTTACACAAGACAACGATCCCAAACATACAGCCATCAATACTAGTCTGTGGCTACTGTATAACGTCCCACAATGGATGGAAACACCTTCTCAATCTCAACTCCATAGAAAACCTCTGGGAACACTTGAATAGGAAAATCAGAGAAAGGGGAATCCGCAACCGAAATGATTTGATTCAGGCTTTACAAGAAGAATGGGCGAAAATTACAGCGGGGGTGACCCAAAATTTGGTCAATTCTATTCCTAAAAGGTTAGAAGCCATAATTAAAAATAAGGGAGGACAAACCAAATATTGAATATTATAAATAACTGTGTTCTAAGTGATTTTTTTAATATCAGTCATAAGTGAGCGCTCAATTTTTGGAGATGGAAATTAAGTTAAATTTTTGTTTTTTTTTTTTTATTAAATAATATGAACTTTTTTTGGTTTTTAAATATATAATTTTAAACTATAACAAGTAAGAGCGGCTAAATTCGGCTATGCCGAATCTTATATACCCTTCACCATGGTTGGGAAAAAACTGAAGTTTATATATGGACATATATGGAATGGACAGATTTATATACGGACGCCTTTAAGAGGAAATTAACCATTTAGTTTGGAGATAAAACTTGAACTCGGGAATATAGGTACATTAAAAAAATTTATGTTTTGGGCATAACTTTTTTGTATCTGAACCGATATTTCCGAGTTTTTCAGCAAATATGTTATACTAAAGATTTTTGATCTTTTGCTATATAAGACGTATCCATAGGTCATAATACAGCTCTAGAATAGTGTTTGTTGTTTGTGTATAAAAGGTGAAGAGGTGAAAGAAAAGAATTTCAACAAATCGTTAAAAGAAATCACTACAACTGCATGTATTTTATTTCTACAAAATAGTTTGATTTTGCTGGCAAATTTACATTTGGGATTTTATTTCGCTTTTTTATTAGAAATATTTGTAATTTCTTTAGCTTAATTTTAAAAATTTGAAGGAAAATAGTTTATAATTTTTTTTATAAATTATTATAAGTTATGACCTAAAATAGTTGCACTCAAAGGTAAATTATGTATAAAATGTTCTTAATATGTGAGAAATAAAATGGTTTAAAAATCTTTTTATAAATTCTTTTAAATCGGAGCAAAAAAAAGAAATAAAACCGTTTGTATTTTGTTTGTATCAGAGGGTTTTTATAAAAATTTTGATGTTTTTAGCCTATTTATGGATTATTTAATTATTAATATAAAATTTTATTTAAATTAATTATTAAATGTAAAAAAAAAACAAAAAATAAACAAAAAAATCTTAAGAAAATAAAAAAAAAATGTACAAAAAAAAAGTGAATTGACCTGACCAAGATTCGAACCCGCGGCCTTAGAGAAAAAAAGTATTTGTGACATGGCGTCTAGACAACTGAGCTATTGAAGCTCACACAAAATCATCGTCAATAGATGTACATATATAAAAGTCTTCGTTCATTAGGGATTTGTTTAGTTTTTATTTAAATGACAAATCTTTGTATGTGTGTTGTTTGTGTATAAAAGGTGGAGATGAAAGAAAAGAATTTTAATTATTAATATAAAATGTTATATAAATTAATTATTAAATGTTAAAAAAAACCAAAAATAAGCAAAAAAAAAATATTAAGAAAATAATAAAAAAAAATGTAAAAAAAAAAGTGAATTGACCTGAGCGAGATTTGAACCTCGAACTCCACGGGCTTAGAGAAAAAAAGTATTTGTGACATGACGTCTAGACAACTGAGCTATTGAAGCTCACACAAAATCATCGTCAATAGATGTACATATATAAAAGTCTTCGTTCATTAGAGATTTGTTTAGTTTTTATTTAAATGACAAATCTTTGTATGTGTGTTGTTTGTGTATAAAAGGTGGAGATGAAAGAAAAGAATTTTAATTATTAATATAAAATTTTATATAAATTAGTTATTAAATGTTAAAAAAAAACCAAAAATAAGCAAAAAAAAAAATATTAAGAAAATAATAAAAAAAATGTACAAAAAACAAGTAAGAGCGGCTAAATTCGGCTATGCCGAATCTTATATACCCTTCACCATGGTATTCTGAAGGAGATGAATACATCGTTGGAATCTACTACCTCATAGCTCTCCACAAACAAGCGGTATCCCCATTTATTTTTTCTTAAATGTCCAAAAATTTTAATCCAAAATAATATGTCATGTAAAATCTCAAATTTATATTTTTCCATATGTTTCAGCGCTTTTCTTGTCAAATTTGGCATTTTCTAGGCAAAAAAAAGTTGGCGACACTACTATTTATTTTTTATTTATATCATTCACAATAGTTGTGAAACGTATTTAACCTACGTATTTATCTTCACACTCTTATTAAACAAAGGGATTTTACTGGAAAAATTAGAGGTAGTCCTGGTTTTTTGCTAATATCTCAGCCATTTATTAACCGATCTGTCTGATTTTTAATAGCAAACAGAAATGGATCACATGTAACAGAAATAAAAAAGAATCAAGTCCTCATCATGTCTGGGTTCTTCGGAAAACCCATTTCAACACACAGACGGACAGACGGACATCGTTAAATCAACTTCGCTCTTCATATGGACCCAGAATATATATACTTTATAGGGTCTAAGATCAATATTGTAGAAATTACAAACGGAATGACAAACTTATATATACCCTTCCACCTATGGTGAAGGGTATAAAAAGTGAATTGACCTGAGCGAGATTTGAACCTCGAACTCCACGGGCTTAGAGAAAAAAAGTATTTGTGACATGGCGTCTAGACAACTGAGCTATTGAAGCTCACACAAAATCATCGTCAATAGATGTACATATATAAAAGTCTTCGTTAATTAGAGATTTGTTTGGTTTTTATTTAAATGACAAATCTTTGTATGTGTGTTGTTTGTGTATAAAAGGTGGAGATAAAAGAAATGAATTTTAACACATGGATGTGTTTGTTATGCGTAAAATTCTACATACATATTAAACAAAGGGATTTTACTGGAAAAATTAGAGGTAGTCCTGGTTTTTTGCTAATATCTCAGCCATTTATTAACCGATCTGTCTGATTTTTAATAAAGAATCAAGTCCTCATCACGTCTGGGTTTTTCGGAAAACCCATTTCAACACACAGACGGACAGACGGACATCGTTAAATCAACTTCGCTCTTCATAAGGACCCAGAATATATATACTTTATAGGGTCTAAGATCAATATTGTAGAAATTACAAACGGAATGACAAACTTATATATACCCTTCCACCTGTGGTGAAGGGTATAATAAATGATAAATGATTTTAAAGTAATATATTAATTTTTAATTAAAATAGGAACTTACAAAATAAAAGTGGCTGTGAGCACTCACTTTTTGGAGCAACTGTATTTGCAATTTGCAGCATTATTTAAATAAAAGCTGCCATAAGATTGAATAATAAAAAAATTGAGCAAGAAAAGTTAAAGAAAAAACATGCTTTATGGAGCCAAAAATGGTTGCTAAGAAGAAAAAGTGGACTTTTCCATGCTGCTTTTTCCATTAAAATATATTGGTGACGAATTATATACTAATTTTTATATTTAATATTTTACTAAAACATTATTTGTTTTTACCTTTTCCTGAATATTAATTGTAATTATGTTTATTATTTTTCGTCATTTTTATTTTTAAGCTTAAGGAAATGGACATCCTAATAATTTATATATTTTTTGTATTACAACTCCAGAATATGTTTTTAGTTACACACATTTTCTCTGTCTATTCCATTTATTTATTTTTGCTTAACTGATCTCTTTAATTTACTGGAATTATATTTTTAATTTGGCGAGAGGTTATTTGGTTATGTTATTTTATAATTTTTGTCACTCTTGATGTAACCCTTAAGAAATAAACACCTAATAAAAATTGAAGCGCGTCTTTCATTTCAATAAAAAAAAATAATAAAACAATAAAAGCTCAGTCGCAAAGGGATCTGGTGACCAGCTTATGCTGAGGGCGAATACTGGCGTTTTTTAGCCTTATTCGAACCGGTAATCACTTTATAAAATATAATTAAATAAATTATAAAGGATTAAAACCTCTTTATTACAATATTATTAATATTATATTTATTTAATGTTATTAATATTCTTGGCGCCATAAACAATTGACTTGCAAAACAGCTGATGTCAGGTGCTTTTTCAGTTGAAAATAGAATACGCAGGCTGACATTTCCAGAAGCAAATTTTCTTTGCTTTTACTCACTAGACCAGTGATCCCCAAACACATACATTCACATTTATGTTTGTGTTGGTTGTTTGTTTTTGAGCGTAATTTATTTTTTCTCACTTTACCAGGGCTGCCAAGACATATTTGTCGCTGTCCCCGAACAAATACAAAAAAATCTACACAAATCCCCATTTTATTTTGTACTCAAACAAACAGTAAATGTTAAAAAAATAAACATTTAATGAAAGCTTGGAAAGTTCTCTATAAAATTTTATTAATACAAAAATAAACAAAAACAAGTAAAAAAGGGCTAAATTCGGCAGTGCCGAATCTTTGAATACCCTCCACCATAGGGGCTGAAGATGATATACGTATATACTAAATTTTGCATGAACTGTAATATGAATATGTTTTGTCAATTTATGTAAAAAACTTTTGTTATTTAGTTTTAGTAATGTTATTTATTTAGTTTTAGCAATGTTATTTACAGAGGTCTGCTCTGTTAGCGACTTTAACATTGTTGATTTTTACGTTAACTTAGTTATCAGAGTAACACACATATAGCTTTAAGAATGTTATTATTCTCATAGTATGTAAGACAATAAATGTAATCGAACAATAAGAAGACTTAATAACATTTTTACTTACTTAACAGAAAAAAAAAAAAAATAGATACAGAAAAATTTTACAAATTTGTATGGAAAATTTAGAGGAACCTTCACATTTTCACTCATAACTTTTGAACCGCTTAACCGATTTTCATTTTAAATACCAAACTGCTCGGGAGGATGTTCAATAATCTGGGTAAAAATAGGCACCCCCGCTTGCGTCTTCGCGTCGTGATCGCCATTTCAACAGACAGACAGACGGACATCGCTAAATCGACTTAAAATTGCATAAGGATCACGAATATACAGCGGTCGAAAAAAGTATTCGACAAACTGCTTGTTTTTCATAATCATGAAAAATATGTTAAAAAAATTCTACAAAATGAAAAATATAAAAATGCAGATTATTAGCTTAAAGTATTATCTCTTTATTTATGAAACAAAAAATACAACAAAAAACAATATTCTGGAAAAAAAATACAAAAACAAAAACATGTAATATTTCAACGCAAAAAAAGTATTCGACAACGTTGCTCTGGCTGTAATTAACGGGAAAATATTGATTAAAAATAAATAATTAATATTTAGTTGCTCTTCCTTTTTGTTTTATAACGGCTTTTAAACGCTTTGGCATTGATTTAACAAGATCTAAAATGTAATTTTGGTAAATTTTATGCCACTCTTCTAGAAGGATTGCTTTAAGCTGGTTTTTGTTCCTGAAATTTCTTTTCCTTATATTTTGCTCTAAGCAGGCCCATAGGTGTTCGATGGGGTTTAAGTCTGGGGACTGTGCAGGTGGTTTAATCACGTTTGGACAGTTATACAACATCCACAACCTTGTATTTAGGGCCATATGTTTTGGATCATTATCCTGATATCAATGAAAATCACTTGAAACACCCAAAATTTCGGCACTTGGCTTAAGATTTTCCTTGAGTAGGTTTATGTAGTACTGATGGTCCATTATTCCATCAATGAAAACTAAATTACCCACGCCTGAAGCCCCCATACATCCCCAGACCATAACACTGCCACCACCGTGCTTTACAGTAGGCACCATATTTCGCTCCTCCAACTCGGAATTAGGCTTTCTATACACCAGAACCTTACCATCACATCCAAATAGATTGAATTTAGACTCATCAGCAAAAATAGTCTTCATCCAAAACTCCATAGGCTTATTCACATGCGCTTTTGCGAAGTCAACTCGAGCTTTTCTGTTCTTTTTTGAGATATGCGGCTTTTTCCTAGCTGATCTTGCGTGATAATCGTTACTGTGTATAACATTACGCACGGTCTGAGGTGTAACATTGATATTAAGATCATGTTCTAGCTGTTTTGTTAAAACTGTAGCGTTGATCTTAGGATTTTTTTTTATTTCACGCAAGATCCACCTTTCGTTTACTTTGTTAAGTTTTTTTGGACGCCCACTTCTTTGTAAATTTTCAATACTTTTAGTTTTTTTGTATTTATTTATGATGTAGTGAATAGTTGTTCTAGGTCTTCCAAAATTTCTGCTATTTCTTGTTCAGTTATTCCCTTTTTAAAATGTGTCATTATTATTTCTTTAACATCTAAAGAAATCTCTGCACCCTTTCGACCCATTTTAACAATTAATTCAATAAATGAAATTAAGACATTAAAAAATATCAGTAATAATGAAAGACATCAATATAAATTTCAAAGAAACGGTGCTTTTCCCGTTAATCACAACCAGAGCAACGTTGTCGAATACTTTTTTTGCGTTAAAATATTACATGTTTTTGTTTTTGTATTTTTTTCCAGAATATTGTTTTTGTTGTATTTTTTGTTTCATAAATAAAGAGATAATACTTTAAGCTAATAATCTGCATTTTTATATTTTTCATTTTGTAGAATTTTTTTAACATATTTTTCATGATTATGAAAAACAAGCAGTTTGTCGAATACTTTTTTTGACCACTGTATATACTTTATGGGGTCTTAAACCTATATTTCGACATGTTACAAACGGAATGACAAACTGATATATACCCTCACCATATATGGTGGAGGGTATAAAAACTGTTCTGTAAACCAGAGTAAATTTCAGATATATTTTAAGTTTTTAAAAAATAGAAAACTCTGAAACTAAACTAGTTTTCAAAAGAATTTAAACATAAGCTTTTAATATATGAGTATATATTATTCATAATTATAAAAAAGACAAGTTTTAAAACAAAAAAATAATTAAATGCGTTGGCATAATAAGCACTCAGCTTTACCGAAGTAATTTCTGGCAATTAAAAAGGCATTCCCCCATTCTACATTTTCAGTGTTGTCTAGTACAAGCGATTACACAACCTGGTCATAAAAATAAAATAAGATAAAAATGGCAACCCTAAATAAAAGCAGCAAGCGACTACACAACCTGCGCACATGAAAGCTCAAATGAGACTAAATGTTTTTATTTAATAAAAATTCAAATTATCTTCTCATGATCTCTTCATTTGTGAAAGAGCATTCGCACATGTGCAGTGTTTTGGGGATCTCTGCACTAGACATTTAAAAACATAATTCCTTAAATTATTTTTCAAATCGGATTTAAATTTTGACGAATTAATTCGCGAATTAATTTTTCTGATTGAATTATCAAAGAACCAAATCAATTTTGAATTGATTAGCAAATTAAAAAAATAATTATTTTGATTCTGGAATATGATTTGATTCGTAAATTAAAATATTTTTTTTTAAATCACGATTACAATAATCTTAAACACGAAGGGTTTCATGGAATTTTTATAAAAGAGCCATCTCGGGATGTCTTCCGGACCTGGCCTATTTAGGTCAATATCATTTTATTATACCAAAACTAATACAAGTATTAGATAAATGCAAAATAAGTAATCGTGACGCAGTACGAATACTTGTAGCAACTGTTGAATCTTTAAAACGCGACGTAAATGATTTAGTGATAAATGAAACTTTAATTCGCCGATGCCGCAGACAAGTTCGATAAGAAACAGGACAAAAACTGCGGGATACACTGTTTAATAGATTTAGAGATGGATGGAGTAGTGTTGAGAATCAGCACGTGAAAAATGTACCTGGCGATACAATAGAGATAACAGAGTTTGCAGAAAAAAGTCTTAAAGAAAATCAACCACGGGACGTTTACAAGGAACTTCTCCAATTAGCAGTAGTTTCACTGTGGAACAAATTCAGGTTAGCAAAAGTTAGGTCGATTCTGAGAGTGAGGGGTGAAAATAGAGGCTAAATTAGAAAGCCCGTATTAAGGCGTTTGTTTATGTTAGTTCGAATTTTTTTTAATCGACCTTCAACCTTTGCAGTCAAATGCCAATTTTCAGCATATTGTTTATATGGTTTTTTGCCTATAACTCGTCGACTAATTGATATTTTTCAAATTATTGCTAGAGACCTGTGCAACAATTAAAATTTTTTAAAAAATTGATTTAGAAAATTTTTGTGTAGCTTATGAAGCAAAATGTTGAAAAAATTATTTGTTTTTCATGCTTTTTGAAAATATTTTCCACAAAACTAAGACTTTTTGCTTTCTGTTTAATCTATAATATGCTTCTCAGTTTCTTCAATAAATTTCATTTGAAAAGAAAACAATCATAATACAAAACTTGCGTTTTCCAGCTTAATATTAATTTACTTCTCATTTTTTATCTACCAATTTTGTTCAGTTTTTTTTTTTTTTGAAGAAACATTAAAAAAGAAATTGTAAAAATATGGAAAAAAATATAATTTTGAAATGTTAGTTAGGAAAAGTTTTAAGTAAAAAAAATTAAATTAATGATTTGGCCAGTTGCCGTTTAGCAGACGGCTGTGGATCAACATCACTGCTCTCTCTAATATCTTGGTCATCGCCATCATCATCAGAAAGGTCGATAATTTCGTCCAACAGATATTCTAGAATTTCACCTTTTTCTTCCCCTTCTTCCTCTTTTTCCTCGCCTTCCTCTTCTTCAAAATTGCATGTGGAGATTTCTTTCCTTTGTACCTGAAACGAAAATAGTTTTCAATCGTTAACATGTTTAAATTGTGCACTTAGACAAAGATATTAGAAAAATCTAGGATTTAAAAATATGCACACTCTATAGTTACCTTATCTCAAATGGAAGCGCAGTTTGGTGATAACGTTCGCCTTGCTCATCAGATTCAGTTGGCAACTGTTGAGCGAGTTGATCAAGATGCTGATGCAAGAGATGAATTTTGTACGACATATTAAAACCAATTTAATCGAAAGCTGCCAACATGTTTACAACAGATTGCCTGCAGTTGTCTTTGCGTTCTTTACCCAAAAGTCCTTTAATGACTGCTTTCAATGCGAGCCATGCATTTAATTCTCGGTCAATCAGAACTTGGTCAAAATCTTGACGACTCATTAGTTTCCGTATGTCGGGACTATAAACAACCCCTTCCTGAATTTTGGCGTTACTTAGTCTTGAAAAATGTCTTTTAAGCGGTTGAATACTGCTGGTCTTTTTGCGATACATTTCAAAAAATTTTTAGCAATGCAAAGTTTAATGTGGAGCAACGGCAACAAAATTTTAATTTCAGGAACAAGACTTTCGTATCAGGAACAAGACTTTCGTATATTGTCTTTAGGCCATTTCCGTCCAATGTGACTATCCAGTTATGCTATTTGTACTGGTTTCTTCCTTTAATACCTTCTCCGTATCGTGAATCCCAATCGCACAAAAAAACACGGATATTTTGGACGCCCAGATGCTGTTAAGCCTGTAATCAATGAAACTATTTTGAGGTCGCAGCAAATGCGCCACTGGTGTTCGCTATATTTGACTACTTCCAGAATGTGTTTCAAAGTGTCAGTGCTATACGCAATCGTAATATAAGGCATTCTATTTGTATTGTGCAAAAGCACAACTTTTAAGCTGATTAGTGAACTATCGATGAATAAACGCCAATCATCTTTTTTATAGGTTAACCCTATCGTCTCCATTAACTTTTCAATATCGTTGCAATAAGCGAAATTTTTTCCATCATTCACATTGAAGAACTTTTCTAACTCTTTTTGTCGTTTTCGATATGCTGTTACTTTAGTACCTTTCGCCAGCAAATTATTTCCTTTCAAAAATGAAGCCAGTAGTTCTGATTTTTTCTGAGTCAAACACAAATTTGCAACAATTCCATCCAATTGGTTTTATGTCACTAGGATTGGGTCCTTTGATGTTTCATAGGATGTACCTTCACCAGGGTCGTATTCTGAGAAGAAATCCATGGATGTAGCAGCGGCGGTTGTAGTACTGATATCTGTTTAAAGAAAAATACTTCGGTATGTTGGCACTGGAACGATATCTGAGTGCGGTAATGGTATTTGGACACTTGGCACTGCTACATAAGTTTTATTATTTGCTTTCCTTCTATTCAAAGTTTAATGGTAGTTGATACATCCATAGCAATTTTCTTCTTGATGTGGGCCTTTGTCTAACCACATCATTGGTATACCAAAAGCCATAGCCTTCTTCTTTCCACTTTTCCATTGCACAAGAGTTGAATAGCAATTAAAGCAAACTTTTTAAGGGGCATAGTTTACGTCAGTGATAAACTCTTGCGAGAAATATTGTTTATAGGCTTCCAAAAAAAAAAATCACTCGCATTGCCACATTTTTCATCGCTTGCTATGAAATGTCCACAAACATTACAAAAATGGTCTATTTTAGACTTTGGTTCCGACATTTTTAATTAAAATTTTATTAAAAGACATTAGCTTCGGCTGAGTTCCAAGCCTTAACTGAATCTTTATTTTTGAAATTAGTTCGCTTGTACCATATAAACGCAGGTAAGTTTTCACCTTGGGGATTTAAAAATGAAAAGTAATAAAAAAAAATAAAAAACCAAGAACTTTTCCTAACTAACATTTCAAAATTATATTTGTTCCATATTTTTATAATTTCTTTTTCAATGTTTCTTCAAAACTAACACTGAACAAAATTGGTACATAAAAAATGAGAAGTAAATTAATTAAATAATTAATTAACTGAGAAACATATTATAGATTAAACAGAAAGCAAAAAAGACTTAAGTTTTGGGAAAAATATTTTCAAAAAGCATAAAAAACAAATAATTTTTCCAACATTTTGCTTCATAAGCACCACAAAAATTTCCTAAATCAATTTTTTTAAAAAAAATTAATTGTTGCACAGGTCTCTAGCAATAATTTAGCCTTTACAGATTTAAGAAATATCAATTAGTCGACGAGTTATAGGCAAAAAACCATATAAATAATATGCTGAAAATCGGCATTTGACTGCAAAGGTTGAAGGTCGATTAAAAAAAAAATTCGAACTAACATAAACAAACGCTGCGATACGGGTCTTCTAATTTTGCCTCTATTTTCACCCCTTACTCTCAGAATCGACCTAACTTTTTCTAACCTGAATTTGTTCCAGTGTTTTTCTTGATGGAACGGTTTACTTTTCGGATTCTGGGAGCCCTTTAACATGACCGATGGATGTCCAAGGCAATATATTGCTTGAAAATATTTAAATTATATTTCAAAAATACTTATGGTAGCAACTTTAAATCAATCTAATGATAGTGACAACAAAAAATTGACAATTCTTCCCTATTAAATTAGCCAGTACGCCGATAAAAACATTGAGGATTTTATTTCGCAAAAAGAACTAAGCTTTTGTAAAAGATTTTCTATTTCAACGGAATTTCTAAAGAAAGATCCTAAGGAATGGACAAATGACATCTGTTTTAATGTTGGTTTGGGCATAGTAAGGAAATTTAAAGTGGTTAATGTCTCAGCAGAACTGGAGTAAAGCTCATGGAAGACTATAAACAAGTGTTGCCACGAGACCAAGAAGAGAAGCAATTGATAATGCAAACTGTTGCAGGAAACATTATCCTGTACCAACCAAATCAGGTCTTTCAAATTAATGTACATAAATATCTATATTAAACACTTATTTTAATTAGTGAACATTTTATGTAGACATAGATTTGAAAATAATAAATAAACTTCAGTATTGTAATGTTCAAAATAATAAAACAAGTAATAAATAATATTAAAATAATATTTAATTTGGTAGAAACTAATTTTAATTTTTATATGAAAATTTTAAAATTCAAGGATGTCCTTTTATCAAAAATAAACGTATTAATTTTTGTGTCAAGTAATATAAAGTGAAACATTTCAATAATTAATAGCAACTCTTGAATAACTGATAGCGATTCTTGAAGGAAGATAATTTTTTAAGTGTTCTTAATTTTACTGTAATCTTGATTTTACTGTAGTATAAATTATTTTGTGTTTTGTTTGTAAATGTGTGCATATTTTTAATGCTTATACAGTGGTTCACAGCTTATTTCAACCACTTAAAATTAAATTATTTAACTGTGTATAACTTCTATGCAAAGCAAAATATCAAAACCATTTAAATGCAGTTTTATAAATATTAAAATTTTGAGAGAATATGTAAAATAAAAAACTAAAAAAGTGGTTCTCCAAATTAGCTAGAATATGAAACGTAGTTATGAAACACAATTTCACGTCACAGCTTATTTCAACCAGCTAGTTATTTACATTTATATACATATTATATTTCTAGGAATAGCGGTAAATTTTTATGTGTATTCTTTGTTGTCATGTTTGCAATGATTAAGATCAGTTTTTAGTATGCTTTCGGCAGTCAAGTGGTTAACAGGTGCATTTTTTACAATGGGTCGACGTACTACCATAGAACAGCGTGAGTTGGTCATCAGACATTTTAAAAGTGGCCACTCGCGGCGAAAAATAGCCGAAATGGTTTGTCTAAGTGATTCTACAGTACAGAGCATAATATCTCGCTTTGTGCGTGAAAATAGAATTCATAATAAGGAAAGAAAAGCACCCAAGAAAATTTTTAATGAAACTGACGAGCGCTATATCGTTCGAAAAATAAAACAAAACCCCAAATTATCTGCTCCAAAACTAGCTGTTCAAGTTAAAAACGAATTAAATAAAACGTGTAGTGCAGAAACTATCCGTCGTGTGCTTCGCAGCAATGGTTTTAATGGTAGAGTAGCACGCAAAAAACCGTTTATAAATAACAAGAAACAACAAGCGCGGCTAAATTCGCCAAAGATCATATTACGAAAGATTCAAGCTTTTGGGAGGAAGTAATATATGCCGATGAGTCTAAGTTTAACATTTTTGGCTCGGATGGCCAAACATATGTATGGCGTAAGCCCAATACAGAGCTCCAAAACAAAAACTTAAAGGCTACAGTAAAACACGGTGGGGGCAGCGTCATGGTTTGGGCCTGTATGTCAGCAGCTGGGGTCGGAAACTTGGAGTTTATTGAGAGTACGATGGACAAAAATGTTTACCTCAATTTATTGAAATCAAATTTGTTGCAAAGTGCCCAAAATCTGGGTATAAATAAGTCATTTCGGTTCTATCAGGACAATGACCCGAAACACAAGTCGGGAATTGTCCAAACATGGCTTATTTGGAATTGCCCGCACTTGATGCAACCGCCTGCACAATCACCTGATCTTAATTGCATTGAGAATTTATGGGCAATTTTAGATCAAAACGTCCGCCAACACCAGATTTCCAACAAAAATGACCTTAAAGCTGCGTTAATGGAAGAATGGGCAAAAATAACTCCTCAAACTACCCGAAAGTTAGTGGAATCGATGCCGAAAAGGCTTAAAGCTGTTATAGACCAAAAAGGAGGCCATACTAAGTTTTAAAATGTTTAAAAATTATAGTATTTTTTAGTTTTTTTTGTTGTTTATGTTAGCTGGTTGAAATAAGCTGTGACTATTTATGTTCCTTTATTTTTTTATTTTAGTTTGTAAGTTTTATAGAATGAATCTTGAAGACTGAATAAAGTTGCTTTTTTTAAGCTATGAAAATATTTTGCAAGCCTGCATATAAATTTTTTTGATATCTCGTTTCGTTTAAAAATTATAGCCACTTTAAGTTCTAAATATTTGCTGGTTGAAATAAGCTGTGAACCACTGTATATAGCAGAATCGTTGTTTTTTTTTGCCTTATAACCTTTTAAAAAGTTTTCTAAAATCAATTTTTTTCAAATAAAACTCAATAAAATTTAACTGGCAGATTCTGATTCACCAAAAAATTCTACATTATGATTCACCTTAAAATATTTCAGTTTGTTGCATAGGTGTATCTCAAAATTAACATTTTGCGAATTTTCCACAAATTTCACATGTATTTTTCCAAGATGTATTTTTACACTAATAGGAACATTTCTAGCGAGAGTTACGGTCTAAACCTCCTAAAAAATTTGGCGCATATAACGAAGGCGCACCCTAATCTATATATTTTGCAGTGGGAAATTTGACAAGCACACTGTAAATATATACCCAAGTAAAAAAATTAATCTACAATATTTAATCATATGTAATTTTATATTTCTAATTTTCTTATTTGATCCGAAAAATGGCAGATCAAATTAGATCCAGCAATATTTTTGGGGATTTAAGATTTAAATTGATCCGAAAAATGGCAGTTCAAATTAGATCCAGCCATATATTTGATGATTTAGGATCTAAATTATTCCGAAAAATGACAGATCAAATTAGACCTAAAAATGTATTTAGGGATAAAGTAATATCCAAATTTATCCGAAAAATATCAGATCTAATTCTATCAAATTAGATCCAACAATAACAATAATATACATGGAACTAGTTCCCCTTATCTAATAATATATTATTATATATAAATATATAGTATGTCAGTATGCATTACCATATATAATTATATATTACATTAATTTTTTAAGGTTACCTTATATTTTGTTATATATAACCATATCATGTATAATCAGATCGAATTGTATCAAATTAGATCCAACAATAACAATAATATACACGGAAACTATTTTATTAAAAAACATCCCGAGTGAAAACCTTTATATATAATTATATACAATTTTAAATAATTATATATGGTCATATATGGTAACATATATAACTGGATATAATTATATCTGACATTGGTTCCTAATTGGTTATATGCTGCCACATATAATTATATATAACTAAATATAGCCCATTACATATATAGTTATTTATTTATTTATCCGTATTGTAATACAAAAAGCCTTCAAGGCAATTCTTAAAAACTAATTTAAACAATACATACAATATATATAATGGGCCGTAATCATAGTCCCGCACTAAAGTTGGCTTTTTTTAAAATCAACTTTAAATTAAAAACTTGTTATTATCTATTTTGCTATTATAGACAGAATTAAAGCCAGTTTTAAGTTGAACCGGCTCTAAATGGGTATCACATCAAATGTTCCAAATGCCCGCATACATTTTGTACTAAAAAAGAAGCAGGTGGCAACATTAATCAGCCGATTTTATTGATTTGCAATTGCAAAATGTAAAAAGGAAAAAACTTCATAAAACAGGATTGAAAAGTGTATTTTTATTAATAAAAATTTATTAACTTAATAAATGTAATGCAAAATATCGTATTTATTGATATAATTTTCCTTTTTATAATTTGCAATTCAAACATTTTTTTTTGACAAAAATTTTCTTGGCGGAAAACAGCTGTTGTGTGTTGTTAAATTGGATAGTCAACTTCAGCTAGTTTTAATTTTAAAGCAGACTTTAGCGATTTTACTTGTCTATAGTATGCCTAAATTATACTTTTAGGAAAAGTCGACTTTAGAACTCTTAAAGCATACTTTATTTTAACTATGATTATGCGCCAATACATATGTATAAAACAAAAATTAGTACACTCAAACATGATTAAATTATATATAGTTTAAGGCAAAATAATTAAACGGGTTTCAACAACTGATACGAATGGAATGAGACTTATTGTTTTTCAAATAACTTTTGGATTTTCTTCCAAAACTCTCCATCAAGTTAGTTTGCTTTAAAAACGACGGCAGTTTGCAATTAGCTTAATTATAAATTTTAACTCCAAATTTACTTTTAGATAATCAAGGTTTTGAATTAAGATTAAAAAAAAATAAAATTATTCGCGAATCAAAATTGTTTGACAATCTTTCTAGAAATTGAACGGTTTTTAACAAATAAAAATATTAAAATGGTCGTGTTTTGCGATATAAGGTTCGTCGAGCGATGTGTAATATAAATTTAAGTTTTTTGACTCATAACTCATGTTATAGATCGACGTAATAAAAATAAGTCATTGCCTTAATTCGTTTCAATTCATAGGTATGTTTCAGGCAAAGCTTTAAACATCCAAAAGTTATTTGAGAAACAATAAGGCTCATTCCCATTGCATCATTAGTGAAAAGCGCTTAAGAATGTTTTGCATGAAACCCTTATAATTATATCTAACTATATAAGGCAGATGTATTTATATATTGGCCATATTTAGTTATATATAATTATATATGGCACCATAATAATTTTTTAAACCAATTTAGCAAGAACCAATATCTGATATAATTATATCTGGTTATATATGTTGCCATATAACATCATATATAATTATATATAATCTTTTTTACTCGGGGATGTAAGCACTCAGACACTGCTATACATAATCGTTGACTTTACTAAACTTAATTTTTCGTATAACTGTGTTATACATATTTAATTGTATCTTCGGTACATATTTTATTTATTTATTATTATACAATTTCAAACCAAGCCCCTAAGCCAATATGGTTCATACACAACTCACTAAAAAAATCCTACTACATAATACGTAAATATTTTTCAATAAAACAAATTATAAATAACTTATCAAATTATAAATAACTTATCAAAAAAAAAAAAAAAGAATACAATTAACAATAAAGAAATACTAATTGAATACAAATTTTCTCTTTCTAAAAATACCCTATGGGTTATTGCGTTCAAATATATAAAATTAGTCACCAAAAATCTAATTATAGATAAAATTCAATAGACGTTAAAATAAAAAAAAAAAGAGTAATGATCGTATCGGTAGGCATATTCTTTTAATTTGTTTTTTTTAATACATTTACAGAAAAATTAAAGAATTCCAAATTTCAGCTACCCTATACTGAAAAGATATTTGAAGAATAGACGTGTTCCAAGGAGGATAAATTTTTAATTCTGTTAGAAACAAAAAACCCTACACCTCGCCTCTAACTTTGTTAAAATCACTACCTACATCGATAACTACAACATCAACTCTCTTATCACCAGAGGGTCAATTCTCGTTTTGTGAAACGGTAAAATAAAAAGTTTTTTCACATTTTCATAGTACTTTTGATTCGCGTTCTGTGAAAAAATGTAAAGAAATATCAAAACGTTTTCATATGAAAAAAAAGTGGAACAAAACAAGATTTTTTCACGATTGCACAGCACTGGCGATTTTTGTTTTGTGTAACAGTGCAAACAACTGTCAAAATATTTTCATATGAAAAAATTGTTTACACAGAATATTTATAAGTGAAATAAACATGGAGAAGGTTGTAAGAGGAAAGCGTGCCAGCGAAAGCCAAAAGGAGTATTTAATTAATTATTTAGAAAAGAATGTGGACTTTGCAAACGATAAGTAGTCTAATTACCATAATCACACTTTTATTAATCCCATATTTACAGATTTGTAACTGCAGATGGTGCAAAATTTAGAGACGAAAAGTGTAACGAATTAGCGGCGAGCCTTAACAGTTTTAGTGGGACCCAAAAGGACGGTGAAAAATGGAAAAAGTATTGGAGGTTTATTTATTTATAATCTTTATGGAATGTTTTTTCTTTAACCCTTCGTCAGGCACATATTTTGAGCCCTTAGTTTTGGCACATGGTGTCTGGCCAGACCCCTATACATTTACATGCATTTGTATGGAAATAAGGGCTGTTTGCCGTTAAATTTTTTACTAAGATAGGAAAATATTTGTTATATTTTGTGTTTCTATTTCTTTTTACTATGTTATTAGCTACCTGAGGAAGAAAAAATAGACCTGAAAAATTCTTTGGAATGAAAAGGGCAACAATTTTTTTGTTCTATATATATTTCTTTTATTATGGGTAAAGTAATAAATGTTTATGACAAAATAGAAAATTATTATGAAGAATACATTGATTTTTTTATTCAGAATTTTGCGGAAGGCAACAAAAACATAAATAATCTACTTTTGAATGTTGCTGACAAACAGGATTGTTGCATTTGCAGCAAAAAAAGCGTGTCTGACGGCGTATTTTGTCACCTTGCTGCAGTCAAATTCTACAATCTTTTTTGGCAGCTAGTGTGCCTGGACCACTGCGTGAAGCCACATTACGGTTTGCTATATTGAGAGGTCTCCCAAAGTACGCTTCAAATGCTATACGAGTTGTTGGTTGAGCCACAATGTGCGGATTATTGATGCGATTTTCAACGTTGGCCAGTACCAATTGCTTTGCAAGTTTATATAAAAATATGCGCCTTCTTTCTTTTCTTGTAATTTCATCATTTAGCTTACATATAATGTAACTTGTCAATGCCATCACATCAATCATGTTGCAGAAAAACTCGTATGTCCAGGGTCTGGTTGACCGTTTTGTTGTGTAATGAGTTAGCATTTGATCCATCGTATCGACTCCGGCTTTAGTTGAATTATAAAATAAAATTGCTTCCGGTTTCATGGCTACGCCTTCAACATATTTCGTGTAATGCACGGTTGAAATTAAATTGACTGCCTTATTTTTTTGGGCACGTAGCTGCAAAGTGCAACAAGATTTTCATGAAAACCAAACACACTTGAAAGAATTGGTCGTCTGGTGCTCTTCATAACTTCCTTAGGAAGACATCTTTTGTTTGCTCGAATGGTGCCAACAAATGCCAGCCCCATAGCAGCCAGTCGTTTAGCGCCGTTCAATGAGGTGAAAAAATTATCAGAAATAATTGTTCTGCCGCTGTTTGCGTAACAATTTGCGAAATACGTTAGAACGTTTTCACCTTGATTTATCTCCCGATTGTCTCCTTCCTTTCCAGTGTATAGTTTTCCTTTCAATGGATATTTAGTCTTAGCATCGCATGCCCACCAAACTTTGATCCCATACCTTGCAGGTTTTGATGGGATATATTGGGTAAACTTTGTGCGCCTACGATACGGAAACAACTGCTCATCGATGGTGATATTTTCATAAGGTTCATAATAATTTTGCAGATTTTCATTGAGAAAATTCCAAAGGTCCCGGATAGGAGCTGCTTTATCTGTTTGCTGTCGGAATGCCCGCGTACGACTATTATCAAAACGAATATATCTGGAGAGAGTAATGAATCGTTTGTGCGACATAGCCGCACGGAATATGGGCAGCGAATCAGAACGCCACAATATACTGGAGTCTTGCATATTATTATGGCTGAGACCAGAAGCCAACAAAATCCCAATGAATGCATCTAGCTCAGAGCTTGTCAAATCAATCCATTTTCTTTGGGTAGACTCTGGATGTTCTTCATTCCATTTTCTAATTGATTCTCGCCCATGCCGATTTGTTTCACTAATGATGACGAACGTAATATTGGTTGAGAAAAATAGCTTGAATACCTCAACTGGATTGGTGAGCCTTGTTTTTGTTCCAGATCGAAAACGCATGATATTATGCTGGCGCAAACGAGATGCAGGGGGTTCAGTTTCGTTCCATTTAGTACCGTCTTTACCATAAAAACAGCCTGAGTCGACTTCATTTGCTGCTTCAGCATCATTTACACTTTCTTCTTCTTCATCTACGTCTTCATCACTATCATAAAGTTCGTTAGGTTCAATTTCCAAATCATTTTCTATGTCTGATGCATCATCTTCTGGCACATAATCAGCAGTGTCGTCACCATCGTTTTCAAAAACATCATAATTTTCATCAGCTTCTACCTGACTTTGAAAATCACGCACTAATGCCTCTGACAATTGGGGTTGCAAATTCGCGCTACGCAAGCGTGTATTATAAATAAATTCCAGTTCATCAGCCATAATATACTAACAACGCAACAAATCTACCTACAACGTTCAATGAATAACTAACTCACAAACAAAATCAGAAGAAAGAAAGAAGCATAAAAGAATAAAGTAAATACAAATTTCCAACTCGTGCCATGTGCTTTGCCTATGTGTTCATACAAAATGCATAGGGGTCTGGCCAGACACCATGTACCAAAAGTAAGGTGAAGACTTTTTATTTGGCTTTTTTATCCTGTTCCAAGGACTTTTTTTTAATTATTAATTTATACATCGAAAGCCAACAATATTTTGGGAGATTACTTGAAATTACAGCCATGTACCTAAAATAGAAGTATGCTAAATTGAAGCAGGAAAATTAAATATGTCTGGCCAGAACCATGTACCACTTCGAGGGTTAAGTAATATTAGACTTCATACTCGCACCAAATGTAGTTCACTTAAGCAAGCCGATATAAATCCATGAATTGCTCGTCGGTTGTCATCTCGAATGGATTTTGGCCATCACGAAGTATGCACTCTCAAAAAAAATTCCTATAAATTATTAAATTATTTACAGCAATGAAATGCTTGTAACGTCATTGTCTTACCTTTGTTCATCCCGAATTCTTTGAGTAATATCCAAAAATACAATTAATCCAGACATTTTTATATAATTATTTAAAATAAATTTTACGAAATTAATTCACTTTTGTTTACGTTTTTCTCTGTTTTGACATTTGCTTTAAATTTTGGATAACACAGTTACAAAAGTTTCATGGGTACAGTGCGAATGAAACATTTTTTTCACAATACATACAAACGAGAATCGCAAATTATGTATTTGTGAAAAGTGCTTATGAAAACGAAAATGAAAACTTTTTTTTCACTTCACATTATCACAGAACGAGAATTGACCCCCAGGTCTATCATTCCTGTAAAATGTATATCCTGGTACCGCAATGACTTGTGAAGAAATATTTGACTTCAACCAAGTCTCACACCTACAATATCTAAAAGATAATCTCTAAGAATATGCCTTATTTCATCAAGTTTTGATGAAGATGATCTTGTTGTAAAACTTTGGCAATTAAAATGACCAATATTGAAACCATTGACTGTTTCCTATAATGTATGTTACAAATGTCACGGAAATCACACGAGTAAAGATTGCAAAAATGAAATAATAACAAAATGTGTTAACTGTATAAAGGAAAATAGACTTAATTTAGGACTTGATGAAAATCACGCCACAAATAACCGAGAATGCCCCGTATATCAAAATATACTTACTTTAAAAAGAGAAGGATAGGTTTAACTGCCTAACAATCAAAGCTAGTAAAGGGATTATATACGAATATTCAAGGACTGATTAATAACTTTACCCAATTTGAAATAATAGCTGAAACCACTAAACCAGATTTTAGAATTCTTTCTGAAACCCATTTAACAAAGGAAATAGAAGTGAGATAGAAATTAAACAATATGACCACTACCCTACGTTATCAAATTCGTCTAGAACTGTTGGAGTAATTATTTATTTCAAAAAAACATGGAATATTAAAAAAATTAAAGTTGATGTTAAACTCAGAATATTGGATTAGTGCAAATGTGGTAAAAGGTGAAAAGAGGTTATGTTATCATTTATAATTGTAATATTATACAGATCACCAAGCAGTGGAAAGGCGGAATTTTGTGAAGAATTTCAAAACTTTATAGAAGATATATGTGAGGAAAGTTGTGATTTAATAATAGCTGATTTCAATATCGACTGGAAAAAAGATTGGAGTGTATTCTTAACGATAATGGCCTGAAACACATAATAAATGAATATACAAGAATAACACAAAATTCAGAAACTATAATAGATTGTATTATAACAAATAACGAAATGATTTTGGCAAAATGTAATGCGAATAATAAAATATCTGATCATGAATCAATTGATATTTTTATAGAGTGCGAAAGTAAAACTTAACCGAAGCAAAATAAGCAAATACAAACTTTAAAATATAACAAAAATATTTTCAAAAACGAACTTACTACAATATTAAATTATGACGAATCACTGATGTTAATGAGTATGTATGCAATTTTGATAAATGTTTGGAAGATACAATTAAAAAATTTTCTGTAAAGATAAATATAAATAAAAAATACAACAATAGATATTTTAATAATGAACTTAGAGCATCGAAAAGAGAAAAAGTTTGTTAATATCAAAAAGAAATTACTGAAAATAATACAACTTGGATTCGTTATAAATTAATAAGAAATTTGTATAAAGTTAAAATTGAAAACGAAAAAAATAAATATATAAATTATAAAATTAATAATGCTAATAACCAAAAAGAAATGTGGAGTAAAATAAAGGAACTAGTAACAAAAAAACAAAGAAATGTGATCAAAACTGTGATATTTAGCCAAATAATATATAATGACAACTACCAAATAGCTAAAAATTTTAATAATTATTTCGTTAATAGTATTAAAGAAGTAAGAATGTCCATTGATAGTGTGCAATACGAAAACCAAATACCTGTGATAGATTTTATATTTAAATTTAGTGCTATATCTTTAGTAGAATTAAAAATAATTTGTAAAAATATGAAAAAGAAATCTGACTACAATAGAATATCGAGTAATATTGTTACAGAAATTCCATTTACTCGTAGAATCACAAATCCCCATATGTTAGACCTGAAATATAAAACAATTAAATGGCAACCCTCCACCACACTAATGCTTCTTATGTCAAACTGTAAAAGAACATTCTCAAAGTTGCCAGTATGCAGCTTCCAGACGGTGCTGCCATATTCTAGGTATTTTAACCCGCATATATAAAAACGCCAGCAAGGTGGCAAAGCAGTCAGTTTGATAAGTAAAACGCAGAGAGTGAAGAACTAAAGTGTGGCTAACGTTTAGTCTATCTACATCGTGTAAATAAAGTGTGTTTAAAGTGATATTTTTTAGTGACTGTTGTAAATAGAGCTATAAATAATTTTAAACAGTGTTTATTATTTGCAATACAGAAGGAACTCGATTTATTTAAAAGGTAAATAAATCAACGATTTTATAAAGGGTAAAATCGTAACAATATAATATTAGATAACTGGGACATAATAGGTAATATATTGCTTAAAATAATTCGCTAGAAACGGGAGTTTTTCCTAACAATTGGAAAGAGTCGATGATTACACCTGTTGAAAAAGTAAAAAAATACCATGTTATGTGAGGAATACCGTCCAATAAACACTTTAAAAACTTGTGAAAAAATTATTGAAAAGATTGTGAAAAATCAATTGGAAAACTATATGGAACAACACAAATTACTATCCAAATATCAGTCTGGTTTTAGAAGAATTCATTCATCTGAAACGGCGGTCAGTTATGTTATAAATAGATGAAAATACATAAAGAAATATAAATTTTTTTAGATTTCAAAAGAGCATTTGAGACAATAGATAGAGATATTATAATAAAAAAAAAACTGTTAAAATATGGCATTCAAGACAATGAACTAAAATGGTTCCAATCCTAATTAAGTAATCATAAACAAATAAAAGATAATGATATTAAAACAAGCGCAATTGATAATAATTTTGGAGGTCCACAAGACTCAATTTTGGGAGCTCTTTTGTATTATATATGTATATAAATGACATGGAAAAAGTTTCAAGCAAGTGTGAAATTGTTCTATATACTGATGATACTCTGATTTTCACAGAAGCATTGACGGAGGAACAATGTTATAAAAATCTATCAAATGATATGTGTAATATAAATAATTGGTTAAAAATTAATAAATTGAAATTGAACGAAAATAAAACCAAAATAATAGAAATAAATATGAACACGAACTTAATATTTAAAATAAATAATGTAATAATAGAAAAAGTTGATAATATAAAATATCTTGGCTTTTTAATAGACAATGACTTAAAGTTCAAAGAACATATATTGATTATATATGTAAAAAACTTGCGAAAAAATCAGATTTTTTAAACGCATAAGAAACAAAATATCAATTTTAATGGCAATAAATATATATAATACAATTATTAAACCACATTTAGAATATGGATCAACTGTGATATATACTTGCTGTTCAGAACAGCAAATAACAAGACTGCAAAGACTGCAAAATAAGGCTATGCGCGCAATATTAAAGTGCAATCGATTTACCTCAATAAAATCCATGCTTGACACTAAATTGGATGAACATACACCAAAGACTAGAGCTAAATACAATTGTTTTTATACGAAAAATGAAAATGTGATCCGCACCTGATTATCTAACTGAACACCTACGGTATGTGGGCGAGTTTTAACCTTATAACCTAAGAAATGCTCTAGACTTTGTGCTACAACGAGCGGATACTAATGCTATGCAAAGATCGTTATTCTATAAATGATTGGGTGTATATAACATAATGATGCCAAATGATGTAAAGAATGAAATAAATACTTATATGTTTAGAAGAAAAATTGTAAGATCTATTAGATATCGTAATTTGAATGAAAGCTTAACTGTATAAAATGTAAAATCAATCTGAAATGTTGAATGAAAAGTATTGATAATACTACTAATAAATAAATTTGAACGCAAGTAAGAGTTGTCATGTACAACAGAGCCTAAATTTAAATTTACCGTCATATCAGAATTATTAACAACAGTAAAAATAAATTAAAAAAAGATATATAAATATAAAATTAGCTTAAAAATAATTAGCAGATTAACTGATTCGACAATTTGATAACAAAAAAACCTTAAAAAATAAGATTAAACAAGAATCATTACCAGAAAATCATTAAATTATAGTTATATAATATAAAGTAAGAAAAAACCAAAATACTACATTTTTAGCTAATTGAACGTCAGCCAAATGATGAACTGGGCAATGGCACACTTCAATTTCTAAGATCCAATACTTTTTCTAACCCATTGAAGAACACTATATTCACCTTCGGTATATCGCCATTAATAAGCTTAAACTTTTTTATCTTCTTTTCTTCCCACAATTTACGGCAAATGTTTATAAAGCTTAGAAGAAGAATCATTAAAATAATCAAACAACACGCAACACGACCACCAATAACATCCTTAAGCTTTATATGATTAATTTCGAAATAATTTTACATAAAACAGTCTCTTGTATAAACAGAGTTAAATTTTACTAAGACGGAATTGCCACCCATAATATAATAACAATGTTGTATATCAATCGGTCAGAGATTAATATAACAGATTGAAGCGATGCGAGCAACAGAAATTCCCTTCGGTAAGCCCTTTATCACTATATTTGCTCTATTCATCCGTCGTTGCAAAATGTCATTCTGAGTTTTAAGATAATGAATTTTCTCTCTCAGCGCTTTATCTACCTCATTTACAACAATGGAGAAACTTCGCACATCATCTAGCGTATGGATTTTGATCGAGAATTCATTACGAACGGCTTTCAGAATCTCATCAACTTTTTTATGGAACTTTGTAGTTGTTTTCCAGCTCAGCCTTATAATTGTTTTGTTGTTTCTCCAGGGAGGACGAAAAATCTGTAAAGCATTTACGCTAATCCTCTCAAATTTGACATGCTGTTCTGATCGATATTAGTCAGCTTGACTAACATCTACTTCGTATGTAATACAAGGTTGGCATGTAAATTTTGTGACGAAATAAAAAATAATGTTGATCTCTTGTTATTTTTGTACAAGTACTGTAATAAAACGAGCCACAGATACTGCATCCGATAAAATTTTTTTATTATCTTTCACGATTTTCTTGAATTTCGGACATGTATATAAATCTTTTGATGTTGGCATTTAAAATGTCGTCGGTTAATGAATGCAATAACTTAGAACTCTGGTTACTGTAAAACCAAAACGAGACTCCAGCAAACTAATGCTATATATACAAAGTTAATCTCATATATTATTTGTAATTGGTTATGGTGTTTGGAATCTTTCTCCAAGAATAAAATTCCTTTTCCACAAATCAAATGGTTGAAATAAACAAAGTTTAGTTTCGTTTCTGAGCAAAGACAAATAGCGGAGCCTTTTATTTCTTTCTTCTTACTTTTTATTTTGTTATTTTATAGGGTCCGCCAAATAACTTTTTGAAAATGCTATAAAAAAAAAAACTACTGAATATTACCTCAAATTTCTTTTTTTATTTGAAAGTACAATCCTTCCGGTTAATAATGGAAAATAATTTCATTCAAATGGCTGCCTCGGCTGGCCGTTACAGTCAATGGCGATCGTTATCCAGCCATGTTGAACGAATTTTTGTTCACAAAAATTAAAGAGGAGGATATGGGCAACATTTGGTTTCAACAGGACGGCGCTACGTGCCACACAGCCGAAGCTACACTCAATGTTTTGCGCACTGTTTTTGAAGATCGCATTATCAGCCGCGATTATCGCAGCACATTATCGACAGCTATACACAATTGATAATGTGCTTAAAAATTGAACCGATCGTTTTAAAAAAATCACCAAAGTATCTATTTTAATTCATTTTCTGGGAACGCAAAAATTTTCTTTAGTTCGACATGACAGGGTTGCCAGTATAATACTTATATGTAACAGAATTATATCTTCAAAGATTTGGGAAAAATATCATGGCTGAATTAATTATAATTATATCTTATTGACTGAGAAAAAATGTGGAGAAATAATTATTTTTAAAGCAAAAAAAAATATATGTATATAAATTTTCACCACTTATATCCTATCAAAAATTGGAAATTTTGTAAAAAATTATTAATAATGAAATATAATTTAAAAGCAGAAAGCCATAAAGGCTTTCTTTGTATTGATAATAATAAATAAATAAAAAATTCAACTCCCTGGCTGGCATTCGAAACCACTGACATGCGGCAACATATAATTGTATCAAATTATATCTTTTACCATATCAAAAATACTCTAGATATGGAACTATATATACCAATATCTCAAATTTGTTTGCACATATTGTATCATATATAATTACACCTTATACCATATCAAAAAATATTTCTTACATTGGAACATATATTAAACCATATATTATTATATCTCAACTATTATATATCTTCTATAATTAGTATATATGTTTTTGTATGTCATATATAAAGATATACAGTCCCGTCTAACCCATATATAATTAAATATAGCGTTATATACAATTTTATATTCTATAATATATATCATACCATTAAATCATACATAATTAAAAAAAAATCAATATATAACCTGATATGGTTATATATGACAAAATATAAGGTAACTTTAAAAAAATTAATGTAATTTATAATAATATATCGTAATGCATACTGACATATATTAATATGTAATATATTAGATAAGGCCACATATGATTATATCTTAACTTTTTCACTCGGGTAGTGTGTAAAACCAGCTTCATCAGATTTCCATTTTGTTTTGGAAACCATATCCTTTTATCTACAACATAATTATCTATGCTCATTAAATACTTATCTAAAACAACGACCTCTTAGGTATCTTTTCTATATAATTTCGCGTTTTCTTTGTTTTTCTACAAGAAAAAAAATACAATAACTGTTTTAATGAATCACTTAATAAAACGGAAGGCACAATGTACTACTAAATCCTCTTGCAGTTTTTTTACAAATATATATGTATATATGTACATAGCGCAAGAGGCCATCGCGCTTTTCCCCACTCATTGACTAATGCAGATGTTTGGAAAACAAAGATGAACATTTTTTGTCTACAAACGTCAGACTATGACGTCAGACTATGAAAAGATGACACAAAGCCTATCCAAAAATAGTGAAAATATTTTTAAATATTTAATGTTTTTTGTGCACTATAAAAACAACTTAAGCATAAAATATAAAAAAACAAGCAAAACAATAATGGAAAACTTTCTTTTTTTGAGTTATCAATTTGTTGGCTGTCTATGCATCGGATTTTTTTTATGTATTTTTCGGTTTGCGAAGAATCTTAACATATTGTGACATCAACACACTAAATACAAAAAACTAGATAATTATGGTAAAAGCAAGTTTAATAAAAAAAAAAATTGAGGTGGTTAAAACTGGCGTTAACCAACATGTTTTAACCTTCTTCAAAGTTTATTTCAAAGAACTGAAAGTAAATTAGTTAATAATTTCAAAATTTTACTAACGACCTATTTTTATTTAATAGATACACAATACAAAACAATAAATATCCACTCACCGTTTAATTCAATATTTTAAAAAAAAACTTTTATTTCCTTTTGCGTACTACACTTTTATTCTTTTGCACTACAAAAATTTTAACACCTTTGTTCTCAAAAGCCGCCAAATGAATAAAAATTGATGCAGCCGATGTATGAATGTTATTTTAGTGCTGCCAGTTTTTTTAAGTTAAGTGTTTTTTATCCTAAATAATCGATTTGTCATCCCCAAAAGTTCCCAATTTTTTTTATCCCCAAAATGCATTTTCTATAAAAAAAATCATATCCACTATATCTAATATTATATATTGTCATATTAGTTTTTATTTATTGCTTTTCAAAACGGTAGATCAATTATTTTCATGAAAGACAATACAATTGTTTCCTGAGGTGATGTCATTCTTCAGTTGCCTGCATTGAGAAAATGATGGCTGGATAACTTGAAACAAAGACATTATATATAATAAATAATATAACAATGTGAAAATTCTTTAAATTGTCTATATTCGTTGGAACAATATTCTAACTAAAAATATGAAAATATAGAAAGTCAAAATAAAATAATTTTTGAATACAAAAATTGAAATAAATGTTTAATAGCTACCACGGTTGCAATCTCGGAAAATTTATATTGCTTTCATTCATTCATAGAAATGTTAGGACAAAAGCATAAAATACATAACAATACGTTCCGTTTACGTACGGTCCGTCAAAACGCAATCCAGAAAACGGATTTTAGAAACATTGAAACTGATTCAAATCCGTTGAAATATCGTCAATGCCGAAATTTTTAATATATTATAGTTTTTTTGTTTGATTTTTTTCTTATTGAATAAAATAAAATATCAACACAAATCGCTTACAAATTTAATTACATGATATATTCATCTCCAGCACAACTAGCACTTCTATCCATCACTGCGGTTATGGACCATTGAAAATCATGAAAAAATAAAACAAATTTAATTTAGGTTTAATTGGTGGCGTTTACGAAATGATGTAACATACAATGCAAATTTACACATTTTTTAACAAAATCTATCATAAACTGTTGCACAATATTTTTATTTGCAAAACTGCATAAATTTGCACACATCACTGTGTGTGCACTTAAATTTATGAATCCGTACCTTGCGGAGAGTTCGTAAAAATATTTTTTGAGTTGGTATACAATGTGTCAGGCATTTAAAAACATAATTCCTTAAATTAATTTTCAAATCTGTTTAAAATTTTGACGAATTAATTCGCGAATTCATATTTCCGATTGAATTATTTACCACCATCAATAAATCTTATTAAAAGAATCAAGTCGATTTAAATAATTCTTTTTGTAAATGAGACGAAATAATTCAATTTGAATAATTCAATTTTAAATCAAAGAACCAAATTAATTTTGAATTGATTCGCGAATCAAAAAAATAATTATTTTGATTTTCGATTAAGATTTGATTCGCGAATTAAAATATATTTTTTTAAATCACGATTATTTTAATTTTAAACCCGAAGGCTTTCATTGAATTTTTATAAAACAGCGACGGGGTGACTATTTTTTTTTATCAATTTATATGATAATATAAATTAACCTGTGGCTGTTTTATAAAAATAGATACTTCGGGATGTTTTCCGAACCTGGCCTATTTTGATTATTGTAGTATATTAATACTATAGTACAGCAAACATTTTGTCAGTTTTGCCTTATCTTAGTTTTACCATTTACAAAATGGCGAATATCTAGAAAACTAAGCGAGATTTGCAAGTCACTTTTAATTTTGTTTTAATTCGCAAATCAAATCAATCTTTTTTGAAAAAGAATTAAGTTTGAAATTGTATCCTCGGGTGTTGATGTTTCTAATGTTATACCAGTCATAAGTGGTGTCCCACAGGGATCCGTTATTGGTCCCCTTCTGTTTACTATGTTCGTAAATGATTTTTTTAATATATTGGATGTTGGAAGATGTTATCTCTTTGGGTATGCGGATGATATTCAAGTTTTATTTTGTGGTAGAAAAGATAATTTAGATGTACTTCAGTGTTAAATTATTCTACAAACTGTATTTCAAATTGGATGATTAATAATTACTTATCAATTAATGCAATGAAGACAAAGGCAATGTTATTTTCGACCTCACATAATTATGTTCAGGATGTTTATTTATCTATCAATGGAACTAATATTGAATTTGTACACCATTTATCTATCTTAGGTGTAGTTATTGACTGCAATTTGACATTTGAATATCATATTAGATATCTTACGTCAAGGGTATTTTTTATTTTGAGGAGATTATATAATACAAATCTTATTATTCCTGTTTATGTCAAGGAAAGAATTGTTCACAGTACTATAATGCCTCTTTTTCTATATTGTTTGGAGGTATTTTCTGGTACTTGGGGTTATAATATTAGGGACATTCAGTAGCTATTTAACAGAGTTATAAGATATGTATATTCAGTACGAATTCGTGAACATATTACAGAACATGTTATTCGTTTTCTTGGAACATCGTTTCGTGATTTTATTAAAATACGTCTCCTATTATATTTCTATTGAGTTTTTAGTATAAATTGTCCTTTGTTTATATCAAATTTTTTTTAGATTTACTAGATCTACTAGATCTCATAGTCTAATTGCACCTTTCAATACTCCTTGGGTAAGTCGGTCTTTTCATAGGCGTGTGGTTTTATTATTTAATGCGCTGCCAGCATCTTTAAGGCAATTCAATTATAGCGTTCATGTTTATAAAAGAAAACTTTTAAATAACTTTCAATAATTACAACAATTTTATTTTCTTTTTGATAATTTTTTTATTACTACATTATTCTTTTTTTCTCGTTTCAATTTGGGATAGCAAAATGTTATATACTTTATTTATACGGTATCAAATAAATAGTTATCAGGGTTTTAATTTATAAATTTTAAGGTAACCTTAAGTGAGTGGAATATTGTAATTTATTAATTGGCCTCTAGGCTTTGAAATTACAAAATGTTGAATAAAAAAAAAAAAATTGTATGAATCAATTGAACCAAAAAATATTCAAATGAAATTGATTAATCAATTATGATTAATCAACCACTCATCTTATTGTGCTGAGGAGTGGTTCACTCCTTAAATTTTTTTCTGATTTTAGTCCTTTGGTTTACTTAACAATCAAGCAAGTCTCAATCCAGGCAGGTTCTTATTTTAATTTACTTGGTGTCTACACCTAACATTATTATAAATATTTTTCTATTTGCAAGCGTCACTTTTAATCGCAGAGTAACGGGACTTAATTATCTATATTTATATTAATATTAAGGTGAAGAACACATATTTATGTTAATATTTATATCTACTCACAATTTGTTTTTTCGCGTTGTTTTGCTTGTAATTTTTAATAAAACAAAAAAAGTGTTTATTGGAATAAAAAAAAAATTGTGTTCAAGTGTTTTAAATAACAAAGTTGTAGTAAAACAAACAAAATGTAATTAAAAACAACTGCTGCACTTTTGGTGGCATTTATGTATGTGTATCTGGCGTGATTTTGACAGCTGATATTATGATATAGTTATTATAATATTTATTATGATAACTCTGTTATAATATAAACAAACACTAAGAGCAACATTAATTTGGAGTCTACACGCAAATATAATTCTCTCTGCGATTGGATATGACGTTTGTAAACAGAAAAATATTATATCAATCGCAGCTGTAGACACCAAGTTACATAATCATGGATTCTATAATCCGACTTCTACTGTACGTTTAAATACGTATCCATCAAAGCTTGTATGTAAATGGAATATTAACGGGCCATATAATTGAATTTTCGAAACAATACGTTTTTACTCCGTTTTGGTGTATCCGTTTTAGGACATCCTCGATTTCCATCAGTTTTTCCTCCTTCGCTTTTGAATTCGTTTTGTAGTCAAAAAATATATACGGGTAGCAAAAATGTGTATATTTTGAGTAAGCTCTCTTACAGCGAAAAAAGTAATATTTATGAGGTAAATATTTATGAAATTTAATGCCCAAATTTTGTAAATCCCCTGCGTTCACTATCTAACGCCAACACGAGTGTAAAAAAATCGAATTTTATAAATCACTACGTCATTGCGTCGGAATTTTACGTTACCTCTTTATATTTGATTTGTTACATTTATCCCTACTTTTTTGCTATTGGCAACACCAATGTTAACAGCAATTTTAGGGTTTTTTCGAAGGCATATTTACAATATCTACGACATCTAGACCCAAGAACAAAAAAAATCAAAAACTGCTTAATAAAAATAAAATTTATTGCAAATTTATTACAAATTGTGTGTTTTTTAAAAGGTTTTTTTAATAGTAAAAAAAATCAAACCAACGCTCAATAATTTCTCAGCGTAGTGATTTATGAAACTCTGATTTGCATGTATAAAATTTCAAATAACGTAACGAACAGCTTTTCCAACGCGGTAAAGGGAACATTTTGTCCTTTTGCTTATTTTTGAAAATCATTTTAAAAATACGATTTTTTAAATTTATTTTTCTTTGCAAATTAACCCAGTAGACAATATCTTCGTGGCCTGTAACATACGGTCATTTTGGGCGTGTGGTATATTTTGGGATCTTGGCAAGTGTAGTAGAAATCATATGTAAAAAGTTTTGGAGCTCTACATCAATTGGCCTATTTTTAAAAATATTTTGTAAAATACGGTTTTTATAATTTTTTTTGTTTGCATAGTAACTTAGTAGACTAAATCTTGTTGGCCTGTAGAATGTTCCGTTCGATCATTTGCGGCATGTAATATAATTTGGAATCTTGGCAAGGGTAGTTGAAATTATACTACTTATTTTTTTTAAATAAAATTTTGGACTGTAGCATGATCCGCACGATCACTTGGAGGAATGAAATGTAATTGGGATCTTGGCAAGGGTAGTAGAAATCAGATGTTAAAAGTTTCGGAGCTATACATTCTTTGGCCTATTTTTGAGAAATAAAAAAAATTACTGACAATAATTTCATTTTCACAGTAGAATGCAGTACCGTTTGATATATTTTTTTTTAATAAAATATGTTTTTGTGACATGACATTTATATATTTTTTAAAGTTATTTGTTTACATTTTCAAACAGCATGTTATTTTGCTTATCTCCCCCCTTTACCACATGAAAGTGCCAAAAACTCAATCCATTCATACTTTTGTAGTACCACACTCGCACTTATGCTACTTGCGACTCAGCTTGCAATAAAATATTGATGCAAGTGAATTTTTGAAGCCCAAATTACTTGAGCGTTAACATGCGGAATCAGCTGATCCGATAGCTTAATGAAGAGAATATAATAGCCTTTTTCTACTGAGCTACATCTTTTATCAATTTGCAAAGATATTAACATCTTTCCATAAGAATTATACAGGCCAAAAATTCTACATCTTTCTACATCTACAAAAGATGATCCTTTCTTATTTTGTTCCATCTTACATCCTTCGTTATTTTAAGTGCCATCACTAGCAAACTGACATTGCAGAAAAAAACAAAAAAAAAAATGATTTAACAAAGGAAAATGAGCGGCACATCTAAGAATTTCATTCTTTTGTCCACCAAAAATTCTTCTTCATCATCATCTTCCAGAATGACCTTTAATGTTTCATTATACTGCATTAAAATTCGGGTTTGTTCTTGCAAAGCAACAACTACTTCAATGATTAATGCTTTCTTAAAAACCCATTTTATATTTTTAACAAAAAATACGAGTCTTTTTTCTTTTATTTTTTTTTGACAGCTGAATAAATGGCAGATGAAAGATGTTGCCAATGTAAACACTTGTTTCACATTTTTAACATCTTCCACGTGTTTCGCAAAGATGTTGTTCAGTGTGAAAAGCCTATTTTTATAGGCCCATGAAACATTTTTACTGACTCCGACACGTACGGATTAATAAATCCGGCTTCTACTGTACGTTTACGGTCCGAAAATACGTATCCGTCAAAGCTTGTACGCAAACGGAACATTTACGGACCGTATATTTGAATTTTCGAAAACAGTACGTCAAATACCGATTTTCATCAGTTTTTCTTACGTTGCTTTTGGATTCGTTTTGTTGTCAAAAACGAATACTTAAATTGGAAAACAAATTAAACTATTTAAAAGTCGGGTAAAAATTTGTAAAATAAAAGAAGAATAAGTAGAGGAAAGAAAATATGAAATGTTACATATTATTAATGCCCTCATTTTAAAAAACGCAACGCCTCACTTCACATAATTTTTTAAATTCGAGCTGTTGGCAAGAGAAATGCAGGAGGATCCTGATTTAGCCAATGGAAATCCAAGATTTGGGGCCAACAAATCATCGGTAAATAGTCGTTGGGAAGTCATCGGAAAAAAAGCCGATGGAATTAGACGGAGTGGGGAAAGGTTTGTACAAATTTTCCATAGGAAAATATTCTGAAATTTCAACAAACAAATTTTTATCTGTATATTTTTTTAAAAATATAAGCGGTAAAAAATATTTAAATCTTGTATTTGCAGGTTTGGACAGATGTAAGAGGACAATAGAAGTTATCAAAAACCAAAAATAGTATGCGAAAAACCAGTGGAGGACCTTATGTTGATATGGAGCTGACACCGCTTGAACAAAATGTTGACAACATAACAAATATATCCGTAGCTGCTAATCTAACCGGTTTGGTTTTTGGATTGGTTGCAGCATCTACTCCACGAAATAAAGTTTCAACTTCTCCAAATGAGAACGAATTGGGATGTGCTCTAAAAATTAAATTCCATCTACTTCAGCTAAAAAAAATAAGTACAGAAAAAAACGTAGCGGTGTTGAAAAAATTGAAAAAGCCAAAAAGTCAAATTAGTGGAAGAAAATACTGAAGCGATTAAAAATATGACAACTGCTATAGAAGTGTTGAGATCAGCAGTAAACTATCTAGCAAGTGTAATTGAAGCTACAAATTAATTATGAAAAATTCAGCAATCAGTGGTACAATAGCCCGTTCTTTACAATCGAGTATTTGGTTGAAGAAAATTGCTGTTAGGAAATATTTAATTTCTATATATGAATATTATTACCATACAGCTTATTAAACATAGCACTTTCCAAAACTGTCAACGAACTTAAAATCGGTTTACAAATTTAAATTGCGAATAAAGGTCAAAAAAAAATTATTTAAATTGTTAAGTGATCTACTCAACCTACACTAGGTTATTTAAAAATTATATTCAATTTCGTTTTTCGTACTATAATGCAATTAATTAACAACATTTCGATTTTTAAGGATTTGATCCAAATATTTATTTAGCATATAATGGGTCTACTGGCAACCGAACTTTAGTTGCTTTATCAACTGGCAACTCAACTGAAATTATAATTGGTATTATATAAGGCAACTTTCCCCAGTTGCCAAAAAGTTATCGATAATGTAATTTTGACAGATTAGCAACTGAAAATAAATGTAAACAAATAAAAAGATTGACAAAGAAAAAAAGTTAATAAAAGTGAATTCATTAAAAAAAAAAACAAATTATAAAAAGAAATTGTGTAAACAATTATTTTGAATATGCCAGTTCAGTGGAACTGTTTTTTGATGAAGATGAAAAGGCTTCAAACGTGTCATCTATTAGACGGAACTTGAGGGACAACTTCAATCCATTAGAATTACCGTCTGTACTGTGAGTATATCTTGATGTTTTAAATAATTTTCAATAAAAAGTTGCTTCTTATAGTTTCAAAGCTTATTTTCGTATTTCAAAAGACGCAGTGGTATATTTAGTGGAAGCCTTAAACAAAGTCGTCGTTCAACGGCAATACCTCCTCTATTAAAAGTTTGCGCAGCTTTAAGATTTTTTGCTGAAAGAAGTTTCCAAAAATCTCACGGCAATGACTTCAATCTAGGAATGGTTTAACCAACGTTGTCGGTGGTATTAAAAGAAGTCGTACAATTAATAGAGCAAAAGCTTGTGTATAGTTTCAAAAATGTCGGAAGAAGAAAAAACAAAAAATTAAAACCTTTTTTATTCGAAAACGAAGTTTCCAAGGATTGTTGGATGTATAGATGGAACACACGTACATATGGGACCGAAGGAAGACATTTGTCCCTTATATATAAACAGGAAAGGATATTTTAGTGTGAATGTTTTGCTGGTAAGTTATTTAACAATTTTTCTTTCTTTTGATCAAGATGATTTCTTTGTAGTTGTGCGATTACGAAATGTGTAATAAGGTATGTTGATGCTAGACATCCTGGATCTACTCATGATGCCTTCATATGGAACAAGAGCCCAATAAAGCAAGAGGTTGCTGCAGATTTTGAAATATTTATAACAATAAATAAATATACTTACATTTTAATGTTCCCGCCTTTTTTCTTTTGCTTTAAAAACCTACAGCAACCAAAACTTTGTGGTTGCCAATACAATCACTATTTGGCAACTGAAATTGACAGCTATCAGTTGCCATACGTAATATCATTTTGGCAACTGGCAACGCCACTAAGGTTCGGTTGCCATCAAAAATCGACCCATAAATTAATTTGAATTAAAAATAATCATCTTTACTAATAATTATTTGATATTTAAAAATAAAAAAAACTTGAAATAGTAAAAAAATAATTTTAATAAAAATTTAAAAAACAATTTGATGCTGCCATGCAAGGAAAAGTATTCGTATTAGGCAACAATTAATAGAAATATTTTTGAAACTTATTAAAAACGAAAAACTGTAACCTTCAGCCGAACCGAATATGTTATCATACTTGTTTATATAATATACATATGATGTATAATACAATTATGGTGTCCGGTAAACAAAAATTGTATCAGCTTGAAGAAAGGTCCCAAAAATGGATGAAGATTAGAGTGGTGCCATAATCGGCACCAGATAAAGTTTCTTAACATTTTCAAAAAATAAGATTACAACTGAATATAATAACTAGCCGCACGTATTGTAAAAGAAAATTTTAAATTTGTTGAGTAGTGATGATAATATTACAACAAGCTATCTGCAACCATATCTCTCATATGTTGACCAATGGCTGAAATCGCAATGTCACTTTCGGGAGACACGTTATAATTTTCTTGAATTTGCTCAATTTCAGGCCAATCATTTTTAAAATAAATGCAGATATTGTGCAAAGCAGAGCACACATTAACAATTTTTTTTTGCTCTTTCTCCTATTAAGCAACGGAAACGGTTTTTCAATACTCCAAAGCATCTTTCCAGTGTTTCGTGCTTTCGTCAGCAATGCGTTAAATTTTTTTTGGCTTTCAGTAATAAGATTTCTATATGGAGTAAGTAAATAAGGCAAACACTGGTAGCCTCCATCACCTATAATAAATATACAAATATGTTAATAAACAGAATCTTTTTGATATACATTTGACGGATTATTTTCAATCCGCCTACTTACTTTCAACAATAATGTCTGATTGAAGTCAAACTCCAAGAAAGTATGATTAGGTGCGATCAAACTTGTTGCGGGTGGGTCGTCTTAACTTTTGTTTTGTATAACACCATACCGCTGGCTTTCCTTGAAAAAAAATTTTTCGTACGAGTCCCTTAGGGAACGAGCATTAGGAGGGTGGTCTGACCGTCCAAGGATCGGACCTAAGGCGCACCGAGTCCCGTTGCAAATAGTGGGGAGGGGTTTTCGACCTGTGGAGTAACTAAATCCTACCCGAGTCCCAGTTTGTATTGGTGTTTGTTTTTTTTATGTTTTGTTAGTAACTACAGGTTAGTAAAAGTGGGAGGCTATGCAGTATGAAGCAGAGTTAACACCGGCCTTAAGTCCCAGTCCTTTTAATGTTCTGTGGGAGGGGCTTTTTCAAATTTTCGGAGTGACTAACTCCAACCCGAGTCCCAGTCGTTTGTGGTTAGTAGGGTAAGGGAAGCGGGCCTTGTTCGGGAGCGAACCACACTCCAGCCCAATCTTCCGGTTACTTGCGGGTAGACTTTTGCGTATGTGGCGAGTCTCACCACAGTTTACCCGGACTCTTGTTATCTTGTGCTAACCTGAAAATGAAAAGAAAAAACAGAAATAAAACGAACTAATAAAAATGGGCAAAAACATATATTGTAATACAAACCAATGAACCGGCTAGGGCGGTTCAGTTTAGTTCCGGTTCCCATCACCTCCATGGTCCGAAGGGCTGAAACTAGATAGAATATTTGTTTTTAATTAATATAAATAAATTTTATTTATTTTATAAATTTTGGTGTTAAAAAAAATACTTACCTTATCCATGCGTTTTTGTTTTGATTTAAAACAGATGTTTTTTGTTTACATCTTGATTTTAACTTCGTAGTATTACGGTGGTAGTAGTACTGCGTTTGTGTTTTTGCGTAGTATTTGTAAAGAGTAGGTGGCAAGCTAGGAAGATGTATACAGAGCACATGGTTGCATTTTTCATTCAAAACAGCGGAAAGCGTTAAGGGAAAATTATTTTGAAAATATATCCTTTTCATTATCATTGAAAGTCCAGTTAGCGAAGGGAAAGTAGAATTTTCTAGAGAGTTGCAATGAAAAAGAAAGGAAAAATGGAGTAATGGAGGGAAAGATTATTGTTTTTAAGGTTTTATTGGAAATTGCACAGAGTTTTTCGTGAAAAAAAGAGGGCTGATTGGCGGGAGAATTTTTGAGAAAAGTGAAAGATCTAGAAAGTGGTTCCGTAAGTTTTTGGAAGAAAAAGACCGTGTGGTTTTCAAACAAGGCAACAGCGAATAGAGTTCATAAGTATACGAGATTTGAAAGTGAGCTTAGTTAGGTCACGGACCCAAATATATATATAAAAAAAAGTTTTTGGTGTAGTTAAAAAAAGAGGACACAAGTATAGTGCGGGGAAAAATTTTAAGTGAAGTATAAAGAAAAATTAAACTTTAAATTTGAAAATTTGTGCGTAAAAGAAAGGTGTTGAACTAAGTCCAAAAATAGTGAAATTAATAACACAATTAGAATTTATTGTAAAACAATTAGAGGACCTAACTCTGTGGAAAATTGAATATAATTCTTACTGCGGCAATTAAGCAACAGGATATTTGGACATTGGGAAGGAAACGAGGCGAATAGTAGCTGTAGGGGCTGCATCCGTGAGGGACTGGTTTTATTAACAGGTCGTAATACAAAAAAAAGAAACGTAAGTTTTTCAAAATGAATTTTAGGGAAATGAATTTTAGAAAAAGAAAAGAAGAAATTTAAGTGCGAGATTAGATCCTGATTTTTCCGTTTTATATATTTTTTTATCCGTATCTGGCTATATAGGGTAATTGGTACCGTGAAGAGGAAGGAGAAATTATATGTGTGCGGGCAGAGATGTTTAGGGATTTTTGTTAAACCATATACGGGGAACCAGAAGAACCACTAGCTGCCGCATTTTCCCAGGTGTATAGCCAGGTAAAAGTTTTGTGTATTATTGCCAAGAGAAAAACCAATGGAAAAATAAAAAAAGGAGCGAACACCCCTTGTGTTATATTTAGGAAAGTCCCGGAATAATCAAGAAAAATATAGAATTAAGTAGTGATAAGTTTGAGTACCTTTGTTTTTTTTAGTATAACGGTTCGGGTGAATTCTAAAATACGCTGTTTATGTATGCCCTAAAGTAGATTATATTTTTTTTATCATATTTTTTATTTCTTTAATTAATCCGCGCCAGAGTTTTAAAAGTGTGGAAAAAAACTAAAAGTCTGAGCAAAAGATATTAAGTCGATACCATAATCTGCGATATTGGCAGTTTTTTTTTTGATATCCTAAGGGAGCTCCTTCAGGGTAGGCTATATAGAGTAACGGGGTATAAATATAAAGTAACAGAAAAAGATACTTTATAGGGTGGAATTTTAGTTTTTTTTTTGTGTAGTACATATCGGTGTTTGCTACGTGTGTTTATGATCGGTAAATAACGGTCGTTTTTTTTATTTTTGTTTTAAAAATTGCGCTATATATAAGGTCCGTTACGTTTAGAGTAGTTAAAAATTTACATTTTAAAATTTTATTAGCTTTAGAGAGTATGGCATAAGCTTGGAATTGTTTAGGGTAGTTTTAAGATATAAATAAATTAAAAAAGAATGTTTGATATTGAGTAAAAAAAAAAATTTTAAATAATGTTGTGGTAATTTGATCTGGGTTAGAAGGCAATAATGCTGAGTTGAGGACGGCAGAAGTAAAGCGGGGTTTGGGGTCATATATACGTTGCTGATGGACCCGAATATGACCATGGTTGGGAGGGCACCTAGAAGACTTACATCCATTCCTAGGAAACATCGTGTGTGGTATGTTTTTGTATGATGTGTTTTTTTTAAGAACAAAGTAAGTTTTTTTTTATGAGCGCGCACACCTAGTGAGAGGGTTAGGACCTTCTGGGAGGTCTCATGTTCTCTAGCCGGAATCCTCGCTGGACTCTCCATTCGTTACAAACTTGAAAAACTTAAATTTTTTTTTTGGTATTTCTCACTTAAATTTGTATGCAAAATAAAAATTCTTTTATGAACTTTATCTAATTTGTGCCGTGCGCTATAATTTTTTAATTTTGACAACACATGTTTAACAAAAAAAAAAAAACAAATTAGCAGAAACAAAATGAAATACACTAAACATTTTTATATATTTCCGTAAGTTCTTAGCTAAATGATTTTCCTTTTAAAAACATTTCAATTACATTCAGGTTTAAAATAACTACTTCATATTAAAAAGGTGTAGACTGCAACTATAAAGAACAACTGAAAATGACTTAAAAGAATTGTGAAAATAGTTAAAAAACTCGACAACTGTATATGCCTTTAAAATAACTAATATTTATGTTATTTTTAACTGTTAATAAACAACTAATTAATGCAGTAAAAACAACTTACAAATGAAGTAAAATTTATAGTAAAATATTGGCAAAAACAACTGACAGTTTATTTTTCACCATTTCGTTTTCGTCTATGCTCATTTTCACTGTCTTTGTCAACTAGAAGCTCTTATACTTTTTAAAATTAACAAACATTTTTTTTTTCAAAAAAAAAAAAACGAAACGAGAATTATGAAGAAATCTAAATTGTTTGGAGTATAATAAAAAATTTAAATAAATATAATTTTTAACTTTTACAGTAGTTTTTTTTAGTTATTTTATATTCTTCCGTAACTTTACCCATCGTAACAACACACAATTCAGAGGGTTAATTCTCGTTCTGTGAAAAGGTGAAATGAAAAGTTTTTTCACGTTTTCATAGCACTTTTGATTCGCGTTCTGTGAAAAAATGAAAAGAAATATCAAAACGTTTTCATATGAAAAAAAAAGTGGAACGAAACAAGATTTTTTCACGATTGCACAGCACTGGCGATTCTTGTTTTGTGTAACAGTGCAAACAACTGTCAAAATATTTTCATATGAAAAAATTGTTTACACAGACTATTTATAAGTGAAATAAACATGGAGAAGATTGTAAGAGGAAAGCGTGCCAGCGAAAGCCAAAAGGAGTTTTTTATTAATTATTAAGAAAAGCATGTGGACATTGCAAACGATAAGTAAGTAGCTTAATAACCATAATCACACTTTTATTAATCCCATATTTACAGATTTGTAACTGCAGATGGTGCCAAATTTAGAGACGAAAAGTGTAACGAATTAGCGGCGAGTCTTAACAGTTTTAGTGGGACCCAAAAGGACAGTGAAAAATGGCAAAAGTATGGCATATTTATTTATAGTTTATTTATATTCTTTATGAATTTTTTTTTCTTTAAGTAGTATTAGACTTCATACGCGCACCAAATATATTTCACTTAAAGTAAGCCGATATAAATCCATGAAGTGCTTGTCGGTTGTCATCTCGAATGGATTGTGGTCAGCACGAAGTATGCGTCTCTCTCAAAAAATTCCTATAAATTATTAAATTATTTACTGCAATGAAATGCTTGTAACATCATTGTCTTACCTTTGTTCATCCGGAATTCTTTGAATAATATATAATAATACAATTAATCCAGATATTTTTATATAATTATTTAAAATAAATTTTACGAACTTAATTCACTTTTGTTTACGTTTTTCTCTGTTTTGACATTTGCTTTAAATTTTGGATAACACAGTTACAAAATTTTCATGGGTACAGTGCGAATGAAACATTTTTTTCATAATACATACGAGAATCGCAATTTATGTATTTGTGAAAAGTTCGAGTGAAAAGTGCTTATGAAAACGAAAATGAAAAGTTTTTTTTCACTTCACATTATCACAGAACGAGAATTGACCCTCAGCTATGTCAAAAAATTGTTTTCACATTCATCTTGAAGAAATGATTTATATTTTTATATATTTACAATACTTTTTTTAATTAAATTTTTAATATAAATTAACATAAATAATTTTTTTTTATTATAATTTATTGGAAATAACCACAAAGCATAAAAAAGTTTTTTCGTTTGTTTACTTTGTAATTGTCAAACCATATGACTCGTTTCCGTAATTTGAGTAAGTTCTTAAGGCTGGATTAGCCAGACGTAAACTTATCTGAGTATAGCAGATTCAATGAATTAAATAATTGGGCAATTCACAACGGGTAGTATCGTTGTATTTGTTGTATCGTGTATTACTTTACAATAGTGTAAAATTTTTGTTGGTAATTTACACTTAAAAATCTGATACAACTTTACAATTTCATTTGCTGTGTTTATTAAGTGTTGTATTGTGTATCATAACATATCAGTCTCAAGTGAATGCCAGTTTGTAATAAAAAGAACAAAAAAAGAAAATTCATTTGCTGATAAAAAATAAAAATTAGAAAATGACAAATTATACAAATACATCGGTAAGTTTATTTCTTTAAAAATATACGTTTATATATATCTCATATGTATTTTATCTTTTTAGTCTCAACTAAAACGCATTCGCCAAAACCCAACAAGTAAGTAGTGGCAAAAGAAAAGTCTTAAATTGACTTTTTAATGGAAAATCGGGAATTCGAGGTATGTATTAGTGCCTGTTTGTGTTAATGATTGAGTTTTATTTCAGAAGCCAACAGCTCAAAGCTATTTCAAGCGCTTCTGTAGGGAAGAAAATGTTCCGATTGATTGAACGCAGGTTAGAGCAAAAACCAGAAATATGCGAGTTAGCTACAACAAAGCTGAAGCATAGGAGGGGTCAACAGGAGCCGGCAGTATGGATGGCGGAACTGTTAAAAGTGAGTTTTTTTACATATATACTCGTAGCAATACATTTTTTTCGTTTTAGGTACTTTATTAAAGATGTGCAACTACTTCGATGAGCTTGACGATTTGTTTGGAAGCCGAATTTTAGTGCGCTGTAATTGAAGACAGCTTGGTATCTGGAAACGATGTTATGTTTTTCACATAAATCAATTATTAGTTTGTCTTTTTCACTTCCACCTTTATTGTTCGTTTTATTTTTATTTGTTTCTTCTTGTTTCCATAAATTTATAAATATTTTTATTCTTCTTTACTATTTGACGTTTTACAACATGAAAATACAACTGACTGTTCACAACAAAGTATTTGTATATTGTATTTCAATACAACATACAAAATGCAATACCAGCTGTGAATTGCACAAATAATAGATGTTGTGTTGTATTTTTTGTGTCCCTCTTATGCATTGAACATATACAATAAATACACAAAACGTAAGTTTGTAAGTAAAAATTTTATGAAGTCTTCTTCTTTTTCGATTACATTGATTGTCTTACATACTATGAGAATAATAACATTCTTAGAGCTATATGTGTCTTACTCTTATAACTAAGTTAAGGTAAAAAGCAACATTGCTAAATTGAGAAAGAATATGTAAGAAAAGTACAAAATTAAAAGTTTGACAAGGCTTGCTTTCTGCCTTTAAAGTCGCTAAAACTAAATAACAAAAGTTCTGTTACATAAATTGACAAAACATATTCATATTACAGTCCATGTAAAATTTAGTATATACGTATATCATCTTCAGCCCCTATGATTGCCGGAGGCTGGGCTCATATAGAATAAGGGAAGGTCCAGGGGATCTGGATCGTCGTCAATACGTCCATTGATTATACCGACAGGAGAAAGATATGTAGATCCAGCCCAGATGGTGTTTTTTTTTTCGCTTTCGTATATTTGGCTGACAAGCATATTATCGTGTAGCGCAAGTTTCTCAACAAATCTGGCTTGCAACGACATGGCGTACCTACAGAAGGGTAGAACATCGGCATTTTCATAGACATAACTATTCGAAAATCATTTTATGAAATTTTTATAATTTTTTCCGATGCATTTTCTTAGGATTTTCCGTTCAAATATCTCCAATTCTTTGGCTACTATAGGAGATATAGTAAACCAGATTGGGAATCTATAAGACATAACCGATCTTATGGCGACCTTGTAGAGTAAAAGCTTGGTGTTCTTAGGTAAGTATGTGTTGTTCATAAGCGATGCAAACATTCCAGAAATCTTTTTCGCCTTTCCCAAGAGACTTCTAGCGTGGGCGTTAAATTTCAATAATTTATCAAAATGTATTCCGAGATATTTTATTGAATTTTTAAATGGAATACTTTCGCCGTCTTGTATAAGTTGAAGGGATTTACTTTCCGGCACCACATATCTAGGACATTTACCCGAAGGGTTCCTAATACAGATAGCCTCAGACTTGGCCGCGTTGATTTTAATGCCCCATTTCTTGTAATAGGCGCTTATTTCTCCAAGATGAAATGCAGCAGAGTTCAGAGCTAGTATTGGTGATATATTGTGTGCATAAATAAGGCAATCATTAGCGTATAAAATAGCCTTTGAATTTCTAGATTGGTGAGGAAAATCATGCAGGAAAATGTTAAATAGGAAGGGAGCCAAGACACTTCCCTGAGGTACCCCACTTTTCACATGTCCTAGTTCCGAGGTAATATTGTTGATTTGGACGCCAAACTTTCTATTAGTAAAGTAGCTGCAAAATATTTTTACCAGAAATGGGTCAACGCCAAGATTTATCAGTTTTTAGAGGATTCCATTATGATAAACCGAATCAAACGCCTTTTGAAATTTTGATATTGGTTTTTTTTGATATTGGCTTTTTTTTAATTGGAAGTATTTTTGCGCTTTTCCAAGCCGATGGAAAATAGCCGTTATTAATGCAATTGTTAAAAATAGCAGCTAATAATTTTAGTGTTGTATCAGGAAATTGTTTATTTATAAAATTGGAAACGCCATCAAAGCCAAAAGACTTTTTGCTATTAATGTTGTAAATGTGCATTCTGATATTATTCACGTTTGTAAAATGGTAATTATCAAGATTCCTATCGGCCAGAAACGTGTCATCAAATGTATAGATATCTTGCGGTAGTCTATCAATACATGATGAGATTTGATTCTCTATTAGTGTTCTTGTATGACGTTATTACCAGGGGACTTCTTAATGTTAAACGGGCTGCATCACTTTCCAGTTTTAGTACTAATGGGAAATGATCCGAGAAAGTTGATAAGCTTTCGATCTGATAATTAGGTTGGATACTGTTGATTATGCTGGGACTTAATAGAAAGTGGTCTAGAAAAGAAGACCCGTTAGGAAACGATGGAGATATATCGCAAACGCGTGTTACATCTAAACAGTTATTTTGCAGCCAGCTATGTAGAACTTTTCCATTAGCGTTATCTGCAGTGTCGCCCCAATTTAAACTTTTTGCATTTAGGTCACCACCGAATATTAACCCATCATAATTGTTGCTCGGTTGGAGAATCTGGTTTATGCTGTTGTTTAACTCATGTGAGTCATATACAAAAGGAATATACAAAGACCCTAATGAATATTTTTTACTGATGCTGTTTGAAACCATTTCTATTTCAATAAAAACGTTATTAAATTGTGTTTTATTGCAAATAATTCTATTATAATTTACAGTGTTTTTAATAGCAATTGCTACTCCTAAAGCTGAATTGTTGTAAACGAAATTATATCCATTAGGATTTACTTTTCTATTTCCGCGAAGACGACATTCTTGTATGAATCCTACATCAATTTGGTTATGATGAAGGATATTTGACATTTCAGTTTGGCGACTGATGTTAACAAGAGATCTATGGGCCATATTTGTTATTCACACTCTTAAGGAGCCGCAGGAACTCTGCTTTAGCTTCATTTTTTGGCATGTTTTTAAAATCTTTAAGGAAGTTTGTAATTTGCTGTTTCAGCGACAATTCCTCAGGTAACAGGATGGTTTATGATGGTTTATGTGTTTGACCCTGGGTAGCATTTACCTGAAAAAGACTGGCAAATGATGTGCCTGGTGAACGAATAGATTGGTTTACTATATTGTTTACTTTATCTTTGGCAACAAGCTTTTCCTCGCTAGCCTTTTTATGCGTTCCCTTCGTACGGCAAGGTATTTTCTATAGGCTGGGCAAACTCTCCAGTTTGCAGGATGACCACTTACTCCACAGTTTACGCAATGGGGTGCTGACGTCTCAGAATTTATGCGCTGGCATTCACCCGGGGGGTGCTTTTTATCGCGTTTCACACATTGGAATTCAGAATTGCAATTTTTAGCAATGTGACCCCAAAGTTGGCATCTGTGGCATTGTACCTCTTGTTCCTTCCTTTTAGGTTTCTCCCAGAGAATAGTTTGCCTCAAAAGATTATTACAGAAATTCCATTTAATCGTAGAAATGCAAATCCCCATATGTTAGCCCTGAAATGTAAAACAATTAAATGGCAACCCTTCACCATAACTAATGTTTCTTATGTCAAACTGTAGAAGAACATTCTCAAAGTTGCCAGTGTGCAGCTTCTAGACGATGCTGCCATATTCTAGTTATTTTAACCCGCATATATAAAAACGCCAGCAGGATGGCAAAGCAGTTCAGTTTATAAGTAACACGCAAAGTGTGAAGAACTATAGTGTGGCTAACGTTTAGTTTATCTAAATCGTGTAAATAAAGTGTGCTATTAAAGTGTATTTCTGTAATTTTTAGTGACGGTTATAAATAAATAGAGCTATAAATAATTTCAAACGGTGTTTATTATTTACAATATAGAAAGAACTCGATTTATTTAAAAGGTAAATAAATCAACGATTTTATAAAGGGTAAAATCGTAACAATTGATGTCAGAAGTGGGATTGCAAAATAATAAGCAGTCATGAAATTGGAGGAGCTTAAGGTGGAACAGCTCAAGAAGGAATTGAGCAAGTTGGAGCTACCGACAGCAGGTAATAAGACGGAATTGCAAAAACGGCTGATAGAAGAATTCGAGCGGCGTAACATTGACATTGCGACCTATGAATTTGATGAAAAAGAAGCAATGGAGGTTAGTACCCGTAAAACAGAAGGTAATATGGAGTTAATGTTGGCTGCTATGATGCAAAAGATGGAATACAACAACGTGAAATTGTTAGAAGCTTCGAGAGCGGACAACCAGAAGCTGCTAGAAACTTCTAGAGCAGACAACGAAAAATTGTTAGCTAAACTTCAAGCAACTTCTAGAGCAGACAACATGAAAATGTTAGAAGCTTCGAGAACAGACAACGAGAAACTGTTAGCTAAGATGGAAACGAAGCTGATAACTAAAATTGAAGAAAAACTTTAGAAAATTCTAGAGAAGTTTCTGAGGTGGCAAAAAGAGTTTCCGACTTAGAGACTGGCGTGGAAATACAAGCCAAAGATGTTTAGAGAAAAATACAAATTCTAGAAAATAAAGTAAATAATCTCTAATGTCAAGAGGGTCCAGTAAGAATTATTCAGGAAAGTTCTGGTAGAGCAAAGGCCCCTACTTTTGACGGCAGCGTACCATTTAATGTTTTCAAGTTCCAGTTCGAGACAGTTGCTGCCAGGAATATATGGAACATCGAAGAAAAAGCTATAGAGTTGATTCTGGCTTTAAAAGGAAACGCTGCAGAAATTCTAGAAAGTGTGCCAATCACCTGCAGAAATAATTATGACGACATAATGGTGGCACTGCAGCGGAAGTATGGTGGCAAACACAAAAAAGAAATATACAGAATGGAACTAAGAGGTAGACTGCAGAAAGCAAATGAGTCGTTGCAAGATTTTGCAACAGAAATTGAGCGGTTGGTACAGCTGTCGTATCCGGGCGAAAATCATCCATTATTAGATGAATTCAAAATTGAAGCATTCGTGAAGGGAATTCATGATCCTGATGTAAGGTACGCGGTTTGTGCTACACGAAAATCATCTTTTGTGGAAACTCTTTCATTCGCGCTGTCACAGGAGACGGCGAAAATAATTGCTAAGCCGCAAATATTTAATGTGCGAAACCTCGGAGTAATTGAAGAAAAGGATATGAGCACTATGTTAGCTGATGGGTTCAAAGAGATGCTCACAGATCTAAAAGAGGCAGTTATGCAGGCATTAGGGAGAAAGCAAGTTAAAGCCGAATGCTATAACTGCGGAAGAGTGGGACATTTTCAGCGGAACTGCCGAGCACCAAGAAAAAGCTTCCGGCCGGTTAATCAATTAGCACTGGAGTCGTCGTTAAAACCAAAAACAGCTAGCACTGCGGAACACGATCCAGCTCATACATGCGAGGGCCCCACAATCTCCATATCTGGAGTACAGCAGGGAAAAAGCAGTCTTACTGCTTGTCACGACGGCTCGCAGAGGGTTAATCACTCAACTTAGTTTCGTCCGTTATGGGAAGAAGAAGCAGAAATGAGTGATAGCCCGAAATCAGCTGACAAACTGCAGCAACCAATTGAGTGAAATTACCATGGCATGAAACGCGATCAAAATGAGATGCTTTTTCCGGTAGACAGAGAAAAGAGGAAAAACCCAGGCAGCTGCACCGATCAGAAGTGAAAATTTAAGATCATTGTGTTTTACTAGTTGTTATTTATTAAACTAAAAAAAAAAGAAAAAAACAAACCTAGAATTGGAGGTGAATTTGTGAATAAATATTTCAATTTTGCCGCACTGCCTGGTCCTGCAATTTTGGTTTTCTTGGCGATTTGCACCACCGATTTTTTTTTGGGATTTCGGCCATTGGCATTATCGGCCATTTTATTGTCGCAGCATACTGCCGCACCACCATCAGCACCACCATCAGCTACGTTGCCGCATTGTCATCATCATCTCCATCACCGAACGGAATCGGCCAGGTATTTTTTTCTCTTCTTTATAAGTTTTTTTTTAGGATAGGACATACAGGTTTTACTGCGGACGTACAGACGGACTATACGGTAACTTAGAATTTTTAGTTTTTTTGTTGTGCCGGAAAATTGTAGGTTTGCATAAAATTAGGAGTAGGATGAGCTCAGGCCTAGGTCCTCGCGGGTTTTCCGAGAAATTTTGAGCAAAGAGGGCGTTTAAAAAAATCTAAAAAGGAAAAGTGAAGAAAAATAAAACGCGTACTTACGTTACCAACCCGGACACATACGGACTGACATCCTAAAGAAAAAAGAAAGAAAAGGCGCAGAGGAAATAACCTGGAAGAAGTTGAGGATAGAAAGATAGTGGTATATTGCCTAACGGCACGGCACAAAAGAGAAAGGTTTTCGTCGGCCATTTTGGGCGAAATATATATATATATATATATACAGCACAGTCGCCATTAAAATTTTTTTTACTGTATAATTTCCATTTTTCTTTTGATGCATTTATATTTTTTCTAACTTTTTGCAACTTTAATTTTTTTGCTTTTTTTTAATTTTGTTTCTTTCGCTTAAGTTTACGTTAAATTTTCATTATGCTTTTTAAATTTTGATTTTATTTCCACAAATTATAATTTAATTTTTTTTTAATTTTAATTTCCAAAATTTTATTTCATTTTAATAATTTATTTTTCATTTGTTTATTTAATTTCTAAATTTTTTATGCTTTTTTCCACTTTCATATTTATACCTTTTAATTTTAAATAAAAAATGCAACATTTTATAACGTTTTAGAAAAAATACAAAGATGTGTGAATAATTTATTTCTTTAAAGTGATAGTAGGGTAGCGGAGGTAAGTGGAGAGGCGAAAGGGTCAACCTGATCGTAAGGCCACAGGTTGACATGGTGAAATCCACCAGGATTTCAAGTGGAAGGGCCGCCACAAGTTGCCTAACACCGAGCAGCTTATCCGGATTTTAGCGTTCGTCGATGTGTGTAATAGGGGCAGAAGGGTGCCTGGGTATTCTGGGTGGTGGGTTTATTTTAGTGCGTTTATTTCTTCTTCTTTTGAAATTTTTTACAGGTCAATCGTCTTTGCTTCGGGTCCACATGTAGTTATAAATATAAAAATCAGCCTGGCATGAAGATGATTTTTTTTTGTTGTCCATGTCAGCATCCAGAGAGGTTGGCGAAGATCCCCCCCATCCGGCGAGCTTTAGCCGAGCACAACGCCAGCATGCCAGCACGGCCAACAATCTGGTAAGCCTCTATTAGCAATTTGTGTAAGACCGGCAGAGTGGTGACATGCTTGCGGATATATCATCGGCAGAAAGCACATTTGCACTATAGACACATGAGCATCACAGTCTGTCATCAGACCCGATTTAGTTAAGGAGGCAATTGAACCATTGTTTGGGGTGAGACTGCGCACAGCTACTGGGGAAACTGGTACTGTCTATGGCAAAGTGAATGTAAAACTAACGATTTCCAACATAAGCGTCAATCATGTATTTATTGTTGCCGATATTGTGGATGAAGTAATCATTGGTGCAGATTTCATGATTAGTCACGGCATTAATCTGCATATGGGGCAAAAAGTTATGATTTGGCGGAATGTTGAAATACCCCTTGATGTTGGATATGAGCACAAGGCTCAAGTAAGAAAACCGGTTACCATTGAGCACAGCAAGGGTAGGAAACATGGCAAGCACAGTTCAAAGGCTGAAGGAAAAGACCGTATCGTGGATATTCGACAAACGCATATCGAGCCGAGTGAAGCCTGGTCAGCGGCGCAACGGAGTGACCCCATGTTAGCGAAGATTATATCAGCCAAAGAAGAAAACAGGAGGCCTACCCGCGAACAGATATCAGCTGAAAGTCCGCTGATGAAGGCATATTGGGCCCAGTGGAATAGCCTGCAAGTGTTAAATGGTTGCTTATACCGTACATGGGAAAGTGCCGACGGCAAAAAATGTGGCCAATTTAATTGTGGTTCCGGCATCTAGAATAAACGAGGTATTGAGGGAGTTCCATGAAGGTCCCAGTGGTGGTCATCTTAGTATCACAAAAACTATAGAGAAGTTAAAACAACGGTTTTACTGGGTGGGCTGTCAACAAGCTGTAGGCAATTGGGTAGCAAATTGCGCGCAATGCATCGCAGCCAAAGGACCAGTAAAAACAATCTTTGGAACGGAACTAAAATTGCCCGGCGATTTGGAACTTGGTGTTAAGACCGCCGCAACAGACAGTAAAAACCACAACTCTTCCCGGGAACAAGAAGACCTCAACAAACGTCAGGAGTTCGTCCGCAATCGAATTAAAATGGTGAGCGACAAGATGAAGGCGAGGTACGATCGAGCAGCGAATTCTGAAGGATTTAAGGAGGGCGAGTTGGTTCTGCTGTTTAATCCGCAACGAAGGAAAGGATTATCTCCCAAACTACAAACGCATTGGGAAGGACCCTACAGGGTGATTAAAAGGTTAAATGACGTGGTCTATAGAATACAGAAATATCGGAGCCCAAAATCTAAGATGAAGGTTGTGCATCTGGAACGACTAGCTGATTATGGGAAGGGGAAAACTATGTCTGTTCGGGACGAACAGACTTAAGTGGGCGGCAGTGTTACAGAAATTCCATTTAATCGTAGAAATGCAAATCCCCATATGTTAGCCCTGAAATGTAAAACAATTAAATGGCAACCCTTCACCATAACTAATGTTTCTTATGTCAAACTGTAGAAGAACATTCTCAAAGTTGCCAGTGTGCAGCTTCTAGACGATGCTGCCATATTCTAGTTATTTTAACCCGCATATATAAAAACGCCAGCAGGATGGCAAAGCAGTTCAGTTTATAAGTAAAACACTATATATTTATTATATATATATAGTGTGTATATATACATAGTGTGTAAAAGCAAAGAAAATTTGCTTCTAAAATGTCAGCCTGCATTTACAGTGTGAAAATTTTATGTTAGAGTGTGTTCTATATTCTTCTGACAAAGCATCTGACATCAGCTGTTTTGCAAGTCAATTGTTTGTGGCGGCAATAATATTAATAACATTATATATAAAGCACGCTTTCTTCATTTGTTTATTTTCCAATTTTATGGCAGCTATTATTAAAATAAAGCTGCAAATTGCAATTTTTTACGCCATTTTTGAAACTTTATTTTCAAGAACACAAAACTCTCGCGAAAAATAGAAAAAGTGATATCAAAAACAATTGTAATGAACTATTATAGGTTATGTCAGATGAAACTAAAAACGTAAGTGTGAAAGCACAAATTATAAACCATCTGTAATATTGACAGGCATGCGCAATTATAGATGGATCGTGCAGCTGACAAAGCCATTGTAAAATACATAGTTTGTAAAACTATCTTAAGCACCACTTGATTTTGTATACAAATAACAGCTGTTTCATTTTTGTATCTTATTATCCATCTTGTTAAGTTAACTGTCGTCTTTTTCTTTGATAAAATACAGCTACAAATAAAGCATTAATATAGCGCATTTTACAGTTTATTAGTAGTTCATCACTGTTTAGGAAGTGTTTGGTTTTTTCTACGGTTCTATAAAGAATTTTCGTAGCTGCTGATAAAAAATTTATAACAAAAAATATATATAAAAATCTGTGTTAAAATATATCTAAAATTATGGATTATTTAAATAAATATACAGTCCAAATAATTCTGGTAATTACAAGTTAAAAATCACAATAAAAATAATACATTATAAAAAATGGCAGACGATAAAAGGAGTGTGTGTTGTGATTTTTTATTGTTGTTTAGTTGAAAGGAAGAAGTTGAAATCGGAGAAATTGTGAACAAATAAAAATGTGTAATTAAAATAAATTTATAACAAATAAATAATATTAAAAAATAACATTAATAAAATGTGAATGAATTAAACATATGAAATATCTGCAAAATAAATTTAAAAGATATACCTAATTTTTAAAAAAAGTTTATTTTATCTGGTGTGTGAACATTTTTAATATTTTTTTATTCAGTTCTAATTACCGTTGTTCGGTCTTATTATTGTGAACTGAAAAAAAAATACTACAGGTAAATTTAAAGAATGATACATTTAATAATTATAATTATGTAAAACTCGAATTTTACAAATTTTTGTTTTAAATTTTACATCATGATTTGTGACTCACAACGTCTTCTTATTAAGTACTATTTTATTTTTTTGTTTGGGAAATTGTAAGATTTGTGTTCATTATTATTATATTTTTCTCTTTTATAAGTTTTTTTTTCACCATTTGTTTTTATCATTTTTACCTTTTGTATATTTTTTTTGATATATTTAGTCATTCTCTTTAATTGTTGTTCTCTGTTTTTTGATGTTAACCCAGCAAACATTTTAAACGAGTTTGAATTATAAAAAGAGACTATGACGATGTTTCCAGATGACGTTTTGCTTCAGACGAACGAAAATAAAATGACGACGAACGTCTTACGGAAACACCGTGTATATTCCAGAGTACAAATTATTTACTGAGCCAATTTATTTATTAGTATTTTGAAATACTTTATGAATTTCAGTTGTGTACAATATTAAAACATTAAATTTTATAACAAAAATTACACAATTTCATTTAAATACATTCTTATTTCTTTCTTTAAATTATTCCTTAGTTTGTCACTGGCATCACTTTCATGTTGTGGCAGATAAAAAAGAAATCCTCTTGATTGAAAATTGTAATTGACTATTTATAAAGAGTTAAAATTAAAATAAATAATTTCAAAATTAAATAATATCACCAGTTTTATTAATTCATGGAATTTTTGTGATTTTACTTTGCAATTAAATATAATAAGAAAAATTGATTGTTCATCATCGCAAACTGTTGATTTTGTTTTTGTCCTCACTTGCTTTGTTATTGTAACTGTTATCCTAATTAAGTATACATAAAATTTTTCACTTAACTGGAATACTTTAAATATTGGATATTTGCTGCTTATTTATAATTATGACTCCATGTGGTATTTGTAATACTGACTCTAGTCGGAAACGTAGTTTGTTGTGTACAACATGTAAACAATGGTATCATATTGATTGTGATGGAGTATCCAAGGAAATTTGTTATATACATGCAAATAATGTATGCGAAATCCTCCAGAGCCTGAAGATGAAGGTGTTTCATTCAAAGAAGAAATGCGTAAAGAAATAACCGCCCTGAAAAATTCATTTCGAGCCCATGGTAATGATATGAAAAAGGAGCTAGCTGAAATTAAAATAAAATTTGAGTCTATGGTCTGTGAATTACGTGAGGAAATTTCGACTAATATGAAACTAATTAGAGATGAAGTTACAGAGTGTAAACAGTTGGTAAATTTAAAAGATGAAATCACAAACAAAAAGTTGTATGAACTGGAGCTGCAAAATCATGTCCTTCAATTTAGGTTGAACAGATCTGACATTATAATAACTGGCCTTTCCAATGATTTAAGTAACCTAACTGAAATCGTCATTGCTTTGTGCTTACATTTGAAGGTTCCCATTGTTCCTGAGGATTTTTTTTCTGCTATCTATATTAAAAAGAAAATTGCTGTGTTGGTGAAATTTTGTCATATTGCTACGCGTGACAAAATAATGTCTGCGTATTTTCAAAAAAATCGTTAACTCGCTATGATGTTGCAGGAGGAGATGTTTCTACTAGAGTATTCCTTAATGACATTTTTTCTCCTTTAGCTAACAAACTACTAAGAATTTGTTAGAAGCTTAAAAAAGATAGTAAAATAATCGCTATAATATCATAAATCGGGAAGTTCTTAAAGTAAAGTTGACAATGCTAGATGGTGATATTAAGACTCTTAACATAAATGAATGTATTGATATTTTTAAACTGAATACTTGAAAATGTATTTAATTATTCTTATTTCATGCTTGGGGAGAAACCATTGAGGCATTGTTTTTTTTTACATTAATGCTAATGCCAAAGCGTTGACATTTGTATGAAAAGAGTAATTGCCTCAGTGTTTAAATCCCAAGTATGTCCTATTCTTATTTTTATCTTTGCCTAACTTTTTTATTTTTTTCTCTTTATTATTATGTTATTCATCTCTTTTGTGATTTATATTATTCCCTTCCTATAACTATCTATTAATATTTTTGAAATAATATTAGTTATTTTTGTTTAATATATTTTTATATATGCTTTGCTACTTATTAAATAATTGTCTTTCCCCTAAACACAAATATTACCTAATTTTTGATGTACCATAATTATAACCTTGGTCCTATTGCCAGAGACGTCTCTTTTTTGAATTCGAATCTTTCTGCACCATCGAATAACTTGAACATCGCACATGTTAATGCTTAAAGTTTAAACACCTCTGTTTCCAACGCTAAATTTGAAGAATTCAAAAGTATTTTCATGCATTCTTGTCTTGATATTATTGGAATATCTAAAACCTGGTTCAAGTCAAACATTTACTCCCAACCGTTAACTCTTCCGGGTTACAATCTAGTAAGGAATGATCGTCCAGATGATAATCAAGCTGGTGGGGTTTGTTTGTATATATCAAATAAATTACGATATAACAGTGTTTCATAGTGAACGGTACGGTGACTGTGAGTCTTTGTTTGTAGAAGTGTTTGGTAATCGTGTTTCTGCTGTTGTTGGGGTGATATATCTGCCAAATGGTAATATCGATTTATTTGAGGAACTTCATGGTGATTTATTTAATCGATTTTCAAATATTGTTATTATGGGCGATTTCAATTGTAACCTTTTTGATGTTTATATATCGGAAAGGGTGCGTTCTTTTGGTTCTAGATGTGGGATTACTTGTTTGCATAATTGCTTACCTACACACTTGTGTGTGCGCTATAACAGAACTTCTTTAATTGATTATTTTCAACCACATTTTGTAGCATGTATGGGTCAAATGTTATTCCCATTTTTATCTTCACACCACAGCCTTATTTACATTTCCTAAATTTTTCTTCTAGAGTGAACAGAAATAGTATTGAAAATAAAGATTATAAACGCATTAATTATGAACAATTTTCTCACTATATAGATCAGTTTGATACAACTCCTATTTATTGTACAAATGATGTAGATTTGCAACTTTCCACATTAAGTTCTTTTGTTAATTATTTACATAATTGTGTTCCAACCTATACGACTAAACCCAATTCTAATGATATTGACTGGATAAATTCCAGAGAAATTATCCAGGCTAGATCGTTAAGTGACTTTGCATATAGTGCTTATTTGAGTGATCGTACTGACAATAACTGGAAATCTTTCTGTAAACTTAGAAATAACGCTAAGTCAGTCATTAGAAGTAGAAATTATGGTAAACGTTTATTTACTGGTGTTGATAATACTCAAATGTGGCGCAATATACGTAGGCTGGGATTTATTGGTCGTGAGACTCCTGAAATTGACGAAACTGATGTTGAGTTGATTGAAACTGGGTAATTATAATTTTGATCATTTTATTGATGGTCCTAACTGCTTTTCTTTCAATACAATAACTGAGTATGATGTTTTTCCAGCTATTTACCCAAAGTCTAATGCTGCTGGCTATGACAAGATTCCAGTAAAGTTTTTAAAATTAATTTTTCCTCTTATCTCAACTATGATTTGTCATCTTATAAATACTATGTTTACTTTAGCTAAATTTGGCCGTGTTGTACCGATTGCTAAAAGTAAAAATTACAATGTGGATAATTTGAGACCTATAAGTATTTTGCCGGCAATGTCAAAAATTGTTGAAAACATGAAATCACAAATTTTAAATCATTGTGAATGTTACTCACTTTTTCACCCAAATCAATGTGCTTTTCGTCGTAACCATAACACAACATCTTTACTCATTTCCCTTACTGATTCGATAAGACATAAACTTGATAAACATGAAAATTTTATTACAGTTTCCTTAGATCTAAGCAAAGCGTTTGATCGAATAAACCATAATATTGTTAGCTATCGAAATTTTATATTGGTATTTGTTTAAGTGTATATGTGCTGCCCTTATGGTAGACCGATTACTTTTTTGTAGTAGGTACTTGATGACTTGCATTTGTGACTTCACTATATTCTTCCTTTTTGCTAATTCTTTTAATACGCATTATATTATTTTTTATGAAAATTAAATCATTATATTAACCTTAATTAAAAGCGAGTTTTATTTGGCGATCTAAAACTACAGGAAGTTAACAATCAGAAGTTTAGTACGAGTTGTTGCTGTTATTGATGCCGGCTTGTCTTCATAAGACACCAAATTGTTGCTGTTGTATTGAGGGTGGCGATAGAGAGTATTATTGCTGTTGTTGTTTGGCAGTAGGCGGCTTGGGTTGTTGAATATTAGCGGGAAATTCCTTGAAATTGAAAGCGGCAAATGTGAAAATATGAATAACACTTATGAACCAAATGTCTCAAATGACATGATATCAAGGCTGTTGGAACAAAATACTGAACTTATTCGGGCGCTTACTTTAAACAGTTCTATAGGTGCAGTTAATAATAATTCAAGTACAAATTTCAATGTTGTGCCAGATTTGCACAAATCAATCAAAACATTTAGTGGCATGGGCGATTTACACAATTGGTCCGATTCGTTTCGACTTGAATTAGTGCGTTCAAATCTGACTGATGGTGCATCTGATTGGTTTTATTCGTTGAAGGTAAAAACTTGGCAAGAATTTGTTTCGGAATTTGAGAAAACGTTTATGGGAAGAGAAAGTGTTGCCGAACAGTGGTCTACGCTTTTAAATTACAGGCAAGGAAAAAATGAAGATGTTTTTGATTATTGCTTTAAGAAGAAGAGATTGTGTGACAATCTTAGATTACCATTTTCGGAAACTAAGGTTCAGATAATACAGAACCTTTATGATAGAGAACTAAAAACGTTTTTGCTTTGTAAGACTCACACTGAATCAAATGTTCTGTTGGCTGATATTCGTGAGTTTTACCGAACTATGGGCACACAAGTAAAGGAACGTGCTTTTGTATCTATGAGACCAATAAAAGTAGAAAGGTTGAAAAGCTGGAGAAAGAATCAATGCCAAGAGTAAATGATGTTGCGGACATAACCTGTTTTCGTCGTAATTTAAAAGGATATTTTAGTAAGAATTGTACTTCACCAATTATTTGTCAGAAATGTAATAAGCCAGGACATGTCAAGAAAAATTGTCCTGTGGATGGCGATGGTAATAAAAAGAGAGAACAATCTGGCGGTCAAAACAAAAACTGTGCCATTGTTAAAAATCAAAATGAGGCGATTACTATGAATCAAAAATATTTCTTTGATTCTGAAATAAATGGAAAATCTGTAAAATTGTATGTTGATTTTGGTAGTCAATGTGTTAGAATGAAAATGTCAGCGGCTAAGGAATTTAATTTTAAATTAAGTGCACCTCCAATCGATGGTTCAACAGTAAGAGGTGTAGGTGGTGGTATGGCTACTACTTTAGGTGTTTTTAATGCTACTTTAAAAGTTGATCAAGCTGTTGCGGACGTTTTGGTATATGTTGTGGCCGATGATATTATTGATATACCGTTTTTAATTGGCCAACCATTTACGGAGCAGTCTTATATTGTGTATTATAAGAAGAATAACCATTTGCGAATTTTCGAACAATATGATTTGTCGGAAAATGATCCCAACCAAATGGAAATTCCAAATCTTCCTAAATTGAAAAAGAGTTTATGGGTTAAAGAGGCGACAGTTTTACCACCCAATCATGTCGGTTTTGTTGCTGTAAGTACTGGTGAAGTAATGGATAAAAATCAAGATATTTTTATGAGTTCAACAACAAACAGAAATGGATGTGTCATTCCTGCTTGTATAATCAAAAACGTGTCGTTAACTAATGTAGTTTTTAACGAGGGTGAACGTGTAACTAAAGGTGAGTTATGTATTTTAGATGAAAAGGAATTCAGCTACGAAAAATTGGATGTCAATGGAAAAATTTTTGTGATTTGATCGTCATAAACCCTGAGATAAAAGACGAATTCAGAACGAAGTTATTAAGTTTGGTGCAACAATATAGGGATTGTTTTGCTTTGAATATAAATGAACTTGGGTGTGGAGTGTACACAGAATTTTCAATTGAATTAACAAACACGTACAAACCTTATCGATTAAGTGAAACCGAACGTGAATTTGTTAGGCAGGAGATGAGTAATTTAATAAATGCTGGTATTATAGTCAAATCAGACTCGGATTATGCTAGTCCCAGTTTGATAGTCAGAAAGAAAACTGGAGACAGGAGAATATGCATCGATTAAAGGGCTTTAAACCGTGTGACTAGAAAAATGAAACATCCGTTGCCAATTATAGCAGACCATATAAATCGATTGCTAAGAATTAAGTATTTCAACGTACTCGATATGATAAGCGGCTATTATCAGGTAAAGGTGGCTGAAAATCACCGTCATGTGACCGCTTTTATGACTCCGGATGGTCACTACGAATTCTTGAGAATGCCTTTTGGTGTTGCTAATGGTCCGTCAGTATTTCAAAAGCTCATTAATTCATTAGCATTAGGTCCATTACGTTTTACAATTGCCATGCGATATTTTGATGATATACTCATTCCAGCTACGACTATAAATGAGTGTATCGATAATTTGGAAATTGTACTGGATGCCTTGAAGAGGGCAAATTTAAAATTGAACATCCAAAAGTGTAAATTTTTGATGACTGGGATCGAGTATTTGGGTTACGAGATTAGTAATGGTGTTATAAGCCCAAGTTAACTTAAATTAAATGCTGTCGTTAACTTAAAACGTCCCTCTAATGTGCATGAAGTTCGTCAATTTATTGGTTTGACCAGTTATTTTAGAAATTTTATCAAGGAATATGCAATTTTAGCAAAGCCTTTAACCCGTTTAACGAAAAATGAAGATGATTGGAATTGGACAGAAAAAGAAGAAGGAGCTTTTAATGATTTGAAGAAGAAATTGACAGAAAAACCTGTTCTTGTTATTTATTCTAAAAACGCAGAAACCGAAGTTCACACAGACGCGTGTAAAGATGGTTTGGCAGGAGTTTTGGTTCAAAAACAAATTGATAATAAATTTCATCCCGTTGCGTATGCAAGTCGCCAAACAACAAAGGAAGAATCTCGTTATCATTCTACTGAATTGGAAGCACTAGCCGTTGTATGGGTATTGAAGCGTTTAAGAGTGTATTTAATTGTAATCTCATTTATCGTTAAAACTGATTGTAATGCCGTACGAAGTTCTATGACGAAAAAAGATATATTGCCAAGAATTGGAAGGTGGTGGTTAAAACTATCTGAATATGATTTCGAAATTCAACATACCCCTGGAAGAGAAAATGGACATGCTGATGCTTTAAGTCGAAGTCCAGCTGATTTACCTGATAACACTACAACAGTTGCAGATATTTGTGTTCTTCATTCTAGTATGGAAACATCAGACTGGGTGAAACTTTTGCAGAAGACTGATTCCAAAATCGAAAATATATAAGATGTACTTCAGCAACAAGTGGAGCTTACCAAAGATGACTTACGAACTCATAAGGAATTCAAAATTGTGAATAGTCGAGTATATAAGGTCGAAGATGAAAAAGAACTTTTGTATATTCCCGAAAGTGCCAGATATCGTATTGTGCAGTCTTGTCATGATGAATTGGGTCATATTGGTGTTGACAAGGTGGTCTCCAAAATTAGAGAAAAATATTATTTCCCTGGACTTAGAAATTATGTAAAAAGATTCGTTGGAGCATGTTTTGATTGTTTATATAATAAACAACCTGCTGGTAGAAAACAAGGATTCTTACACCCAATAGATAAAATTGGAATACCATTTCATACGATACATGCTGATCATCTGGGTCCGTTTGTGAGAGGTAGATATGGAAACATGTACATTTTGGTTATTATTGATGGATTTACCAAATTTTGTATATTAAAACCTGTACGTAATGTCAAAAGTGAAACAACAGCCCGAGCGTTAAATGATGTGGTGTCTATGTTTGGAATGCCAACTCGTATTATAACTGATAGAGGTACTGCGTTTACTGGTTCTCCATTCCAAAAAGTTTGTAAGGAAAAAAATATTGTTCACGTTTTAAATGCAACTGCCACGCCAAGAGCCAATGGTCAGTGCGAAAGGCTAAACCGAACTATAACTCCAATGTTATCAACGTTATGTAAAAAACCAAATGGTAGTGATTGGGATCAACATATTGGTTTCGTTCAGTGGAGTGTTAATAACACTGTACATCAAGTTTTGAAAACTACTCCATTTAGATTGCTTTTTGATTATGAACCGAGAAGACCAAATAAGTTAGATGATGCTATAATAAGCGAACGTGAAGATAACGTAATCGAGTTTCGTCAGAAGGTTATCGACGTGATTCTGGTAGTACTGAAGAATCTACAAAGCTGTTACCTTTGTATAAGGGTCCATATATGGTAACTGAAATTTTGCCAAATGATCGTTATGCAACGAATTCAACGATTTTACGAAGGTGTGGTAGCTACCGAGGACATGAAGAGGGTAATTCCTCCTCCCGAAAGCTTAGAAGATAATTCTACAACAGATGATGAAAATTTAAACCCTAGAAGACCAACCCGAAATAAAAGTACCCCTAAATATTTGGATGATTACGAACTTTGATCGGATCGAGGACGATCCTAGATGAAGGATGGCCGAATGTTAGCTATCGAAATTTTATATTGGTATTTGTTGTGTTGCCCTTAGGTAGATCGATTACTTTTTTGTAGTAGGTACTTGATGACTTGCATTTGTGACTTCACTATATTCTTCATTTTTGCTAATTCTTTTAATAGGCATTATATTATTTTTTATGAACATCAAATCATTAAATTAACCTTAATTTAAAGCTAGTTTTATTTGGCGATGTAAAACTACAGGAAGTTAACAATATTCTTATTAAAAAGCTTCATGATAACTTCAACTTTTCTAAATCTGCTTGTCAGCTTATTTATTCTTATCTTAGTGCTCGTTCTCAGTTTGTATCTTTGGCTGGATTAAGTTCTAGTATTGGGAACGTTACCTCAGGAGTTCCACGGGGGTCTGTTTTAGGTCCTATACTATTTTTGATTTATTTAAATGATAGTTTTTCTCTCATTGATAAAAGTTTTTGCAAGTCATACGTTTTTGCTGATGATATTTTTCTTGTACATAACATTAATTCTAATATGGATACATTGCTTGAAATTCGCATAAATAATCATCTTAATGCTATACAAGACTGGATGAATCTAAATAAATTTAACTAAAACTAAAGCAATGTACTTTCCTGCTTAACATTTTATTTGTCCCACAATCTGTATAAACTACCAACCTATTAGTTATGTTGATTCCCATAAATTCCTTGGTGTTATTATTGATTCGACTCTAAATTTAAAAAATCACATAAATAATATATCTAATAAAGTTTCTTTTATTTTAAGAAGATTATATGCTTTAAAATCATATACACCGCGGTATGTTAGATGCCGTTTAGCACATGCTTTGCTTATATCTAAAATTAACTACTGCCTAGAAGTATTTTCCGGAAGATTTGTTCGTTATGTTTTTAATGTTCGAGTTAGCGAACATAATAAAGTGCACTTGTCCCAGTATTTTAAGGTTGCAAATTTAATGATTATCTATCTTCTCGTCTTTTATTATATTTTTATAAAATTATGAAACTAAGACAGCCAATTTTTCTTGTAGATGAATTTAAATTTATTCACTCTACCCGTAATATACAACTTGAGATACCTCGATTACATCTTACAACTTTTGAAAATTCATTTAAAATTAGAGTATGTCGTACTTGAAACCTTCTGCCGTCTATGCTAAGGCTATTTTCATATTCATATCCCACATTTAAGAAAAAGCTTTTGAGTTTGTATCTTTAGGTATTCTAAACAGTTTGAGTCTATGCTATTATAGGATTTTAAGGTTGTTCTTGTTTTTTACAGAATTTATACATTGGTGATGTTTGTGTGGTTGGGGAACCATTTATTTTTTCTTTTAGCACTAAATATATTATTTTTGTATTTTTAAGTCACATTGTATTATAATATAACATGAATTTTAATCTACAATACATGTATAATTGGCCTTATAGGCTTCCTATGTATTGAAATAAAAAAAATAAATAAATATTTTAAGCACTTTGTAGAATAGAGATCGCTACATCGCCGTTGATTTTACTCACTGAAGCCAGAAGTTTTCAGTTTCTCATTTAGTATAGTTGTACATCTCGTACATATTTTATCTGTTCACATAGATATGCCGTCGCTTCTGCAGATTTAATTTTTGTATATTATTTAGAGTATTTAATTCCAATTCGATTATATTTAAGAATAGTTCGCATCGCTTTATTTTGTAATTTCTGCATTCTATCTGTATGTGATTCTAAACAACACGTATAGATAATTGTGGAGCCAAACTCAAAATGTGGTTTGATTATTGTATTGTATATATTTATTGCAGTTATTGTTAATATTGTATTCCTAATTCTTTTAAAAAAATCAATTTTTTTACATACTTTTTTTTGCGTGTTTTTTCTTAATTCGCTTTTCAAAGTTATGTGTTTATACGGTTACTTTTGTTGCACTAAAACTGTGTGTGAATGAGCCATCACACACGAGAACAATTGTGGTGGCATAACATGGTAGCTTGTTGGCAAGCGAGGCGAAGAGAATGGTTTTTTGTTGGCGTAAAGTTTCAACCAGCTTCTACTCCGCATTAAGGCCAATGGAGACGATCAAATAAACCCCTCAATCAGTGTATATGTTTGAGTGTCGTATTTGGGAGGGTAAACATCTGTCATTATAATTCAGTATTCGATAAACGCCATAGTGTAATCACACATTTTTTTCTTTAAGTTATCGATTGTTGGTAGAAGCTTTCGGTGAACATGCACAAATTAGAAATCTTGTGATCGATGATTTGCGCGGTTCAAAAGTGGTGATTTCACACAAGACAAGGAGAGGCCTGGTCAGCAGAAAAAATTTAAAGATGAAGAATTGGAAGCATTACTCGAAGAAGTTTGTTGTCAAACGCAGGAAGAACTTGCATTATCATTGGGCGTCCCACAACAAGCCATTTCATTTCGTTTTTATTGGGATTCATTCAAAAGCAAGGAAATTGGGTCGCATATGAATTGAAGCTGAGACACGTTGAAAGGCAATTTTGCATGTCGGTAAAGAAAAAAGAAGTAATTTTTGCATCGTATTGTTACTGGTGATGAAAGTCATATGTAAAGCCCGGCCAACCAACCAAATCAATGCCAAATAACCATGGCGCCAACGTAATGCTCTGTATTTGGTGGGATCAGAATGGTGTTTTGTTGAAATCTGGTCTGACGATCACATGGGACCTGTACCGTGCACAATTGATTCGTTTGAAGAGAGCAATCAACGAAAAACTACCAGAATATTCGACCAGACACGAGGCCACATTCTTCCATCATTACTACGCTCGGCCACATGTTGAAAGACCGGTCAAAAACTGTTTGAAAAACAGTGGATGGGAAGTTTTGGCTCACCCTCCTTATAGCCCACACCTTGCCTCTTCTGACTACCAATTGTTTCGATCAATGCAGAACGCCCTTACTGGAATACGCTTCACTTCAGAACAGAGTATCAGAAATTGGCTTGATTCATTCATTACCTAAAAAACGAAGCAGTTCCTCGCCGAATCCATATGCTACCCGAAAGATGGAAAAAAGTAGTAGCTAACGATGGACAATACTTTGAATAATGTATCAATTCATATTGTTAATATAATATATGCATTTTTCAAGCAAAATAAAATCGATATTATTAGTCTTTTGTAATTGCTTTTGCCCATTATATATTTTGTTTAAATTATAAGAATATTTACCTTTCACTTTTCTTTATATTTTTATTAAAAACAATAATTTTGCAAGCAGCTATGGACATGTGTTTTTAACAAAATGAAAGAAAAAAATCAAGAAGAAGCACAGCCTTGTAGCTGCAAAGAACGGAATGAAAAGTGTTTTTGACACTGTCACTAAAAAAGAAACGTAAAAAGTGTAGACGCTTTGTTGACTATGCCACCAAAAAGTCACCCAAAATAGGAGACAAAAGTGGTGACTTGAAGACACTTGACCCTAGGCTTCTTACAGGGAAATAACAAAAACATGCACAAAAACTAATACATGCTTGTTTTTGTTACCCCTTTGCTTCCAAACAAGAGTTGCACGTTGGTGTTTTTTGTTCTCTTCGTGTTTGAAGAGACAAAAAATAGTTTTTTTTATTTGTTCATGTAGGATAGTTTTTGTATTTCCTTATTTTCATAGAGCCATCACACACCAGACTAATATTTAAGCGCACAATTCTTGTTCTTTTCATTAAGCATGGTATGATATTAATTTGGTATAAAATGTATACGTATAGAAAGCTGTGTGTGTGTGTGTTAGTGTTTTTTGTATTCCTTTAACGTTTTGCGCTTTTCAAGAATGTGCATCTATTGGCTTTTTGCTGCTAATGTGGGGTAGAAGCTGGTTGAAACTTTACGGCAACAAAAATCCATTCTCTTCGCCCTGCTTGCCTAAAAGCTGTCATATTGTGCCAGCACAAATGTTGTGTGTTATGGCCCATACAAAAATGAGAAAATAAGAGAGATTTGTTATCATACCCTTGGACATTTTTGAGATGTAACATTTTTGTAAAATTATTTACAAATGAAGTTTATTTTCACTTGCATTCAAACATGAATAGCAAAAAACTAAGTATACTTACATGCATCGCCGACCTAAGTATACGTACGACCATTATTTTAACAACTAGGGACTTTAAAACCACAATGATCAAAAGTAATTATACAGTTTTGTTTTAAATGCCAAGTTTATTAACTTTAACTTTATTTTCAAAAAAATCTAAAATAAATATTGACAAAAGTCTACATACGATATGTACATTAACTCGAAACTTTGTTCATGTATTAAAAGTTTGTTATTTAGTTAGTAGCTTTATTACTTTTTATTGAAATCCCTACTTCGCTGGGCAATGACTGGTATCTATAACTGCCTGTACCGTCTGGGCATTTGAAACACTCAAATTTTCGAGCTCTGCAGACGTAATATTTTGTCATTCTTCTTGAAGTTTCTCTTTTAGCATTGGGGCACTATTAATATTTTTTCGTATTTTTCGTTGTAGAATCTCAATAATATTTAAGTCCGGGCTTTAAGGTGGTGTGTACAGCTGTCGTGGTATAGCAGCCAATCTCCGTCAATTTGTGCCGTGTGCTTCGGATCATTATCTTGTTGGAAAACCCAAATCTGGCCAAGCTTTAAAGCATCAATTGAGGGATTCAAGTTTTGTTCCAAAATATATTTGTATTGGTAACGATCCATATTACCCTCATCAAACACTAACTTTCATACTCCAGAAGTAGCGACGGCACCCCAAATCATCACGCTGGCTCTACCATGCTTAATAGGAGCGACTAAGTTCTCAGTTATTCCATCACTTCCAAATATGTTATACTTCGACTCGTCAGTTAACAAAACTCGTTTCCAGAAGTCAATGTCCATTTTAATAGGCTTTTTGGCGGATTCTAAATGATTTTTTTCCCTACTTTGGGTGTTCTAGGAGTTGTACTATGGTATAGTATAGTTCGTAGATGTACAAAAATGTCCAATCTTTCTGCGAGTTCTTGCGGAAATTTTGTGGCATTTATTTTTGATTTTTGTCTACTTCTTCCAAAATAAAGCTGACATTTCTACGATTTAGTTTCTTTGGACGACCAGTAAGCAGCTTGTTTGTAATTGGTCCATTATTTTTAAAGTTCCTGAATATTTTCCGAACTGTAGACTTACTTTAATTCAAAAGCTTTGATAATTCACCAAAAGATTTTCCTTTATTTCTTTATTTTACAACCAAATTTAAGACATCAATTTAAATTTCTTTACGAAAAGCCATTATTACAATTAATTATTTAGTAAAACTATCTAAATGTAAATTGAATACTATTTTAATCAACACAACAACAAGAAAAGAAAAAAAAATAAATAACGGCGCTTTTCTGAGAGTATTCAACAACAAAAACCATAGCATGTTGATCATATGTAGAATTTTCAATGCTTTTTAATTGTTTTTCATTAATAATTTTTAAACATTTTATTTGTCCCACAATCTGTATAAATTGCCAACCAATTATGTTGATTCTCATAAATTCCTTGGTGTTATCCTTGATTCGACTCTAAAATAAATAATATATCTAATTTTTAAAAATTTGGGAAGATTTTTTATTTTGACAGGGGTACCATGACTTTAGCTGCTCACTGTATACGAGTGCGTATCAATAAGTCCGTGACTTTTCGAATTTCCCTCGTAGTTATATGAAATGCAACACTGCTCCCATCAAGTACCACCTTTTAATAGACTACTGTCAAATTTTTAGCAAGTTCCGTCATTTACTTTGCGTTTAACAGCTGTTCAAAACATACAACCTCGTGGCGTTTTCTAAAAATGGAAAAAAGTGAATTTCGAGTGCTCATTAAACATTATTTATCACGAAAAAAAAACCTTTAATCAAAACAAGGAAAAGCTTGATAAATATCGATTTCAATGGTAAAAAGTGGTTTACTGACTTTCGTTGTGGCCTTACAAGCACGGAAGGTGCGGAAAGTTCTGGACGTCCAGTTGAGGTCTCTACACCCAAAACAATTAAAAAAATTCAGGATATAATGTTGCCCGATCGGAGATTCAATGTGCGATAGATTGTGGAAGACAGGCATCTCACATGGCTCAATGGTTTCAATTTTGAATGATCACTTGGTATGAGAAGGCTTTCCAAAAGATGGGTGCCGCGTCTGCTCACAATCGACCACCAACGGAATCGTGTCACAGCTTAGTTTCTCCGGATTTAGCCCCCAGTGACTATTTCCTATTTCCAAACCTAAAGAAATGGCGCGGTGGAAAGAGATTTACCTTCAACGGTGAAATTATTGATCAAACAAATGCCTATTTTATAGACCTCGAAAAATCCTGCTGTTAAAGCAAACTTTCTTGTACTTCTTGATCACTCAAAAGCTTTTGATACGGTCAACCACCATACCCTTTGTATGAAACTTAGACGCTTTTTTAATTTTTCAACTACTTCCACTCAGCTTTTGTCCTCATACCTCATGAATCGTACGCAATCCGTATATGTAAATAATAAGTCATCCCAATCTTTGAATCTCGAGAGAGGTGTACCCCAAGGTTCGATTTTGGGTCCGCTGCTATTTTCAATATATATTAATGACTTACCTGAATATCTTTCGTATTGTAAGATACACATGTACGCAGATGATGTACAACTCTACTTGAGCAGTCCTGTTCAATCTATAAAAGAGAATATTGATAAAATCAACGCTGATCTTAATAGTTTATACCGGTGGGCAACAGCTAATGGGCTCTGTATTAATCCACGAAAATCCAAATGCTTGGTAATTCGTAAAAAAACTTTAAATCCAGTTTTCGAACATGATATCACCATTAACAACGAGAAAATTAACATTGTCCCAACAGCTAAAAATCTTGGTCTAATACTAAATAGTAGTCTAACATGGACAAACCATATTAACACAATAGTGGGTCAGACATTCATGAAACTAAGACAACTTTGGGCAGCACAATCTTTTACACCTTTAAAAATTAGATTGCTGCTGGCCAAATCATACCTGATTCCGGGGTTATTGTATGGTTGTGAACTTTATGCCAATAGCGATTTCGCAAGCCAATCTAAGCTTATCGTGACGTATAATAGCATTGTTCGTTATGTTTTTGGATTAAGGCGACGTGATGGAACTTCGGATTTCTCAAAGAAAATGTTTGGTGTTTCATTTATAAATCTTATGAAGATAAGAGTACTTCTCTTTTTACATAAAATCATTTATACGCAAAAACCTTTATACCTCTATGAAAAACTTCGTTTTGCTCAGTCTAATAGGGGCAAAAAGATTATTTTACCAAGACATCATTGTCTAGTATCTAAGTGGCAATTCTATATAAATGCAATTCGTCTCTGGAATATGCTTCCACAAAACCAACAACTTAACAGCAACGTTACTCATTTTAAAAAATTTGTTTTTCTAAATTATTCTTGATATTTTCTTACTTTTCCTGTTTGGCTTTAAATATTTTTTTTTTTTTATTATTATTATTTTTAATCTTGTGTAATTTAAATTTAAGCTTTAAAAATATTTTACCTAATTGCAACCTATTCCTAAATATGTTTTAACAATTGTCATTATTATTTTTGCTTGGTAATTCCTGTACTGTAATTATAAGATTAAATCTTGTTGTGCAGGATATGACATTAATAAATAAATAAATAAATAAATAAATGACGGAACTTGCTCAAAATTTGACAGTAGTCTATTAACAGGTGGTACTTGATGGAAACAGTCTTGCATTTCATATAACTACGAAGTTCGAAAAGTCACGGACTCATCGGTCCGCCTTCGTACGTATGTGAATAGTGAGAAGTAAAAAAATTCCAATGCTCATGTATATACAGTATATCAGTTTTTACAATGAAAAAAGATTTTTTTTTTAAATTGCGAAATTTTTATAAATTTCCAAAAATATTTTCCATTTAATATTATTGCTTACATTTTTTACAAAAGAGATTTACAAAAAAAAAATATGGTAATAAATATAATTGAAAAGAATAAAAAACAAAAACAACATATACTCATTTATTTGGCTGTAAAGAAATTGTTTTTACAAATTCATTTTTTTTTTTTGGAATTTCTTTCTTTGCACAATTGGAATTTTTGGAATGTATTTACAGTTAATCACTCTTTATGGTGATGCTTATAAACACATAACACAAAATTAAATGTTTTAGTCTGTAAATGCCCAGAAATGTATTTCGATTGTAACTGACTTGCTACATTTAAAATATGCCAGGCAAAATAACTTCAATGGATATATTCCAATTGGTTTATTATAACCACTACATCAGCAAAAGAGTCTTAGAAATTGGAGACATGTTTTCCTTACAAAGGCAAACTGTTCATAATATATTAAATCGGGCTAAAAGCGAGCAAAGGTTGAAGCTAAAATCTTTAAGTTGTCGTCCATGTAAAATATCCGGCAGAGCAGAACGCTTAATATTAAGAAAAGTTAAAAAAAAAATAAATAAAAAAAAAAATCCTACTATACTATTCACTTACAAAATAACAGATCAACAATTCATAAAATTCCATTACTTTACACACAAGGATACAGTGAAAAATATAATTCAAAATATTGTCTATTCATTAACTATCAACATAGATTATGTTGTAGATTTAATATGGATTAAGACAAACATTTGATATTAAATGCTTCATATAAGCTGTGTTATTTGATACTTTAAGAATTAAAGTTCATAACAAAAAACTGTAAAATATAGAGGATAAATATAAATTGTTAAATTTCGTTGATGTTAGTCTAATTGTGTTGTTGTTTACAAGTTTGTTAATTTGTTTCCTAACACTCAATATAAAATAGACAATCATCAACAAGCAATGACCGTAAAGGGAGAAGAAGAGCATGGGTATTGACAAGGTTGGGTAGCGCCAACCGAAAATACTAAGTATTCTATCCTGCTGGCTCAGTGGAATTTCTCAATTTTTATTCTCTATAACTTACTAATAAAATTTTCATGTTTCTTTACAATAAAAATAATTAAAAAGAATATGATATGATCTTAAAAAAAAAAAAAATCCTACTATACTATTCACTTACAAAATAACAGATCAACAATTCATAAAATTCCATTACTTTACACACAAGGATACAGTGAAAAATATAATTCAAAATATTGTCTATTCATTAACTATCAACATAGATTATGTTGTAGATTTAATATGGATTAAGACAAACATTTGATATTAAATGCTTCATATAAGCTGTGTTATTTGATACTTTAAGAATTAAAGTTCATAACAAAAAACTGTAAAATATAGAGGATAAATATAAATTGTTAAATTTCGTTGATGTTAGTCTAATTGTGTTGTTGTTTACAAGTTTGTTAATTTGTTTCCTAACACTCAATATAAAATAGACAATCATCAACAAGCAATGACCGTAAAGGGAGAAGAAGAGCATGGGTATTGACAAGGTTGGGTAGCGCCAACCGAAAATACTAAGTATTCTATCCTGCTGGCTCAGTGGAATTTCTCAATTTTTATTCTCTATAACTTACTAATAAAATTTTCATGTTTCTTTACAATAAAAATAATTAAAAAGAATATGATATGATCTTAAAAAAAAAAAAATCCTACTATACTATTCACTTACAAAATAACAGATCAACAATTCATAAAATTCCATTAAAATCCACAAATATCTACCAGAACCCTTGAAAAAGAACTTCAGGAAGAATGTGATGTTACTGTATCACACGAAACAATAAGGAAAACACTAAAAAAAACATCAAGAACTGCGAGAAAAAAAAACCGCTATGATGCATGCAGATAAGCCTGATGATTACTGGAACGACATAATATTTTGTGACGGGACTTAAATCATGCTATACTATAATGATGGTTCAAACAGAGTATGGCGGCAGCCTCTAAAAGCCTTAGAAAATCGAAACATTCCCCCGTAAAATTTGGAAAAATTTCTGTTATGGTATGGGGCTGTTGGAGTTGGAAACTTATCGAAAGTACCATGGATGCGCAACAGTATTTGAATATATTGAGGGCTAACTTAATACAAAGTGCAAATAAATTCGGGTAAATAAACGGCAACCAGCGAATATTTAAGTTTTATCAAGATAACGACGCGAAGCACAAAGAGCACACAGTGTGAACGTGGATTCTGTACAATTGCAAAAAAGTATTGGATACTCCAGCTCAGAGTCCAGACTTAAACCCCATAGAAAATGTATGGGCATATCTGAAGAAAAAAGTTGAAAAGAGGCATCCCAAAAACCGTAATGAGTTAAAAAATGGAGAAATGGAATATAATTCCAAATAAATACGACCTTATGAAATTTGTCAGTTCAATGAAGAAGAGACTACAAGCCGTTACAAATGCCAACGGAGGCCATACGAAGTATTAAACCCCGAAATATAGGCTCTTATACAGTTCGCCTAAAAATGTACAAAGAATTTCTTGACTGGAAAATATTGAAGTGATTTTGATTTTTGTTCCTTTTTTAATTGTGTAAATTTTTATGTGATATTTTTGTTTTCCGTATTTGGTAGTAAATACATTCCTTAATTCATCTGTACTAAAAAATCTTGAATTAAATAAATAAAATTCATTTTTTTGAAGTCAATTAATGAAAAATTCTTATCTTTTATTGTAAAAACATACTCTTGACATACTGTAGATATATATTTGTTCCTTTAGGAGCATAGGGTCACGATGTTTTATTTCAATCCAGCGAAGATGAAGATTGGATGTCTCAATTTCGATTTGTCGTTTCCAGGTATGTGATGGTCTTCCTATTCGACGACTGCCTTGTGGATTCCAATCTATGGCTTGTTTTCCATAGATTGGAATGTATGCAATGCATGTATGTCCGATCCAACACCATTTTCGTTTTCGAATTTTCAGATGGATCCGGATGTGCACTCTAAGTTTCACATCCATATAGCAATGTGGATTTTACGTTTATGTTGAAAAGATTTAGCTTTGTCTGTTTTGATATGTACGATGGCTTCCACGCCGGCTTAAGTTTTCAGAATGATTGCCTTGCTTTGTTTATGCGTCTTGAGATGTCAGCCTTAGAACCACCACTTTTGTCCAGTATTCTTCCCAGATAACATAATGATTCTACCTCATCAAGCCATTGATTCTTGGCGCACAGTCTTTGCTCATTATAAAAGTTTATTCTTATATTTTATATTTTTAGGCCAGCGTATGATGAGGTTTCTTATACTACTGGCAACTTAGTCTGCATATATGAAAATGTGTGGGCGAGTAGATAGATATCATCAGCGTAATCTGCCTTGAAGATCCCCAGTGATTCCCCTTCTTATTCATCACAACATCAAGTACGCAATTACATAAAATAGAATTAATGCTGATTTTGTTGTTACTTAGTTGCCTTTCATGCAGAATTCGGCAGGTTGCATTCAAAGGCTTTTTCAAAGTCTATAAAATTAAGGTACAGAGGTGATCTCCATTCCACTGACTGCTCTACAATTGTTCTCAGGCTATTTACATGGTCGACACAGGATTTGTGGACGCGGAAACCGGCTCGTTCCCTTCTAAGCTCAGGAAGATGAGTAGATGATAGCCTTATGTTAAATATGTGCGCAAAAGTATAATACCTCTCCAGTTTTTACGTTCTGTAATATCCCATTTGTTATTTATTTATTTATTGTAATATTAAAGCCACCTTAGGCCAATAAATATATTACAGAGTTTAATAAAATATAACTATAAAATAAAACTTTACAATTTAAATTCATGAAATTAGCTTATATAAGAATTTAACATAATGATTAACCTGAATTCAATTTAATAATTCTTTTTTGTGTTTATTTGGCCCCCCTGCCGAAATAATCAGAAGAAGGATACAAAATATACAGTATATGGTCTATGTTAATGACAATGCATAAAAGAGTCAATAATTATCTTGAAAAAAAAAAAGAAAAAATAAGTAAAAAGTAACAAATACGTTCTATGTAGTCTCACAAACATATGAAAACATTTTCTTCCTGAAGGAATTTATTGAATACGTAAAAACTTTTAGATGAGCTGGAAATTATTCCTTAGTCGAGCAACTCTTAAGATTGTCGTATAATGAATCGGAATATCTATCTGTGGATTACGTGTAGACATAATAAAATCAAATTCACTACGTAAGTTAAGCGGAGTGGAAGTAAACATAACCTTATAAAAGAAAAGCAACAATCGAAAATCTACAAATCTTCAAAAAGTACAACCTAAAAAGTTTATTACATATGGCGTAATATGCTCCCTAATTTCACATTAAAAACAAATCTGACAATCATATTACATGCTCTTTCCAACTTAGCAAAAATTTTTGATATTGTACCTGAAGTGACTTCTAAGCAATAGGAAATAAGTGGCATAAGAAGAGATAAAGCTATTATTCGCCTGATATGTTGGGGAGATATATATTAAAATTATATATAAGTGCCTAAGAGTGTAAATTATTCTCCCAGTTAAAGTATTTATGTGCGAAAATAAAGTTTATCATCAACCATAATTCCCAAGCACATCAGGTGGTCAACAAACTGCAGGTTACAACCATTCAAATGAATATTGAATCAGTCTTTACAATTTCCAAAAACCATGCACTTTTTTTTATCAAATTAACGCTAAATTTATTATCATTCATCCACGATGATATATTGGCAAGGCAATAATTTGCACCAGTCTCCAAAGCCCCTATAATTTGTCTATCACTGCTAAAAATATTTGTATATCATCGGCAAAAACAAATGCTTTGAAATTCATTAGTTCTAATCACTTCAATAAAGTCATTTAACTACAAAACAAATAAAAGTGGCCCAATGACCGACCCTTGTGGTAACCAAATCTAACGCTACGATTTTCCGAGGTTTTACCTCTATAATCAACGAATTGCGAACGATCCTTAAAGTAAGAGTAAATAAGTTTACATGCAGTTTTTGAAAACCCGAAATTGCCACGTAATTTTGAAATAAGCCTACCATGATCAATGAAGTCAAAAGCCCTCGAAAGGTCTAATGACACTTACAGGCTTACCCTCCCAACATCCAGATTCTTTCTAATCATATACAACAGCTCAATAAACAAAGCTGAAGTACTGTATCCTTTTCTATAAGCATACTGGTTCCCATTAATCAAATCATTATTATCTAAATAATCTAGCATACTAGATTTAAATAAGTGTTCAACCACCTTCAATAGCACCGAAAGAATTGAAATCGGTCTCAAGTTGTTGACAGCAGACCCCGAACCAGATTTTGGAATGGGAAGAACCCTAGAAACTTTCCAATAAGATAGATAAGTAGATGTTGTAATCATTCTATTTACTACATGTGCAAATTGCCTACAAAATAGTGGAAAAACTAACTTAATAAATCTTAAAGGGATTCATTGAAATCAATTGGTTAATCGGAAGAAACTCCATACTCAGCCTCGATTGTAAACTATTGATGTACAACTTGATAATAAAACCCATATGGTGTTATGGAATTCAACTCTGGGCAACGGCCTCCCATTCTAATGTTCAGAGAATTCAAAGAAAGCAGAACAACATTTTGCGATTAATAACAGGCGCTCCCTGGTATGTAAGAAATTCAAATATACACTCAGATTTGAATGTTCCTCCAGTTAAAGATGAGGCCGTGAAATCTACCCAAAGCTATTTAGGTAAACTGGAGACTCATCCAAATGAACTAGCGCGTAATCTACTTGGAAATCGCGGCCACCAGCGTCTGAGAAGGAGGGCCACAGCCGACTTGGCATACTAGTACAAAGGACCTATGCTTTGAGAAAAATTTGAGATAATACATGAATAAATGATATTTCGCACTGGCTGAACTAAGTAACTTATTTTTTAGCTTTTAAGATTTGTAATACTTATTGTAAGTTCACTATTCTTAAGTGAAGATTCAATAAATAAATGTATTCGAAATAAAAAAATAATTAAAATTAAACTCCTTAGCATCAACCTCAGAAATACCAACAAAAACTAGTTTATCTCATTCACATCATGATCCGTAACCACCGCCTCTTGTTCTAAACAATCAGCCCTACGCAAGGTCTTCCATACATCTCTACTTTCCCTACCATCAAATAGTCTAACCGAATTTAGCCTCTTATGCTTTCTGATTATACTCTTAGCCTTATTACGGAATCTGAAATAAGTATGACAATTGTCATCATTAGAGTTTTCAAGAAACCCCATGTAAGTTTATGATTACGCCTTCAGCACTTTCCTCTGGAAGAAGTTCTGTACTCCAGAATTCTCATACAATAAGCAAGAGTAGGCGAGCAATGGTCGTTGCGTCAATTTTTAGCATCTCTGGAGAAATATTGTCTATACCAGGGAATTTGTTGCTTTTAAGTGATTTAATTGATTCGAATATCTCAATAATATCTGGGCAATTGATGGAGATATTTGTGTTTATGGGATGCGATTCACTGCAGCATATCGATTGTTGAGTAGGGAGTGATGAAGATAATATTTTAACATAGAAATCTACTCAAAGTTGCAATTGTTTTTGTTTGGATGTGATATGTTCTACAGAATAGTTTTTTAATGGTTTACCAGAGGGCTTTGTACCTCCGGTCAATTTCTTAGCAGCATAACTCGTTTTCGGTTCGTTTCGCCAGCAACTTGAGCTTCTTTAGCTCTACTGTTGATCCGATTTCGTTTATCATGCCGAGCAATCCGCTTTACTTCACAATTGAGACAATTGTGCAACTGCTGTTGCAATGTTTTCGATAGACGCGTTCTAATCCACTCGTTGCGAGAATTTTCCTTATATGCTAAGTGAATGCCTGCCGCTTGAGTTAAGATTGTTTAGTTTGCAATTTATGCTATTTGAGTTTTTCAACATCAGAAAGAGAAAACTGTTGTTTTCAATAGCAGTAATTATCAAGCGGATTGCTGCGAGTACCGATATCGGCAACTCTTGTTACGCACATCTAAAAGCGAACCTCGCCATTTTCTACTAATAGTAATATGGTCGATTTGGTTCTCAGTTTTACCGTCAGAAGATACCCAAATAACTTTATGCACTCTTAAATAGGGAAACGGCGTGACACCTATAACTAGATTGTTTGTTGTGCATGTCTCCAATAGCAATTCACCACTCTCTGTCAGCCGCCCTAATCCATGTTTTTCCATTATGATCTCTACGCTAGTATAGACTGCGTTAAAATCACTCATCATAATCACGATATCACCTTGGTGTACTGATGCCAATACTCTACCAAGAAGTTCATAAAATTATTCCTTTGTAGATATTTCAGATGCTTCCGTTGGTGCGTAGCATTGTATGCTTGTGAAATTACTTGCAGTATTACAGTTATTATTCTATCAGAATATGGCTTTAGTAAAATACCTACGCCTCTGGAATCATACCAGCGTGTTTCGCAAATGCCGAGCATTGTAAGTTTGTAGGTGTTAAATTGCTTGTAGATCTGTGCTTCCGAGAGCGTATTTACATTTCATGTTCCAATTCAAGTCATTCATTAAACTTCATTTGCAATAATGCCCTTGGTAGTTTTTATCGTAAGTGTTCGTGTTCATATGTGATAAGATCTCTTTGTTTAATATTTTTATATTCATGTGAGTTGTTTGTTTTATTTATTCTACATAAAAATTAAAAAAAATAAACAATTTTTTTCACAATTCGTGTCACAAAAATGGCCATTTTAGCAAATTGCTAATATTTCTTTTTTTGCATTAAAATAGTAGTATTTATTATACTTTAAATTAAACTTATAAATATGTATAATATAACAATTTTCTCCATACATTCTATAGACTTAAATTATTTCCCATTTTTCTCACAAATTGTCGATATTCCTCTTAAATATTTCATTGATATGGACTTAAAGGGATTTACTTATTATTTTATTTTTATATATCGTACTATTAATTTTACTTATTTTCTAATTGTATTATATTGGTATGCTCTCACCGATATGGACTTTTGCCTTTTTTAAGTGATGTTGAGATAGCTGAACCATATCGAAAAAATAAAGTATACAATTATTATTTATTATAAAGCATTAGTATCCTGTTCTTAGGATCGTTTGTTGTAAGTATATACTGATATTTGAATTTAAAATTAAGAATTTGTAATGCAAATAAATAAATACATAAATATTTCCTTCCGACTTAACATAATTGGGTAGCATGTTATATAGCAACGGTGGTCAAGTGCGGCCTTAGGGCCGCATGCGGCTCTTCATCAATTTTAAAGAGGCCTTTGATTTTTTACAATTTTTGTTCGTACAAATTTTCCAAATATATTTTTATAAAATTATATATTTCTAGATTACTGTATATATTTTTACAATTTTATATTATTGTATATATTTTTACAATTTATCAGGTTTATTAAGTTTTTAGATTCAAAAATGTTTCTTAAATATTATTCCTCTTTGTTTGTTAAATACTTTTACTAGACCCATTAGATCAACTGAATGTTACAATAGCACTCAACTTTTTGTTTTTTAATTTAGAATTATGTGAAAGAGTTAACGTTTTAATTATTCAAACAGCATTTACTGCCAAAATCCCTAACTAAGTTCGCATCGATAACCATTGTGTAAATAATCAACAATTTAACAAACAAAAACTTATCAAACAAATCTTAACCACAAATATGGTCAAATCTAAAATTGCTAAAAATAGTAAAATAATTAAAAAGTAAAAAATTTTGCAATAAATTTATAAATATTTTAATTTCTATAAGTATATGTTACTTCGACCTTTTTTTGTTGTAACTTTAAAAAATAAATTGTCCTCGAGCTTGACAATTTATTTTTTAAAAAAATTTTTAATTTCTGTTGAAAAATTACAAAAAATTTTTACTTAAAATTTTCCGAATAATTTGTAATTTTTAGAAAAATAATAATTTAACAATATTGCCAAAAAAATAAATGGTAGCTGGATCCTAGTTCGCCCTTTTGGCCTCTAAACTTTGGTACTATATGTAATAAATTTTGCCAACTGAATGAGAATTACGAGAATAGAATGTTGGTTATAGGCATTAGTGACTGTATTAGGTATATGAATAAGTAGGTTATTTGTAAGGTCACGTTACAACAGGACTAATACCGTAACGATTCTGGTACATAGGAAAAAGGTTTTGGAATACCCGAATTTTGTGAAACCAAGAGTTTTCAGTTTAAAAGGGTTCAGAAACGGATAACGGTATTTAAAAGGTATCGGTTGGTTGCATACCTTGGAAACAAGTGGCGTGTCAAAAATTTTTTTATATAAAAAGCTATGACGAGAGCGAGATAGAAACTAAAAAGTTCACATTGTTTGCATTTTTCTTTATTGTTAAGAGAAGCAACATTTACAAAATTATTCCTACCAATTACTAATTAATGTGTTGCTTTCTTTTGGAAAGGGGATAAAGAAGATATTGTTACAGAAATTCCATTTACTCGTAGAAAGACAAGTCCCCATATGCCGAATGGAACTGAGTGGCAGAGTGCAGAAAGCAAATAAGTCGTTACAATATTTTTCAACAGAAATTGAGCGGTTGGTGCAGCTGTCATATCCAGGCGAAAATCATCCATTATTAGATCAATTCAAAATTGAAGCGTTTGTGAGTGGAATTCGTGACTCTGATGTAAGATACGAGGTATGTGCTACACAAAAATCGTCTTTTGGAGAAAGACAATTTCTAAGCAACAAATATTTGATGTGCGAAACTTCGAAATAACTGCTGAAAAAGAGGAGATATAAGCCCCAAGCTTATAGAAGCAGTTAAAAAGGCAGTTTTGCAGGCATTACGTGAAAAGCAAGTCAAAACCAAGGATAATTGCTATAACTGGGGTAGAACAGGACATTTGCAAAGAAATTGCCGAGCTCCAAGGAAAAGCCACCAGCCCGTTCATCGATTAACCCAGGGGTCACTGTTAAAACTAAAAAGATTTAGCACTGCGGCGCACGATCCAGCTTGTGCAAGTGAGGGCCCCACAATCTTCAAACCTGGAATACAGCAGGGAAAAAGCAGTCTTACTGCTTGTGGATATATCAACGGCAGAAAGCACATTTGTACTATAGACACAGGAGCATCACAGTCTGTCATCAGATCCGATTTAGATAAGGAGGCAATTGAGCAATTATATGTGGTGAGACTGCGCACAGCTACTGGGGAAAGTCTGTGGCAAAGTGAATGTGAAACTAACGATTTCCAACATAAGCGTCAATCATGTATTTATTGTTGCCGATATTGTGGACGAAAGTGGTGCCGGCATCTAGAATAAACGAGGTATTGAAGGAGTTGCATGGCGGTCCCAGTGGTGGTCATCTTGGTGTCACAAAAACCATAGAGAAGTTAAAGCAACGGTTTTACTGGGTCGGCTGTCAACAAGCTGTAGGCGATTGGATAGCAAATTGCGCGCAATGCATCACAGCCAAAGAACCAGTAAGAAGAAGTCGTGGACAACTTCAGGAGTGCAAATCGACCGCTCACGACTCCACCTCCCGGACCTCCTTTGGAACGGAACTCAAATTGCCTGGCGATTTGGAATTTGGTGTTAAGCCCGCCGCAAGACAGTGAAAACGATAACTCTTCCCGGAAACAAGAAGACCTCAACAATCGTCATGAGTTCGTCCGCAATCGAATTAATAAGGTCAGCGATAAGATAAAGACGAGGTACGATCGAACATCGAATTCTGAAGGATTTAATGTAATTTGGGATGAAGGACTATCTCCCAAATTACAAACGCATTGGGACGGACCCTACAGGGTGATTAAAAGGTTGAATTATGTGGTCTGTAGAATACAGAAATATCAGAGCCCAAGGTCAAAGATAAAGGTTGTGCATCGGGAACGACTACCTGATCATGGGAAGGGGAAAACTATGTCTGTTCGGAACGAAAATAGAAGGAGTTATCGTAGCTTACTAAAATTTGGTACGCGATTTTAGTTTGAGTTAATTAGAAGATAAACGAAATTTCGGGAAAATTGGTGCAAGGACACGCCCACCTCTCATATATTCTGAAGTTTAAAAATGTAATAAAATCTTCAACTTTGGTCAGAACCTAACGAAAATTGATAATTGTTATTAGAACAAAGCTACATATTAACGTGTCTGCCAATTTTCTTTTCAATCGAAGGAAGGACTCGCTTACCTGTCGTATATCCTATTTTTTTTAAATTACATAAAATCTGTAAAAGTTAACCGATTATATTCAAACTTATCAAATTAATTTAAATAAACATAAAAAACATGTATACTAAAATTCGTTGAATTCGGTTTTGTAACTAAAAAGTAATTTTGTATATCATTTTTTTTAAGTCTTTATAATCCCTAAAAATATTTTTAAAAAATATAAAAAAAATTTACTTACAAAAAAATAAAATATTTTTAACGTAATAACAAATAATTGAAATCTGACTTTTATAAAAATCGAACTTGAATTTCAAAATTTCTTTTGTATAATCACAACTTGGGAAGTTTTTAAAATAAAAAATTTAAAACGGTGAAAAACTACATTTCCAACCAACTATCATCGGTAGTTGAGTCTTCGCTCAACTAAGCCATGTAGAATATTTATTTTCAAAAAAACCTATTATATTTGCTTATATTCCAGTACTTTGATTTTGATATTTTGTTTATATTAACAATAGAGATAGACCCGTGAGAAGTTTTAACATTTACGTTCAATGTACTTAGGAAATTTTAAGTTCACCCACAATTATAAAACAAATTATTTAAAAATAGGTTTGACAAACAATAGGTTTGTTGTAATTATTTTAAATTGCATTACCCTTAAAATACAGTTACATTACACGTGATTGAAATTAATTTTTATCAAAAAGTTGAATAAATTTATTATTAATTACCTTTAAAATACCGAATTATATACCGAATAATATGTCGAACTACGCATTATTTCGTTTACCACGCATGTTAGAAATCCGTGATTAAATTTTCAAAACTTTTTATTAAATAAAAACTATGTCACGTTCTCATCCCTAACTTAATAAATTTTAATACCGGTAAATAATATGTCAATATGATAAAACAAAACAAAGAATGCGACAAATGTTATCAGGAATGGAACCTTTTAAATAATACGAAAAATTAAATTAAATAAGCGAAAATAAATAGTTACAGTCGAAAATGTTTATTTGTTGCCTAATTCCGAGTTTTTAAGATGAAGATTATCTTTAAACTCAGTTTATCGCAGCTTGTAACTTGAATACTGATTTTGAAATTTGTTTTAATTAAATTATTTTATTTCAATGAAGACCAAAATTTTAACGAAAAGTTGTTCCGACAAATTTATGTTTATAAACATGGAAATGGCAGACAAGATTCGTTTTTGGTTTAATTAAACTAAGTTTAACTCACACCCCAAAAACTCGGCCTAAGTGTGTGTAATCATTTTATTAAGAAAATTTATTCGGAATTTGGTTCTTTTTTTATTCGGCCGAATATTCGGTATTCGTTTGGAACCGAATACCGAATATTCGGTTAAATAGTTTTCTCTATTTAAAACCGATTTCTTGTTAACAAGTTTTCCTTAAAATTCCACGTATTTAGCGCCCTTTAGTAGTACAAATAAGAGTCAAATGTAATTTTTTTCACCGAACGCTTTATAATCTTTCTAAAAATATTTTTTTTTTAAATATATTATCGGGGAACTTTATTTTATTTGACTTCATTTTAATTTTTAACACTACAAAATTGCATCAAATTTATGAAAAAATCATGAAAATAGACATTTTTAAAAACATGATTTTTTATAATTTGTGGCAAAATATTTATTCTATTCTTTTCATTATTTTTGAGATAATAGTATAAACTTTGAAAAACTAAAAAAATAACCCTTTTTTCGTATTTTTTTTTACTCCATCAAAGTTTTGTAAATTTTGGGTTTTTAACCAAAAAAAAATCTATAAATTAAACCCACATAAAAAAAGGTAAAACCAAAATATTCTCTTACACGATATTAAGCTACTTTATATTCTTTCCAAAAATATATTTTTCATCCATATTTATGGTAAATATTTATTACTTTTTACGTCATTTCAAATTTTGGCACTTTAAAAGTGGAACAAATTTTAGTATAAATTAAGAAAATAGACATATGTAAAAACATGTTTTTTTGTAATTTGTGGCTAAATATTGGTTCAATTCTTTTCATTATCTTTGAGATAATAGAATAAACTTTGAAACACAACAAAAAAAAAAATAACCCTTTTTTCGTATTTTATTTTTTTACTCCATCGAAGTTTTGTAAATTTCGATTTTTTAACACAAAAAAAAGTAATTTTCAGATCCATAAAAATAATTGTACTAAACATTTATACTATACAGTATATTTTTATTCGATTACAAATATATTAGGACAAAATAAAAACCAAACCTTAAATTTATTTTTTAAAAAATGAATTTTATATATTTTTTTTCGTGAAACAACTAAAAGCCATATTTATTGTTATACCATTATTGCTTAAAATTTTCCAAGTTTAGCGCCCTCTCATGGCGCCAAAAAGAGTTAAACCAAAAATTTTTTTTCATATCTTTTAGTTGCTTTATAATCTTTCCAAAAATATATTATTTATCAATATTCATGACCAACATTATATTTTTGATTTTTGTCTATGGTACAAAGCACTGTGCAGTGCTGCCATATTCTAGTTTTTTTAACGCATATAAAAACGCCAACAAGAGGGCATAGCAAGACAGTTCAGGGATGGAAAACATGGTACAATTGTACTTTTTTTTGGTACATTTTTACCTTGGTTGGTACCGTGGTACTACCGCGGCTCATTTAGTACAATTTGAAATTTTTTCAAATTTTCAATTTATAACTTGATAGAACAACATAACATTAAGTCGACTTTTTTTAAAAGCAACTTTAAATTAAAAACGTGTTTCTATTTATTCAGCTACTACAGTAAAAAATAGTCAGTTTTAAGTTGAACCGGCTCTAAATTGGTGTCACATCAAATGTACCAACTGTTTCCATAAACATTGTACTAAAAAAATCGGAAGTAGCAACATTAAACAGCTGGGGCCGAATTACCGCATACGTGATCGAGTAAAATTGTTCGTAAATTTTCTTTTTGGGATTATGGCATTCGTTATCGAACAAGTTCTATCGAAATTTCTGATTATAGCATTCGATAACGAGTACATAATCGAGTACCAGCTGTTTAAAATTCACTCGTTAGCTCTGTGTCAATCGAAATTAATATTTTTTAAGTTTTGTGTGCAAAAAAGGCGAAAATGTAAGTTTATAAATGCATATTTTATACAATAAAACTATTTAATACAGCTATATTCCTTTTAGGACAACATATAAATATAAACAAAATAAATGGTAAACAAAAAGATGTTTTGGCTGAGTATATGTTGGAGCACCCAAACTTGGCCAAAAATATATTACCAAATTGCAGCCAAGGAAAGGCAACAGCCAAGCGTTTATGGGATGAACTTTCTTTGAAGCTGAACTCGCATGGGCCACCAACTAAGGACGCAAAATCGTGGAGAAATGTAGGACAAAAAAGTTCGGTGAAAATACATACATACATACATACATACTTATGTCCACATTATTTTGTACTTATGTCTGTACATTAAAAAATATTTTAATTATAGGTTTTTGCTGACCAAAAGTTCAACGCGAAAAAAAAAATTCTTTCAACAAGGCATCCAAACAAAAAACTGGAGGTGGTCCTTACCAG